>CM033390.1:43385395-43832895 GCA_019426215.1 Buddleja alternifolia | reverse complement strand
TGGTAAAACGGTACTCATTATGGAATTGATTAACAATATTTCCAAAGCCCATGGGGGCGTATCCGTATTTGGTGGAGTGGGTGAACGTACTAGTGAAGGAAATGATCTTTACATGGAAATGAAAGAATCTGGAGTGATTAATCAAGAAAATATTGCAGAATAAAAAATGGCTCTAGTTTATGGCCAGATGAATGAACCGCCGGGAGCTCGTATGAGATCGCTTAGCCCCGTTCATCTTCGGCGCAAGAGCGCTCGATCAGTGAGCTATTACGCACTCTTTCAAGGGTGGCTGCTTCTAGGCAAACCTCCTGGCTGTCTCTGCACCCCTACCTCCTTTATCACTGAGCGATCATTTAGGGGCCTTAGCTGGTGATCCAGGCTGTTTCCCTCTCGACGATGAAGCTTATCCCCCATCATCTCACTGGCCGACCTTGACCCCTGTTATTTTCATGTCATATCTAGTATTCAGAAAAATGAATCTCTTTCGTAAGTTTCATTGTTAACAATGTAAAATAAGCTGTTTCTTCGTATACCTTACCTAGACTTAGCGAAGTACAATAAAACGAAAAGGGGATGGTCTTCTTTTTCTTGTATTCAATCCTCTAATCGTCCCTTCAGGTGTGAAGCTGTCTATCCGCACTTTAGAAAGATTATTTTGCTGGGAAAAGGAAAGGAATGTAATAGAATAGGCACGCCCTATAAGAGAAGAGATTGAACCTAAGAGCAGAGAAACCAGCTGAAACACGGCAATCCCCACTCACTTCATTCAATGCTTGAAAGGATCAGGGACAGAGAGACAGAAGGAAGTCGATACAAGCAGAATGACTAACCCAGATTGGGTAAAAGTGCAAACCGATAGCTGCAGAAGTAGGAATAATGGCACCTGAGATAATATGGTTTCCGTAAAGTAGAGATCCAGAAACAGGTTCACGAATACCATTAATATCTACTGGAGGAGTAGCAATGAAGGCAATAATAAATACAGAAGTTGCGGTCAATAAGGTAGGGATCATCAAAACACCAAACCATCCAATGTAAAGACGGTTTTCGGTGCTGGTTATCCAGTTACAGAAGCGACCCCCATAGGCTTTCGCTTTCGCGTCTCTCTAAAATTGCAGTCATGGTAAAATCTTAGTTTATTTAATTATCAGGGACTCCCAAGCACACGAAATTTCTATACTATAAATAGAAATAGAAAAGGGAAGGCTTGTTATTCAACAGTATAACATGACTTATATGTTCGTGTCAACCAATGCCAATAACTGTCTAGATCTATTCGAATTTTTTGTAAATAAATGAAGTGGATTATAAAAAGAAAATATGTAGGGCTTCCGGAATACAATGGGATCTTCGTAAAGTTGATCGTTATGAGTGTTACGATGAATTTGATTGGGAGATTCAATGGCAAAAGGAAGGGGATTCATTAGCTCGGTATTTAGTACGAATCAGTGAAATGACAGAATCCATAAAAATTATCCAACAGGCTCTGGAAGGAATTCCAGGGGGACCCTGTGAGAATTTAGAAATCCGACGCTTTGATAGAATAAAAGACCCTGAATGGAATGATTTTGACTATCAATTTATTAGTAAAAAAACCTTCTCCAAGTTTTGAATTGTCTAAGCAAGAACTTTATGTAAGAGTCAAAGCGCCAAAAGGAGAATTGGGAATTTTTCTGATAGGAGATCAGAGTGTTTTTATCGATTCAATAGAAGCTCCAAGAGGTAAATAGGGTCCCAAAAATAACGAGAGATATGGAAAAAGCAGGTCCGATTACGCCTATTCCTAATCCTAAATGGAATGGAACGACGTAGGGATCCATATGTAAACATAGTATCTAATATCCTGAGTTCTTGGGGATCTTACCGAATCAAAATCTTATACGGGACAAAAGATCTAGTCGAAAACAGAATTCAGGTGGTAGGAGGTTTCACAAAGCCATTCTATTAGTAAGAAAAGGCTTGACCTTTATGTGGGCACCTACTGTTGATGATATAGGTCTTCATCTACCTTCATTCTATCGCCCGTATTCATATTCGGGTGATCTTTCATAAGTCAAGGAAAAACGAAATAGTAGGCCTATTCTAGACTTTTGTTCTACAGAGCAACATATAGAAGAGAGTAGAATAGGCCTACTATTTCGTTTTTCCTTGACTTATGAAAGATCACCCGAATATGAATACGGGCGATAGAATCAAGGTAGACGAAGACCTATATCATCAACAGTAGGTGCCCACATAAAGGCCAGGCCTTTTCTTCTTTGGTAAATTTACTAAGGGATATAGTCATAGTGATCCTCCTATTCAACTACTTCGACCATTTTGGAGCACCTTGTAGTATTTTCGGGGCATTTGAAGATTTGATCTCCGGCCCTTTCCTAATCGAGGTTAAAATCTTGGAAATAAAAAAATGCCAAAATAGGAATAAGACTTGATATTATTAGAAATGCCCAAAAATTTGTCGACTCTATGCAATCAAATATTTCTTTCAAACATGAGTTATAGACAGGGTATCAAACCTATGAATCTATCGCCCGGGCCTGGTCACTGCGACCCCCTTTGTGAGGAGGCACGCCTTCTCCCAAAGTTACGGGGCTATTTTGCCGAGTTCCTTAGAGAGAGTTGTCTCGCGCCCCTAGGTATTCTCTACCTACCCACCTGTGTCGGTGGCTGGGAGTTCACGTTCTCATCATCTTTGGTAAAATCAAGTCCACCGCGAAGACATTCATAAACTGCTCTACCATAGTGTTTAGCAGATAACCCCAATTTAGGTTTAAGCATGCTCTTGTTTTCCAATTGGCTATTTTTGCATTAATTGCTACTTCATTAATCTTATTGATTAGCGTACCCATCGTATTTGCTTCTCCTGATGGTTGGTCAAGTAACAAAAATGTTATATTTTTTGGTACATCATTGGAATACAGAGATGAATGTTAAATGTACCTATAATGGTGTTCCGTTATCAGAAATAGAATTTCCAAAAAATTGGTTGAAAGACGGTATTCAGATAAAAATCTTTTTAGAAGTGATTTAATTTCTATGTTTAGTCTAATAGGAAATAAGATCTTTTTACAAGTGATTTAATTTCTATGTTTAGTCTAATAGGAAATAAGATTTTCAAATAAAAATAAAGAATTGTGGATCGAATGACTATTTGTATTTTTATAAGAAGCTCTACGGCACCCACGATTCCCAGTAGTAAGTCGTCGGCATATCTTGCGTAACAAATCCTTATGTTGTAATGGGTTAAAAAGGGGGCCAGCTTACGAGCCAGGCCTCTCTCTGACCTGATAACAAGTATCGCCTCCCCGCCCAGGTCTATCAGCAGACCCTTTCTTTTGCAAGACTTAAAAAAGTCTCTCATGGCCCAATTATTATTACAGTGTTCTCTACCGAAGATACTCGGAATGCTGCCAAGATATCAGTATCTTTGGTTTCGTATTCAGGAGTACAATAAGTCAATTAGGCGGTGGTTTACCCTGCGGCGGATGTCAGTGGTTCGAGTCCGCTTATCTCCAACTCATGAACTTAGTCGATACAAAGCTATATGATAGCACCCAATTTTTCCAATTCGGCGTAGAATACCAAAGGGAGTTATTAATGTTCAAGCAAGTTTCAATAATACCATTGTCACGGCAAATGGCTTCAAACTTTCTATGTTGAAGGTTTGAGGCAAACAAAGGGTTTTCCCTTCCAGAAAGAGTAGTGGCACAAACTAAAGAGCGATGTGTTGAATTGGGAGAAGCTGTAGGTATTATTGCAGGTTAATCGATTGGAGAACCGGGTACTCAATTAACATTAAGAACTTTTCATACCGGCGGAGTATTCACGGGGGAAGCGCCCCAATTCGATTGTATTGAGATAAGTAGATGTAGATGAGACCTTTCACGATCTGATCCCACGATCGAAAGAAAAGCAGATAGCCTCTATCGGGACAAGCAAGTTTGGATGGTTAAGGATTTACCCGGTGTAAGATATCACATTGTTCGAGGAACCCTAGATGCTGTCGGAGTAAAAAATCGTCAACAAGGGCGTTCTAGTGCGTTGTAGATTCTTATCATGCTATTAAAGAAAATACTAATTCATTATTCTTAACAATAGGTCATGGAGACTTTTTGGTTCATCATGCTATTGCTCTGGGTTTACATACTCCAATCGATTCAAGAACGCGAGAACGAACTAATTCCCCCTTCAGGTATCTCGATTGAAATCCCCATCAATGGCATTTTTCGTAGAAATAATATTCTTTCTGTATTTGTTTATAAACTCTCCTGGCGGATGGGTAATACCTGGAGTAGCTATTTATGATACTATGCAATTTGTGCGACCAGAGATCCATACAATATGCATGGGATTAGCCGTGTCAATGGGATCTTTTATCCTGGTTGGAGGAGAAATTACCAAACGTCTAGCATTCCCTCACGCTTGGCGCTAATGAGGTTTTTTTATTTGAGAGAAAAAAGAAAACACTAATTAATTAATATGTCTTTCCCAATTTAATAATCTAATATTAAATTATAAGACTATTATTAATTAAGACCACTTAATTAATTTATTCTTTTTCTGGATTAATTAATTCCAGTTAATTAATCTATCCATTAATTCACAAAGCATTAACTAGACAATAAGTACTACACTAAGTATATCGTGTGACCCCTTAGGCTCATTAACAAGCTAGCAATAAGGCCTTCCATAGGCTAGATTAATTATTCATAATAATTAACTAGGCCTTGGATTAATTTCACCAATTAACCCAAGGCACCTATTGGTCGTAGTTCGATGTGTAGCAACGTCGCCATGACTTCCTAGATGTTAACGATAAAAATGCAAACCTCTCCAAATTTCGATGTTTGTGTGAGTCGAATCCCTTCATCTTTTTCCTGTCTAAGACGTAAGGGCTGGCGACGGTCGAAACCCTAATAGCCTCGTAAACTATGACTATGTTGGTTCAACTAATGATCCGGTCTTCTAAGCACGGATCACCAATCCCTCTTATAAGACAATGGTCTGGCCAAAGGCTTTTCGATCATTCAGTTTCACTCAACAACATAGGAAATACCAGGTACTCATGACCTTGAATCCCCTCTGACTGTCAATTGTTCCGCTGTACTACCAGAATATACCCAACATACACGCAGTATGAATCTCCTAGAGTGCACGTGCATATCAAAGCAGAGTGGGTAGTACCATTTCCAATGACATCTCAGGTCTAAGGATTATCTCACACTATGAAAACCGAAGGAGTCCAAGTTCGACAGTACCAACGAGGAATCCTTGGGGGGCCATTCAATCCCATACCATAGCATGGATCTTCATGCATGTATTAGATATACTAGCCATCGACAATGGAACGACTCGACCTCTTGGAAGAGTTATACACACGAACAAGTCTTGACGAGGCCAGTGATATTCCACATCTCACAGCCTCTATGACTTGGAACGTATTTAGGATTACGGTCTTTGAGAGCATCCCATATGTATCCTGACTGCTCCCTTAACCATATGTAATCCATTTGATCTTTATCTATACTAACACTAGTTATAACAATAAAGAACCATTCCGTAATAGGTTTGATATAATCTAAATGATAAGACTGATATAGTGTTAATGTTCAAGCCAACAGATGATTCGCTGGGCACATAGCACTTTCAATCTCGCACTTGCCCAAGTGCCTACTATTGCTACACAGGTCCATCATCCAGATGACCTATTGATCACAGCTACTACTAAAGGGTTTTGGTGAAAGGGGTTTGCCACGTTTTTGTCGAGTTGAATTTTTCCACTCGAATGTCGACTCTGATCAAACAATCTCTCAGATTATTCGATTTACCACTAGGTATGTCTAGATAGTTGGTGAGACCTTTGTTTCTTCTCAAGAGCTTGCACCCTTATCGATAATCAGAGTACTTATGTACTCGATATTTGATTGGCAGAACCTCATAGGTTCACCTATCTAACTACCTTTTATCACCGCATTCTTATGCGTGACTTAAATGGTAGAGTTAGCCTCTGTCTCTTCTTAAGAGACGTCCTCAGCCTTTACTTTCCCATTTGGCAAAAAACCAAATCCTCGATCATCACTTAAGTTCATATCTTAAGACTAGAGCTTCTAGTTCCAATTTCCCCATGTTGTTATCCAATAAACAGCACCAATCCAATCCATTGGATCAAGGGGTTCATCTATATACATGAGATGTATTCGTCAACACTAATTTAAACTCATAGAATTGCATCTACCTTTTGGTTGTTCATTACAGGAAGAATTACCTTTTAATTCTTCCATGTTGAGCTTAGTCAACATATTATCTATGTGTTTGGGCAGAAAAGGATTATGGTAACCCAATGGCCCACACATTTTGCTATCTTTGTGAAATTGGGGTGCCATTCCCTTTTAAGTCCATTTTGAAAAATTGAGATGATGATCATATGTACGTTACTCATGTAACGTTACCAATATATTATACTAACAAGCCAATTGTATACCTATTGACCTTTAGAACTTATGTTCAGAAAAGATTCAATCAGTAGATCAATCTTTGAAGCACTTACGCTGTTAGGTAAGCTTCGACTACTTGTCAAGATTTCTTGACTTTCGTCATACTCTCCGTCAGAATTTTCGTCTCGAAGGGTATGGAACTTGTGTTCATAGGTTTACAAGTTTACAAGTCTATCTATTTTAACTGCCAGTGGTGTTTATGTTTATTGAATCCTTAGTTTTCAATACTATCCTCCTTCTTCATAAAAGAACTCCTTCACCTTGAAGGTAAGATATTATGAAATGATCCCTTTCGTTCCAAGGTGCAATGAACACGAGGATACTTGTAAACACAAGACAAGAGGATCTATTATTCTCAATTGCTCCCACTGTTTGCTTGACACAAGCAATACCTTTCACATCCTTGATGTGTGTGGTTTCCATGTCACATCTAATGCGACCTATTTTAGGGTTATACTCATTATTCTATGTCTAATAGATCAATATGCTTGCCTAGGTTATTATCTTGGCAGCTAGATCAATGTATACATTTGTTGTGCGATATGAGTCAAATGTTGTGAAGACAACATGTCATAAGAATTAATTGCAGAACCATAAATAAATAAAAAGCTTTTTAATTAAAACTTGAACCTCCACCCATAAACCAAGGTGGAGTAAAACATGGTTCACAATGTTAATTCAAAAACATGATAAAAGCATTCTTCAAAACATTGTCTCATAATTTAGAATGACAAATAAATGATTTCATGTCCTTCAGCCTCAGCCGCAAAAATGCCTCCTTGGCATCTTCAGGACTACGACCTCATTTCTTTGTTCCTTGCTTTTTCCCACCATTTGCAATCCATTGCATAAGTGAGTACCTTAACAGTGTCATAACACTTAAGAAGCATAGTTAACTAACGTGTTAGCTTTACAACAAAAGTACCTTTCGTGCTTTCGCAAGGAGGCTCAGGGCATTGATCTTTCCAGTGTCCCTTCTTCTTGCAGTTAAAACATTTCCCACTTTTCCCTTTGACTTTCTTGATACCGTCCTTTGCTTGCAGCTTGTTTCCTTTCTTCTTCTTTCCCTTTTTGCTTTTGTTGTTACCGAAAGCAGGAGATGAAGAAGTGTCAGGAAGCAGCACAGGCTTAGCCTTCTTGACCGTTGCCTCAGCAGTGCGCAATATGTTCAGTAACTCAGGAAGAGTGGCAACCAATTGGTTCATGTTGAAATTCACTACGAATTGATCGTAGGCAGGAGCGAGCGACTAAAGTACTAAATCAATAGCCAAGTCAGGATTTATCGGCACCTTTATGTCATTGAGTTTGTTCACCAAGGCAATCATTCTCAACACATGGTCGGTGATTGACGTTCCTTCAGTCATGCGAGCTCTGAATAACTCGCGAGACACAACAAACCTCTCACGGTGTGTCTTAACGCCGTACAACTCTTCTAGTGCAAAGATAATCTCCGATTCGTGTTCTACAGTCTCAGACTACCTCTGCAACTCATTAGTCATGGAGGCCAGAATGAGACAACGCACATAGATAACGTCTTTGCATCATTTCTCATGCGCATCACGAGCAGCCCTTGGAGCACTTGCCTCAGGTGCAGGCTCAATAGGCTGAGTTAAGACATAGTCAAGACTTTCAGATTGCAGCACAATGTTAAGGTTACGATACCAGTCAGGGAAGTTTGAGCCATTTTGTTTATTAGTTTCATGGATTACCGGGAGTGGAGTTTTAGCCATTTGACTGTTTCTTTACGAAAATGAAAAAACATTAGCATTCAATCATAGATTACATCCACATGAAATTATGGAAATTTTAACTTCAAGTGTGCTCCCACTGTTTTTCGATTTCCATTACCCCACTGACAGAAAGACGGGATATGCAACTATTTTCAGTGGGATCGAGCATTAAATGTCCCGACCTCATTCCACGACTCGTGAGACAATGGGTGGTAACATTGAACAGGCGCAACGGCCCCATCCACATCCAGGTGGTTCTCGAGATGTTTGTCTCACATTTCATGTACGTCTTGAGAACACGATGCAATTGTACACTAATATGCGTTTAAGTCCGACCCATCAAATTCTCACGCAATAACAGTAGCCAAGTACTCCCACGACTCATGGACGACTCCTTAGTGAAACTGAGCCCCGTGTGCACTTCTAGTACGACTGCCTGTCACAGTAGAAGGCCTGGTTGTGAGATCAGTACACTAACTTGCCACCATTCCACGACTCATGAGACAATGATGACAAGCCGCACTATTCCTTCTCACATCTAATGATGGAAGGCATTGGACCTAATCAAGGGGTTTTCAGGCCCCCGATTTATCCATTTAGGGACTTAGTATGGATATGGGGTTTTTCACGTACAAGGTCTCACCATTTTTAGTTATTTTTCTTTCTTAGGTGATCATGCAACAAAGCATACCATATACAACATACTAACGATAAATAACAACAAGCATGCTATACACAAAGTGGTAAATATGATCCTAGTCAAGCTAATCCTAAAAACACCCCTAGCCATCAAGGTGTCGACCAATCTAAAAACCCTGACCCTATATTAAGGTCTTCGTAGCTCCTCGAGCTTGAACATCTTTATCACCGTCAGCAAGATGTCTTCATCCCCATCTTAAAATTACAACAATACAATAGAAAAAAAAACCTCACCCTCTCATGTAATAAAAAGAAAACTTGGCACGCAGGCCTCAAATTAAAATGACTAGTCTATGGCTCGACCCGGATCACCACATAATCACATAATACATGCTCGCATCATGCTTTGTCATAAACATAAATTTACCGACTTTAATTAAGGATAATCTTATTCAATTAGTGGACCAATTAATTATTTTCTAAAAACAAATTTTAGAAACTCCCATGGAAAATAATTACACCTTTTGAAAAAACAATGAAAAAGTCCACTTTTCCATTTAATCCGAAAAAGCCCAATTTCAAAAATCACTTATTTTATTCAATTTCCAATGTCCATAAAATACCAATTTCATCTCATACTTGGAATTCAAATAAAACTCATATTCTTTGAAAGTCCATGAAAAAGTCCACTTTTTCATTTAATCATAAAGGCCCCAAATTTTAAAAAATTCGATTTCATTTCAATATCAAAAGTCAATAAAATACTAATTTTATTTCGTCCTTTTAAAATTTAAATGAAAATTCATATTTTGGAAAAACATGAAAAAATCCAATTCTTTAAAGGGAGGCCAATTTAAAATTTCAATTTTATTTTAATTTCGAAAATCAATAAAATACCAATTTTATTTCGTCCTTTCAAAATATAAATACAAGAATCATATTTCCGAAAATCCAATTTTATTTTAATTTTGAAAGTCAATAAAATACTAATTTTATTTCGTCCTTTCAAAATATAAATAAAAGCCAATGTTTTTGAAAAGTCCATTTTTAGGTTCAAGCCCAAGAATATATTCAATTGCATTTTAAACCCAAAACTTAAAATTACAAAATAACCCTAAAAAGGGCCAAATTGCAATTTACCAAAATTCGGAAAAATCCTAGGATTACTAAGCTTGTGGGTTCTTGATCACCACGGGACAGCAGCCGCGTTGCCCCGGAAATATCATTGCCGCACGCGGTGGCGCTGTCAGACAGTGCAGCCCGCGGCGGTGGCACGATAGAGGGGTGGTTATCAGCGCCCCCACGTGCACAGCTCCCTCCGTCCGTGCGTGGGTCTTGAAGATGACCCCGAGTCACACGCAGTCGTGAACGTACTGTGACTGCAACGGGTGTACCCGCGAGTGCGCGTGAGCATAGTCGCGAGATCAAGCCAGTTTTCCGTCACCTTTCAGTATACAGCGATGCATGAATCCCAAGTGCTATTTCTCGATACAAAATGCAGCAATCCAAGTTTTATAAAAACGTAATTCTTCAGATTTCAAAAATCCATTTTTCAGTTCCAAATCAATTTTCATATTTAAACGATTTCAATCGATCCAAAAATAAAATCAGAAAATTCAATCCATTTTACAGGCGATAAAACAAAATTTAAAGCACATAAACATAAACACATATAAAGAATCTGAGCCATGTCAAAACCTTGACTCTGATATCACGATTGGGATCTTAGTAAGAACCCCCGGGGATGCCAGCACAACGGAAGGTATAAATTTTAAAAAAATAAAGCGGCATCCCCGAAAATAGGGCTACGTAGACATGGTACCATCTGATTCAAAAACTATCCTAGAGATTAGTTTACTCGTGTTTACCTCTTGAAGACCAAAAAGCAGCAACCTCTTTTTTAGCAACTCCATGCTACAACTCTCCTGATGGATTTGCGTGCCTCAAGTTTTGCACCTCTAAGTTTATCCACACCTTAGCTCGTCTCTCAATTATCTCTACCAGTGCTAACAAGAAGAATATCGAATCTTAGCTTATGAGAAAAAGGGGTAGGAATATATTTTGGTGTTTTTCGTACTCAACACATGAGTTGGAAAAATATTTGTGAAAGAGGTGGAAGAGATGGAGAGAAAGAATTAAAACTTAAAACCCTTGTTTTTATCTTATGAAAAACTATTGAGAGAAACTTGATTGATTAAAACCTCTTATACAATAAAACACATACATATGTATATATATATAGGGTACACGCCCCCCCACACACATACACACTTAGTGTGTGTTCACACTAAAAAGGCGTGTATCTATATATATGTATGTTATTTTATTTAGTTTCTATTCTTTCTCAGACTCTCTTCCTTAATTAGTTGGATATCTTTCCAACTAACAAGATATTTCTATATATTTGATATCATATCAAATATACCATATCTTATCAAAGAAGATCTTTCTATATCTATAATATTTATCCTAATATATATTTACAAGATCTTTCCATATCAATTAGTTACCTAATTTATTAGAATAGATCCAACCAAAATATATTATGGGATAGATGATAGTGTTAGGTGCCCGGCGAGTCAATTGTTTTGGGCTCAGCCATATTAAAATGTAAACACTATGAAAGTCTTGTTTTAAATATATTAAATCTTTTTTTAAATGGTATGCTTCTTTATTGTTATAACTATTGGTAGTATAGATAAAGATCTCATGGATTACATATGGTTAGGGGAGGCGGTCAGGGAAAGTATGTGTAATGCTCTCAAAGACCGTAATCCTAAATATTGTTCCAAGTCATAGAGGCTGTGAGATGTGGGATATCACAGACCTCGTTAAGACTTGTTCATACATGTAACTCTTTCGAGAGGTCGACGCATTCCATTGTCGATGCCTTGAATGGAAATACATGTATGGAGATTCATAATGGATTATGGAATTGAACAACCCCGCTTAAGGACTCCAATTTGGTGCTGTCGAACATGGAATCCTTGAGTTTTGTAGTGTCAGATTAATCCTCAGACCTAAGATGTCATTTGGAAAGGGCACTACCCACTCTGCTTTGATATGCACGTGCACTCCAGGAGAGTCATACGGTGTGTATGTTGGGTATAGTCTGGTAGTGTGGTGGAACAAATGGTAGTCGGAGAGCGATTCATCCAGGGTCACGAGTACCCGGCTTTTCCTATGTTACGTTGTTGGGAGAATCTAAACGATCGTGAAAAGCCTATGATCAAAGCGATTGTTTTCTGAGAGGGATAGGTGATCCCGAATCGGAAGACTGGATCATTAGATGTCACAACACAGTCATAGTTTCCAAGGTTATTAAGGTTCGATCGTCTCCATACCTTAGACCATGGACGGGAAATTGATGAAGGATTCCACTCACATGGTGATCGTAACTCGGATAGGTTATTTGCTTTTCATCGTTGACATCTAGGTAGTCGTGGTGACGTTGCTAGACATCAAACCATGAACAATAGGTACCTTGGATTAATTTGGTGAAGTTAATTCAAGGACTAGTTAATTATTTAGAATAATTAATCTAGCTTATGGGGATTTATTACTAGCTTGACAACGAGCCTGAGGGGTCACACATATAACTTGGTGTAGTACCTATTGGCTATTTAATACTTTGTGAAATATGGTGGGATTAATTAATTGGGTTTAATTAATGAAAGGAAAAAAGAATTAATTTAACTAGTTAATTAATAGTCCTATAATTTAGTATTAGGATATTAAATTGGGAAAGACTAATTAATTAATTAGGAGAAAGAAAATAAAATAATATATATATGTACACATAAGTGCACGTGTGGCGTGTACATGTGTGTATGTGGATTTGGTGTAAAGATTTATCTTGCTCACCAAGTTTGTAAAATATATATTAATCAATATTCTCCAAATATATTTATTAGGATCTTTAATTAGTTAAGATAACTAATTAATAAGGAAGGATCTTATTAGATATATGTTAGGATATTATTAGATATAGTAATATCTTGTTAGTTGGAAAAGAGTCCAACTATTTGTGGAGAGAGAATAAAAGAAAAAGAAAAATTTCCATATACATATATAAATGTACACGCCTCTCCCTACTTTTAGGGAGAGGGGGTGTGTACAAAAACTAAGGTTTTAACCTTAGGTGGTCTCTATATATATGTGTATTTTCCCTCATTTAAATGATGATCAAGTTTTAATAATTGAAACGAATTTGGAAAAAAAACATAAGTCTTTTTCTCTTTATTCTCTCTCAATTTTTCTTTCACATTATTTCTTCAAACTCATGTGTTGAGTGCGAAAAACATTTAAATAAATCCAAACCCTTTTTTCTTAAAAAGCCAAGATTCGATATTCTCCTTGCTAGCACTAGTGGAGATAATTGAGGGTACAAGCTAGGGTGTGGATACCTCTCAGAAGCGCAACGCTTGGGGCGCTAGGGCAAACCAATTAGAAGACTGTAGCAGGAAGTAGCGTAAAAAGACGTTGTTGTTTTAAGGTCTACAAGAGGTAAACACGTGTAAACTTATCTCTAGGATAGTTTTAGAATCCGATAGTACCATGTCGACCTAGCCCTAATTTCGTGGATTCAGGTTTATTTTTGCTATTTTATGTATTCCGCTACGCCGCTATCCCCGGGGGTTGAACGCAATCCCAACAGTGGTATCAGAGCCAAGGCTTAGACATGGCTTGGATTCTTTTCATGTTTTATATGCTTTAAATTAGTTTTATTGCATATTGGAATTGGTTGGATTTTCTATTTAACTTTTGGGTCCGTAGATTTGATATTAATATGAAAATCGAGGGATGCATTTTTATGTTTTAAAACAAAAAAAAGGATCGTCGCCGTCCCGGTAGCGCTGCCAGAACAGCTCCGCTTTGCAACGACGACTGCTGTTCGTCATCGCAAACAGCAACGCGCCACTGGGTGAGCATCGCTATGTGCTGCTCCGGCAGCGCTGTCACGACGACGGCTGCCCGGATTTTTATAGTCGAGGGGTTTTATGCAATTTCCCCAATTTCCAAATGTTTTTTGTGATAATTGCGTTTTAGGTCATGGGTCATTTTTGCAATTAAATTAAAAGCGCAACCCTAATTTGTGATTTTGTAAAATTAAGTTTTGAATCTCAAATTAAAATTATTTAAAGCATATTCTAAAATTGGATTTTCAAAATTGGAATCGTTTTATTTAATTTTGATAAAATTGGATTTTTGAAAAATCTTTTTAGATTAATTTGAAAAGTGTGACTTTTCATGGAAATTTCTAAAATTGGTTTTTAGAAATTAGAGTCTTTGGATCCATTAATTAATTAGATCATCTTTTATTAAAGACAGTGAATATTAATTCATATTTGCATGATAGCTTGTTTATGTGATTATGTGGTGATCCGGGTTGAGCCATAGAACAGTTGTTTTATAATTTGAAGTCCTTGGATTATAATGGTCAGCACCTTGATGGCTTGGGGTGTTTAAATAATGGCTTGATTAAGATCACATTTACCGCTTTATGCACGATTACTTGTTTTTCTTATGTAATGAATGTTATGCATGTATGCATGATCACCTAAGAAAAACAAGTAATTGAAAAGGTATGAGACATTGTTTTGGAAAACCCCTTAATTCATATTAAGTCCTTAAATGGATAAATCGGGGGCCTGGAAGCTCCTTGATTAGGTCCATTGCCTTCCATCATTAGATGTGAGAGAGAATAACTAGGCTTGTCATCCTTCACCATGAGTCGTGGGATGGTGACAAAGTTTAGTGCAGTAATCTCACAACTAGGCCTTCTACTATGACAGGCGGTCATACTAGAAGTGCACATGGATCTCAGTCTACCCAGGGGTCGACCATGAGTCGTAAGACTCCCTGGGCACTATTATTGCGTTAGAATTTGATGGGTCGGACTTAAACACAGATTAGTGTATGGTTGCATCGTGTTCTCGGGACATACATGAAATGTGAGGCAAACATCTCGAGAACTACCTGGATGTGGATGGGGTCATCGTGCCTGTTCAATGTTGCCGCCCATTGACCATGAGTTTTGGGATGAGGTTGGGTCATTTGAAACTCCAGCCCACTGAAGATTTTCAATTTCCCGTATCCTGTCAATTTGGGGTGATGTATTTCGTAAAGTTAAGTGGGAAAACACGTGTATATTTAAAATTCCTAAATTGCATGCGAATATATGTTAGAACTGAATGCTAATGGTCATTTTTCGTTTATCGCATTTTACACAGTATTATCATGGATATCGTTTATGCTAGTTTAAAAGTCTTGGAAAGAAACAAGTTCAATGCACTTTGGCGTAAGTTTCTTGATATCCACCTGAAGGGTGAGGAAATTGATTACATAATCAAAGGAGAAATCCCACCTAGACCTAAACTTGCAACTCGTGCTCGTACCTTGGAGTACCTGATGAGGCTTATGTTCGACATTTCATATTATCTATGATGTCGGAAGATCTGATTGAGATATATGGATGTCAAGTTAGCCGAGGACATCATCAAAGACCTTGAGGAGTTTTTTCAAAAGAAGGCGCTAAAGGGTGATTGCCCTCATTGCAATTGGATGGAACACTTGAGCAATGATTATCCTGCTACCTTCAAAAGCCACAAAGAAGGTGTGTTTATTGTTGAGGTTAATTTGTCGATTAACCGTGCTTCTTGGGTGTTTGACACCGGCTATGGTACTCACCTTTTCATTGACTTGCGGGTGCTGTCTAGAAGTAGAGAGGTAGATGACGTAGACATGGTCCTGAGAATGGCTAATGGAGCGTCTGTCGCTGCAAAGGCTATTGGAAACGTTGTTTTAGTTCTTGAGGATAGTATTAGGTTTATTTTAAAGAATGTTTACTACGTTCCCGGATTAATTAAGAACCTTATTTCTGTTTCCGTATTGGACAAAAAAGTTTTTTTTAAAAAAATATAAATAATGGTATTTGTTCAATGTTTTATGGCTCTAAATTAATCATGAGAGCATGCATGTGTAACAATCTTTATGTTTACCCGTATACTAATTCTCTTGTTGTTCAAACAATAAACACGGGAAAGTGTAAATCTGATGATCGACCTAATGCACAAATCTGGCATGCTAGGCTTGGTCATGCATCTAAGGATAGGATTCGCAAGTTGTCAAGTTTCCTCGACCTTGAGGAAGAAGAGGAACTACCAATTTGTGCATCTTGTCTAAAAGGTAAAATGACAAAGTCACCATTTGGAGGCCAAATGGAACGTGCCAAGGATTTGCTTGAGTTAGTTCACACAGATGTGTGTGGACCTCTCAGTGTTAGTGCATTAGGGAACTATTCTTACTTCATAACCTTTACTGATGATTATTCTAGGTATGGTTATTTGTATCTTATTAAGTACAAATCTGTGGCCTTTGAAAAGTTCAAAGAATTCAGAAAGGAAGTAGAGAAACAAATTGGTAAAAGTATTAAAACTCTTCGATCAGATCGAGGAGGAGAATACTTGTCCGATGAGTTCTTAGATTACTTGAAAGAGAATGGGATTCTCTCTCAATGGACACCGCCTGGAACGCCACAATTAAATGGTGTTTTTGAGCGGAGAAACCGCACATTGATGGACATAGTTCGATCAATGATGTTGTCCACAGATTTACCGACATACCTCTGGGGCTATGCCCTGGATACAGCGGCTTATCTATTAAATAGATTTCCGTCAAAGAGTGTACCTTAAGTGCCTTATAAGATATGGCACGACAAACCACCCTTATACAAATACCTAAAAGTATGGGGATGTGCTGCTCATGTCAAGCAGCTAGTGGGAGATAAGTTAGATTCAAGATCTATTTTTTGTAAGCTCGGCCTCCCTAATATAACATTATAGGTGGAGGGGGCTTTGACCACTAGGAACTTGACCATCTTGGTTGAACATGCAGGATATATGCCTAGAGAGATGGGGAGAGACACTTCTCCTAAAGCTTCCACGGTTTCACCTGTGAATCCCGTAAGGGGGGTGTTGACTGCTTGAAGTTGAGCATTGTCTACCCCCAATTGTATGAAGGCTTTGTAACATATTATGTTTGCTGAACTTCCACTGTTGACTCACACTTTCTTCACCCAAAAATTCGAAATGGTTGCTGATATCACCAACGCGTCATTTACCAAGGGGATACCATCTCCAACATCTTATTTCCCGAACCCAATAGTGTGACTGTTGGGCTCTATGTGATTAACTTGTTCTCCATGGATGAAGCTTAATGCGTTCAGCCCTGTGTCTGCCTTTAATGAGGCTTTCCTTGAGTTTTTCGAATCCCCTCCTGCGGGGCCTACTAATGTCACCCTTATGATTCCATTCACAGGGGGGTTATCCATCTCTCAGTCCACCGTCGGAGGGTTGTTCTTGCCTCTATCTTTGTCCCTCGATCTCTGGGGTGTCTGAACGGTTACCTCGGATGGGCAACTACCTCTTGCAGGTAGCCTCTTTTAATCAGCTTCTCTATCTCCACTTGAAGGAGGGGGCACTCCTCAGTTGTGTGACCTTTGTCTCGATGGAACCTGCATTACTTCTTGGACTTAAGACGGCTGGGGCTATCCCTCATCGTCTTAGGCCAAGAGACTTATGCCTTGTTGCTCAGCGATGGCTAGGACTTACTCCCTCGAGAGGGTGAGAGGAGTATACTTGGAAAACCCCGAAGGGGGCATAGGCTTCCGCTCTTTGGTCTCTGGCATTTTGCCGTCGTCTCTAACCTTTCTTTTATTGCCACCTCCTTCATTCTTAAGCGACCCGATGGTCTCTTCAATTCTTATGTATTTCTCAGCTCTAGCCAACAACTCTCCCATGGTTGATGGGGGCTTCCCTGAAATTGACTCCTTGAACCTACTATTGCGTAAGTTCCTCTGCATAATTCCTAACAAGAGCTCGTGATTGACGTGTGGCCATTCCGACACCGCATTGGAGAAACGCCTCACGTACTCCCTCAGAGATTCACCATCCTTTTGAACCACTGTAAACAAAAAGGATGTTGTCTTGGGGTATTTCTTGTTCATGGAGAAATTATTGAAGAAACGCCTAGTCAGTTGATCGAAATCAGTGATAGTACTGGCGGGTAGTCTATTAAACCAACTAAGCACCCTTCCTGAAGGGGTGGTTCAGAAGATCTTGCAATAAGCCGCGTCGCTGACATCATACATATCAGCCTTAGCGTTGAACTTGTCAACATGTTCTTGAGGGTCTCCATCTCCCACTTACTCACTTAGATGTGGAATTTTGAGCCCTGGGGCAAAGACTCTGCTAAGATTACTAAGCAAAAGGGACTTCTCTTCAATGGAGCCACTGCCAGTGGCACCAGTTGCATGTCCTCATACCGCCTATAGTTCTCTGGGCTTCTATCAAGGTTTCCACTTTCTCCGGCCTTCCTGCCTTAGCATGGCCTCCTTGGGGGTCAATGATACTCGACCTCGGCGTGGAGACCTGGGAGGCGTTGACACGCTATTGTCTTCTTCTCTTGCAACCCCATTTACCGGGGAGTTGGATCGCCTTGATCCAATCCCACCAAGGATCAAGGACTCTTGACCTCGACGAGGGGATTAGCCTTGAGCTCCTCGGTGAGGGCGACTCTTCTCTCGAGGCTCCAGCCCTCTGCGAGCAGCTGGAGGGAATGGATCTTGTAACCCCTGCTCGTGAGGTTGGGGAGCCTTCGGACGACTTCTCGAATGGGGGACTTGTCCCCCTACTAGATGCTGGACCAGGTGGTGCTGGTGCAGGATGTGCCCAGGCGTATTGCTGGACCGCCCTCGCAACTGCTCTCACGGAGGCATCTTCTACTAGAGCAAGTAGTACCTCTTAGGTGATCTTGAACACCTTGGAAGTAGGGGGCGGGATCACCACTGGGATTACAGGCGGTGCATTTTGCTCGCTGGTTGGGGGTGCTACTTTAGGACCTCCACCATCAGTCGGACCATTGGGGGAATTTTTTTTCCCCACTGGGTGGTTGGGCCGATCCTCAGGCACGAGATTAAGAAGTTCCTCGACAGCAGCTGGCTGGTGTTGACTAGCCATTCTATCTCCGGTAGTACGAGCTTGCGACCTAGTTTGCATACTCAGTGGCTGGAGCACTGGTTTCCACAGACGGCGCCAATCTGATGATGGTAAAAATCATCAGATAGTGAATGTGACGTGATTGACCACGTGGGTAGTGGAATCGATCGAACGCACGATAAACTAGGTTGAGGGTTGGTTAATGTATAGACTGCACTTAGATGTATCGAGCTGCCTACGTACCCGACGTATGTTGGATCAAGTCGATTCATAGTTCTTTTGTGGTTTTACTCTCAATAGCCAGTGAATTTTTACTTGGGTAGTAGATAATGAGCCTTTCCCAGCTCTTCTAAGGTATTTATAGGGAGCTAGTAGTGGGCTATGGGCCTTGGGTTTAATTCTATCAGTAACCCATAAAACTTAATGATTAACCTTTTATTGGCTTTTAGACTAATAAGATAGCTCAATTATTATTAGTGGGTCTTCAACCCTCTTTGGGCTTGTCGGGGCGTGTTACCCACGGACGTTAGCCCACGAGGGGCGCCCCAACCCAAACTGGGGACACATGTAATTTACCGTAATGCCCTTAGACATTTTTGGTGCACATCAGCTAGCTTTGTAGTTATACTTTCTCAAATTAGGCAATTGTTACTTTTAATAAGTTATAGTACTTAATGAATAATTTATTACTTTCTGGAATTAGACAACAATTAGAATTAAGAACTATTTAACTGATGTTTCCATAGTCTGTATGATCTAGATTTTGAAACATGAGGCGGTGTATAACACTATATTGTTTTTCGAAATATCACGCATGTGCTAGAAGAGCGATGTTCTCATTTTTATTTCTACTGCGTCCAAATTTAAGGTTATTTCTCAAAAGTAATTGCCTAAAAATATGGCAAGGAAGGCGTGTTCCTTATGTATCAGGAGCAAGGAGCATGAAGGTAATGTTATGAATCTGTTCGACGCAAGAAGACTTGTCGGCGAGTTTGATCTCGAGATCTCCATGGATCAACAAAATCCGTTGCGTTTATGTGACATAATTATTCATACATGATACAATTAGGAGTCTTAGGACCACAAGATTAATTTGCACCATGGGCCTTTTCTCAGAACTATGGTTTTTTCTTCCATTTGCTCAGCTCAGCTCAGCTTTCTTGTAGCTCAGATCCTCGACTCTAAATTATTTTTCATTCTCTATTTGATTGTTTCATAAAGTATACAAGTGAAGATATTATTATACACTTGACATACACATAACTAGATAGAACACAACTTTTGAGTAGAAGATCAAGTCGGCCTTCTTAGTACATTAGTGGAGTGGGATTGGAGAGCAATGCAACTTTCGGTAAAGTGTTGAGATGTTAAAGAGGCCTACTTCCAGAATAAGAAAGAATCTATGAGTACAATCACAAAGATTGGATACATTTGAATATTTAAATGTGTGATATTCCTTCAATCCATGTGCTCCTTTTGCTGTACTTAACTTTCTTTCTACTATTCAGGGTTGATTTATACATTCCTTCAATCCATGTGCTCCTTTTGCTGTACTTAACTTTCTTTCTACTATTCAGGGTTGATATATACATATACATATATATATATACATATATATATATATATTCAGATCAGTTGAAAAGTTGAAGAACCCTATGTGAATATCTTCCACACAATGAGGTCTCGTTTAGATTCCCTCTCCTGCAAAGAAATAAGAAATACTCATACATTTGTAGAGATCAATTAATTAATCACATACGTTGTACCAACAAATTATTGTGTTTTCTGAATAAGCCTACAATACAAAAAGGAAAAAAGTACTCACTAGTTCATAAAATTTCAAAGATTTTAGTCCAACTGTATATAATTGGGTGGGCACCAAGCAATGACAAAGAGAACTATATATACTCCACTAATGTATATATTCGAAAGCCAGTCGAAATGTTTAATTGTTTAATTAATTGATTATAATAATGTTTGACAACTTTATTATCATGCAATATTCTAATCATAGTGTTGTTGTGTTATTTACTTATTTCTTCAAAACAGAAAGCACTTGCAGTTATATTAACTTATATTTTTTTCAACAAAAATCACCTATGTCATGGTGGGGGGATTTTTTAGGATCCCCTTCCTTATATATAGATCAAAGATCAAAGAATTTACAATTAATGACCAAGAATAGTACTAAAAGTTTCAAGAAAAATGAGAATTGAAACTAGAAGTACTACTCCATATGGCCAATTGAAACATGCATGTACAACGTTCCTATTACTATTATCTATAACCAATATGATGTGCACCAAAAATGTCTAGGGGCACTATGGTAATTAATCGACCCCCGGCTTGGGCCGGGGTGCTACCCGTGGATCAAGTCCGCAGTTAGTATGATAGTCAAGCCCATAGGGCTGGTGGCCCATTGCAAATATGGCCCTCTATGTTTAAGAGACTATAAAAGTAAGAAGATTATTTAATATAAAAGGGCCAGGTAATGGATTTAATAAAGAGGTAAATGGGCCAATGGTCAAGCCCCGACCCATAACCCTCCATCAGTCCTATATATACCACCAAAGCAACTGATGACATTCATTATCTACTCTCTCGGAAAAAATTCACTAGCTACTTCTTAGAGTAATTCGACCATAAAACTACAAATTGACTTGATCCATTTCGGGTACATAGGCAGCTCGCATAACAACAAGTGCAGTATATACACAAACCAACCCCCTACCTAGTTTGTCGTGAGTTGGACCGGATTCCCTACCCACGTGGTGAATCATGTGATATTATCTGTACAACGAATTTTACCATCATCGGTTTGGCGCCGTCCGTAGGAACACCGCTCCAGCCTGCGTATGCAAACTAAGTCATACGCACGTACCACAGGTTATAGGACGACTAGCAACAATCAGCTAGCAGCGGGAGATGAAGTCCCTAGCCCCGCGCTTGAAAATCTACCAGGCGTTCAAGTCGGTGGAGAAGGTCCTCCGAATGGGAAGGCTGATAGCGGGGGTCCTGAAATATCACCCCCGGCGAATGAGCAGAACATGTCTCCCATGGCACCAACAGTGATTCCACCCCTACAACTAGGGTCTTGGAGATCACTCAAGAGGCACTACTTGCTCTTGTTGAAGACGCTTCTATGAGAGCAGCAGCGTCGGCGGTCCAGCAATATGCTTGGGCACACCCTTCACGCGCAACGCCTGTTCAGCTATCAGGGGGTAAGACCGCCATATGAGAAACCATCAAGAGACTCCTCTGCCTCAAGAGAAAAGGCAGCAAGATCCACCCTCCGCAGTTCATAGAGGCCAGGAACCTCGAGATAAAAGTCGCCCCCATAGAGTGGCGCCTAGCCAATCTCCCCACCGAGGCCAGGAGTCCATGACCGCCTGAAGGATTGGTTTAAGGCGATCCAACTCTCCGGTGAATGGGGCAGCGCGTGAAAGAGAAGAACACAACGTGGTCTCACCTCCTGAGAAGCCACCACGGGAAAAAGATAGAATGCTAACACGTCCTGGGTCTCCACATTGAGGTCAAGCCTCATTGACCCCCAAAGAGACCTTGCAAAGGCAAGAGAGCCGACATAGGGAGTGCATCCCACCAAGATGAAAGTTTGGAGAACCATGAACGATATGAGGACATGCAGCTGGTACCCTTAGTTGTTGTTCCTCCTAAGAGAAGTCCTTTCTGCCCTGCAATTTTGGCAGAGTCTCTACCACAAGGACTTAAGATACCCTTCTTACACTCCCGCAGAAGCAAGTTCTGGCTATCGCTGAGCAGTAAGGCACTGTTCAGTGGCTTAAGAAGATGAAAGATAAACCCCAGCCATCTAAAATCAAAGAAGTACTGTAGGTTCCACCGTAACAAAGGTCACACTACCGAGAGTGCCACCATCTGCAAGTAGAAATAGAAAGGCTCATCAAGATGGGCTACTTGAAAGAGGTAGTAGCACCGTCTGAGCCGACCACCTAAGACCCCTCGGGATCACGAGATAGAAATAGAGGCAAAGGTAACCCTTAGTGAATGGAAGGGGTGATCTCAGGAGGCCCCACGGGGGGAGACTCGGTGAATTCTAGAAAATCGCCACTAAGAGCTACTACGGGGCTATATGCCATCCGCTCCCTCGGGGGGTGAGCAAGTGAATCAAGTGGAACTAAATGTGCTAACTATATAGTTTGGAGTGCAAGACCTTGAGAACAGTGTCCCGCTAGTGAGCGACGCCTTAGGTAGTGCTGACCACAGTGACAAAGGGAAGCAAGTCATGATAAACTTAGTCTCACTAGAGGAAAGTCACTTGGGGGGCAAGACCAAACTAGTTAGCACTTGGCCAACACCCAAGTAGTTAGACACCTTTGAAGAGGGCGAGAACCTCGATGTGTCGCCCCATGAAGGTACTGCCCATCTCAAAAACCTGGCGCCCAACACCGAGGAGGGAGCCTCCCACGTACGTCAAGTGACACAAGCTTGGGCACCAAGAGTGGAGAAGGGCGCACCAAAACTGGAAACCAAACATGACAGAACCACCCCTTGGGAATACCTCCCAACTTAACAAGCTACTATGCCTAATAGGGCATCAAGAGGTACCTAGTGAAAGTTAGTTTATTTCATGATTTTAATTTTTACTTCACTTGAACTACTATCGAGTTGGCCACAAGCCAAACACCTAAGGTGCCTTCGAGCACCTCATTCTATGTCATTATGCATGTCAAACATCACATGCAATGTTGAATGAGTTAACATACTCCTGAGTGCTCCTCGGAACCAATGTTTCCGACTGAGGCCAAAAAATCAGGTCAAACAGGGCCCCCTCTAGAGGCCGATATAGGTGGCAAGAGCAAAGCTCCCCGAACTCATGAAGTTTCAGTTGAAGCCCTATTGTACACCTTATAACCCCTATTGCTCATAATAAATCATCCCAAAAACAAAAACCTTACTCCTAAATGCTTTACTTATGGCAAAGGCATTGAGGAGTGGGAGGCAAGAAGGTGTAGGCTATTGCATCCAAAAACTAAAACACTTTATTGAAAGGTTGCATAAGCACCCTAATACCCTACTAAAGCCACGAGACAACAAGTGGGAGATACTCTTAATGGTGCTTTGACCACCCAACCAGGCCACAGGGTAGAAAGAAAAATATACTCTTGGGCAAGAGTTGAGTAGGGGTGCTCACCGGCACAACCTACCTTTACTTAAGTTTTGAGGTGTCTAAGGGCACCCCCTTACATTTTGAGTTTTGAGGTGCCTATTTGCACCCCCCCCCCCTTTACTTTTTGCATTGATGATTAGATATTTTAAATTTTCGCTATTTATTTGTTAAGTGCCGAGTAGCACCTTTTCTCATTATACTATGGTGTACTATGAATATGTATTACGTTACCGAACTGGTGACATAACAACACCCAAAACAAATGCTCCTTGGAACCATTGTTTTTGACCGAAGCTACTCCAAAAAACTTAAAGCCCCTTTTTTGAGGCTAACATAGGTGAAGCAATAAATGTCCCTCGAATCCTTGAGAGCTTAGTTGAGGCTAGCTTACCTTACGATCCTTCCAGCAGTACCGAGAGGGTATGAGGTCTGAAAAACTACCCCCATCTGACATGGACTCTGGAACTAGATCAAACCAATATGTCTAGCATGATAAATCACCTCACGCCACAAAAATAAAATAAGAAATAAAACAACACTTAGGGCTATTCAAGCCTCCTAAAATTCTAAGTGTAGAAAACTCCTAAGGAATGGAGGGGGGGCACTAAAACTCTTAAAATTGGACATTATCTTTCAAACATACGACATCCAAAAGGGCAAAAATTAACCCCTCCCCCCCGCATGCCCAAAAAATAAAAAATTTCAAACAGCAATGGAAAAAGGCCAATAAAAAGGCGTGAGGCGATTGCAAAAGGCTAAGTTCTACACCAGTCAAACGGCTAAAAAGCTATAAGCCACAGTGACATGAAATTCACGACCTCAAAGGCGAAAAGAGATAGGTCACTGGCCTGACATTCGAGCAAGTGCTTATAGTACCCCCACTAGGCTATTTTACCTTTAATAATTTTGATTGCCATCATGGGATAACAAGGCCCTTAATGTGCTTACTTTCGTTCGCAAACATAGTCAGAAAGAAACATATCAATATGACCCCTTGGATCTAAAAGCCTCCAATAGAGGCATTATTAAAGCAAACAAGACCCCTTTTAGAGGTCAATATGGGTGGAACAACAAAAATCCCCCGAGTTGTGAAAGACTTGAAAGAGGATTATCCAACTGATAATCCTTCCAGCAATACCAAGAGAGGTCGAGACTCCACAAAAAGATCCCCCTCCCACTAAGGTTCTAAACCAAGATTATACAACTAAAACTAAGTGATGACCAATGTCACACCAAAAAAATAAAAACAGGAGGGCAACTCAAGCTCCAAAATATAACGTGGTCATAAAGAACCATGCCACAAAACATGTCGCCCATTTAAAGTCATAAATAAAGGGCAAAATCAAGCTCTCAATTGACTATTCACTAACAAAAAATGTCATCAACCTCATACAAGCCTTACTCCTTAAGGTGTTAATCACATAAAAACACTAAGGAGTAGGGGGCAAGTAGGTATTGAGTAGCTAGCTAATATTTGTAGCTAGTGTTTTTATAAGTAAGTGGCACTAGCAATTAACGCTCAAATCGCGCCAATAAGAGGGTCTTCAAAAGCACCTGCAACATCCTATAAATCTCATGAGGCTTATTTACACAAGTATTTGAAGAATAAAATAACATACCAACATAGCCCTTTGGAACTAAAAATTTCCAGTTGAGGCTGCATTTAATAATTCATGACCCCATTAGCGGTCAATATCGGTGGAACAATAAAAGTCCCTTGAGCTAGCAAAGGCTCAAATGAGGCTTCTCCACCTCACAATCCCTTCAGTAGTATTGAGGGGGTTGATGTTCCATATAAAACGGTCCATGAGCATAGTAAAGCCATCATTGGCACTGGAGAAAGTACCCTGGGCATAGTAATGTCACCATTGGCATCACATGGGGCTAATAAGAAATGCCACCATGGGCACCCCAACAAAGCTCATGAGGCAACGGGGTTAGAAAAATATAAGGCTTACTTAAAGCCTATGAAGAGAAAATTAGTAGCTCACAAATGCGTTGTATGCTAAGTCAATAACAAAATCTGCTAACGTGCGACTAGCTCTTAGTCATACAAGCAAAAAATGATCATGAGGCAAAGTACATGGATATATACATAAGGCATGTAAGAAAGCCACAAGTCATCTCCGTTAAAAACCCCTAAGGTAATTAGCCCCAGGGCAGCACCCTGAAAGAGGGCGCCTTGAGGCAGCATGCTTCGCAACCACCACGAGGTAACCTTTCCGGGGGTCGTCACGCGTAGGGGTGGCAATGGGGCCCGGTCTAACAAGTACCCGTCCCAGACTTGCCCCGATTGGGGCGGGTATGAGTCTAAAAAAATGGGGTCGGGTCCGGGTATCAAAATTCAAGACCCGGCCGGGTCCGGGGAGACTAACGAGTCCAACCGATACCCAACCCGATCCCGGACCCGCCCCGGTTAATAACATAATATATATTTTTTAATTTTGTATATCTAATTATTATTAAAATTTATTAATATTTATAAATTGTATCCAAAAAGGTGCTATTTGCAATAGCAACTTACTTTACAACCTTAACTAGATAAAAAAAAGATTCAATTAATTAGAATCAGAAGTCTAAACTCAAAACCCACCTCTCATTGTCTAGTAACGGATGACTTGTAGTGGATGTGTTTATGTTGAATCATCAATTTCTAAGTTATTTACTTATTTATTTGTTTTGAATAAGTTTGTGAGAACAAAATAGGCAAAAAAATTTAAGAAAAAAGTAAAAAAATAAAAATCGACCGGGTCTAACGGGTAGGACCTGGACTAGCCTGGTACCTGCCTGTTTCGGGGCGGAGCGGGGTGGGTAATGACCGGGTTTGGGGCGGGTCCGAGTATTGAAATTTCTTAACGGGGAAAGTCTTGAGTCTTGCTATAGCCACCCCATACCCGCCCTATTGTCATCCCTAGTCACGCGTCGCCCTCCGGTGTATAGGGCCTAACGCCCACATTAATCAACCCCTATGAGTGGATGTTCATCTACCTAGCGGGGTATCTCGAAATAAAATACCCTCCGAAGGGGTGGGTCTACATAATAGATAAATATATACATGTTGAGAATATTCAAAAAGACGTTCACTTCTGCGATAAAACACCCCGTTAGCGCCCATGACGCCACGGGGCACAACACATCACGCTAGGGCACATGAAACCATGGGGTAAAATAATTAAGTAATTGGCCTAGGGCTCGTGAAGCCAAGGGGTACACCCCGCGCGAGCTCATGAAGCCACGAAGTAAAATACGCTTCTTATCTCTGAGTAGTGGACTTATAAAATATACCACAAGACTTAAAAGGGGGAAAATGAGTCGAAGTAACGACGACTACGAGGAATTATCCGAAGGCAAGAAACTTCCAGAAAAAGCCCCAAGGCAACATGCTGCGAGGAAATGCAACACGTTGCCTCGTGGCACCCAACCGAGGGGCCGAGCCATGAGGCCAAGTGCTTTGTGGTTCCTAGCCGCGGGGCCGAGTACCTCGAGGCACCAAGCCACGAGGCCAAGTGGCATAGCGAGGACGAGTGCCTCGAGGCACCGTGAGGCTCCTTAGGAGGCCACGGGGGGTAACTGTGAGGCTACCCTCTCATCAAGTATGGGCGACACGTTCACTCACTACTAAATCCCTTTCGACGGTGGGAAATGTCCTACATAGTGAGTTAACAAATTTTTGTTCGACATGGGGTCCTACGTACTTCAGGGTGTTACATATGAAAATATCCAAAGAGTATAAAAGATCATAGAAAATAGATCTACCATTACAATGACGGACCTCATCACCACATCTAGAGGCCAAGGATCTTGCCCCCTCACCTAGAGGCAAAGGACCCTGCCCATTCTCCATGAAACCAAGGCCCTTGTTGTCTCACCTCGAGGCAAGAGACCTTGCCCCCATACCTTGAGGCCAAAACCCTTATCCTCTCACCTCAGGGCAAAGACCCGTTTGATAAATTCCAAGTCCCCTCCAGAGTGCAAATTCCCGGATTGAGGTAAAAAATTATAGGTCCCCTCCGGGATGCTGAAACCTCGGATAGAGGCCTCATAATTCTAAGTCTTCTCCGAGACAAGAAGCTTCCAATGGGCGAGGCGCGCAAGCCTTCCCTTAGGCCAGGCATGCACGCTTCATAAAAAGAATCTTGAAGAACTTCTCGCCAACTAAAAAAATTCTTCTATAGTGCCTTGTCGGCCAACTTAATAATCCCTCTGAGGTTATTTTCAAGTGGGGTAGAGGTTCATAACTTAAGAGATCCCTCTTAACACATTAAATGCATACCCAAATCGAAATACCTAACACATTTTGGCATTGCAAGGTATCCGACATCGAGATGCTCAGCCCCAAGGCATCAGACCTAAAGATAGTTACGGGTATTGCCTTAAGTCAACACCTACGTTGCCTCGAGATAACACGTAAGATATTCCCCTTCATAGGGGTGACTTGTTAGACCCCCCAAGGCGATGAAGTTTGTTATACACCTATACATATTTCTACTCTCGAGTATCCTATACGGTACATCCGGGAGTGGGGGGCATTATGATGTGCACCAGAAATATCTAGGGGCACTGTGGTAATTAATCGACCCCATGCTCAGGCCGGGGTGCTACCTGTGGATCAAGTCCGCAGTTAGTATGATAGTCTAGCCCATAGGGCGGATGGCCCTTGCGAATATGGCCCGCTATGTTCAGGAGCCTATAAAAGAAAAAATGTTATTTAATATGAAAGGGCCAGATAATGAGTTTAATAAAGAGACAAATGGGCCAATGGTCAAGCCCCGGGCCATAGCCCACCATCAATCCTATATATAACCCCAAAGGAACTGATGATATTCATTATCTAGTCTCTCAGAAAAAATCCACTAGCTACTTCTGAGAGTGAGTCCACCATAGAACTACGAATTGACTTGATCCCATCATTTCGGGTATGTAGGCAGCTCGCATAACAGCGAGTGCAGTCCATACACAAACCAACGTGAGTTGGACCGAATTCCCTACCCCCTGGTGAATCATGTGATATTATCTGACTGACGAATTTTACCATCGTCAATTTAGAAAACAACTAAATTATTTGAAATTGCAAGTATAAATAGTTAAATTTAACTAGCCAGCAACAACAATAGTAAAATTATGCACGTTCAAATAATGTAATTCAGTCTATGATGCACGGATACTCCTAAAATTGGACTCGTACAGTATCATACTTGTATCGGATACAATACTCTATAGATACCACCCCGGATACATATCAGATGCCCTTTTTAGGTATCCAAAAATTAAATAAAAAATGAAAATTCTGGATACCGTATCCGATACTTCCAGTTGTCATATCCTATACAAAATTTGAAGTATCTGACATGCCTTGAATACCAAACATAGTATTTTTGAATATTATATAATACTGTATAGCTTAAAGTAGGAGAATAATAATGACTTTAACTGTAAGTTAAAAAGTTAAATAAGAAATAAGGAAATTTAAAGAAGCAAAAAATCGTTTTGATTTCACTTCTTAATTTATTTTTTCTTCTCTTGCTCTACGTAAAATCTATCATTTACACTTTATTACCAAAGATTTTGGATAAGAAGATAAATCTTGGTATCAATGAAATGACGCATTTACACAGCAAATGATGAAATATTATGGTTACCTTTAAAATTCTTTGAACTTATAAAAAATGAATCTGTGTCATTATTGCACTCTTTATATGTTAATAACATTCTGACTCAAATTTATTTTTAAATATCATATATATATATATTCGTATTCATATCATATCGTACATGTATCCTCATCCGTATCCGTGCATTATAAAATTCAGTAGTTTGCATGCATTTCCATTAGTTATACATTAACTTCAATTTATTCTAGAAATAGTAAAGATCTTTTTTTATTTTTTTTTACATAAAAGTTCTCATTTTCGAGCCAATAAACCAAAAGCTTATCGTCGTATTCTGGCCTTGGCCCGAGAATAAGCCGACGTAATTTTACTTTCTTAAATTTGATTGATAACTAATCCTACCATTTTGTCCCATCTTTTCTTTTCCTTTTGTACTTTCTTGATGAAATGGATCTGTATCAGCATGTCATAATGTATCTAGATTTTTTGGTACAAATGCAAGTTTATAAGTTAGTTAAATCATTATTTATGACAGAAATTAAGTTGGTTGATAATTCTAGTACTTTAGCTAAAGCTCGATAGCTCATAAAAACAAGCATGTCCAGACCGGAAAATTCTATGTCACACCGGTACCAATGGTCCCGGTGTGCCATACACCATTGGATCGGGGGTATTTTAGTAAATACCCCCCTGTTGGGGGATCCAATGGTGTATGCCATACCGGGACCATTGATACCGGTGTGACATGAAATGGCCCGTCCAGACCCTAGCTCTAAGGTTGTATTTTGACTTCTTTATATACTAATGGATCAACTTAATTTGGTTATGTTTAAATTGGCTCCTGAAAAAGGAGGATGTTAGTACTTGGTAATTAAAAAGACATATGTTCAATGATATTGTAAAAGTGCCACCAATTATAAACATTATATCATTTGAATTTTATTGTCGTTATTCACAAATAGTGACATACATTTAATTATAGTGACACACAGTCACACCACATGCAAATTTGGTAATACTTCTGGAAAATTGTTTACCTTGTTTTTTCTTTTCTTTTTTGGTAATTTGAAAATTGGCAACATATAAATTGAGTCATTGACCTAAATTTAAGAAATTATTTAAGTGGGTCTCGTAGGCCAAACACGAGATTTTCCTGACTTAGCTTAATATTTATCCCAAAAGCAGATGAACTCGATATATTTAATTACTCGAAATTTATTTTTGATGAATGATAAATTAATATTCAAAGTGAGATCACTTAATTTGGAATATAGTGTTGAAACATATATGTGGAATATGAAAACCCAAACTTGCCTACCCCACATTGTAACTTGAAATTAATAAAATCAAAATATAATGTAAATTAATCGGTTGGGCTCTATAGGGTACCAAAGTTCTTTGGGAGGACTGAGGAGGAGCCATCTATTATCTATTATCTATTATTAATATTAATATAGGAAGGCTGTCATTGACCGATTTTGACCATCTAAAGCTCAAATTTTAATTTTTTTAGAATTTTGAGTTTTTTAATTGACCAAAAACTTTTCATTGGTTGATCGAGCTAAACAGAATTACGTTGAAAAATCATTTGAATTTTTTATCGACAGTTAATTTGCATTACATTTAACTGATTCTTTAATTAAAGGAAGATTTTTTACGTGCTTATCTCCCAGAAATCATGGGATTAAGCGGTTTTCAAAAGGAAAACTCCCACGTCTCATCTTGGTGATAATGGGGTTATGCAGTTTTATTAACCATGGAAAATTTTCTGCTCCTTCTCAGTTCGATTTCTTCGCTCGCAAAATTCACTCTTTCTTCTTCTACTTCTTCTAAACTTCTCCCATTTCTACATGAAAATTCCTTATGAAAAGGAAAATAAAATCTTCAAAATGGTATTTCAAGAGTTAATTGGTTGCTGCTCAAATGTTCGACATATGAAGTTTTTATAACTTTCATGGCCAAGGACGCCCCCGTAAGAAAATTTGTAGAAGTAATTTCCTTTTATTGTTCAATTTACGCTTTTAATTACTGCCTTAACTGTGAATGGAATTTGTCGTTATTGTTTATTTCATAACTTGATATCATAATTACATGTAGTTTTTTAGATTTTTTTTAGCAGCAAGAACACATCAACCATTCAGGTTATTCTCATTTCTTTTTTCTGATTTGCTTAAATGTGTCATATAATTTAGAAAAATTTGATTAACATTTTCAATTTGATTATTAAATTTTTCACTATTTTATGTTTTTCGCTATAGTTTATTTTCAGTCGTATTCTCCCGTATGTAATTTGGTGACTTCAAATGCTGATCAGGTTAGTAATTCGATTTAATATTTCAAATTGATAATAAATGTTTCACTATTTTATGTTTTTCGCTATAGGTTATTTTCAGTCGTATTCTCTCTTATGTAATTTGGTGACTTGAAATGGTGATCAGATTAGTAATTCAATTTAAAATTTCAAATTGATAATGAATTTCTCACTATTTTGTATTTTAGGCTGGTTATTTCTGTGTCGTGTTTTCCTATACGTAATTTGGTGATTTCAAAGCCTATTTTATATTTCCGGTTTCATGCCCGGTACACATCCACATATCTTTAATTGAATCTCATTACATCAAAAGTTCAGTTTCCTATGACAGTACAAACTTCACATAATCTTCAAAAGTTCACATTATATTTCCGGTTTCATGCCCGGTATACATCCACATAATCTTCAAAAGTCATTTGAAGAAAAAAGTTTGAATCTGCAGATGTATAAAAACATGCCAAAGCAGCAAAGCATATTCAAGATGGCTTTAGGCGGTCTGTGCAAAGGATGGAGCCATTGGATATTAAACTGGAATTGTGTTGTAACTCATGCACTTCTCTGGTAAAAAATTATTGATGTATTTTTTCAGGATTAAAGAATATATTAGGATATGTATAAGTGGTTACCTAAGCTTTTCGTGTGTTAAAGATGACAAATTATATTTCATCTTATAATATTCTATTTTTATCGAGGGTATTTATTTACACAATTTGCCTCTTGGACTTTCTATAATTGTTCTATTTTAACATCTTTGAAAAGGCGGAGGGGAAATATAATATCAACTTCTTTTTATATTAGTTTCTTATTATACTAAGATTATGTAGAAATGTTCTCAAATTTATTTTCATTGTATGATATGATCCACTCTTTGAAAGCATCATGAGTGAAGTGTTGGAATTTTGAAATTTCAATATTACTCTCACATATCTGTGTAGCAAAAATTATACGTGTGGAAATATTCATTTGATGTACAAAGTTTCTTATAATTTGCAAGATTTGTGATTGATGGAGCGAAATTATAACTTGATTTTGTGAAAGAATTCAAACTTGATCCTAGGTAATTAATGTATCAACATTCTTTCATTCTCTTGAGTTTCACATTTTATTTCCAGACTTAATGAATTTTCTCTTTATTTGGTTTAAAGTTCGAAAGTTTGAAATTAAAATTAAATGATTTCTCTTGGACTTCATGACATGGTAGTGATAAAATTAATCAAATAGTTTTTAAACTATTAAAGCGAATGGGGGCTATATTGTTTGTCTTACTTTTATGAAAATTAAAATAATCTATTTAAAATATTTCTTAAAGGATGGTTATTCAACAAAAAAATAATATTTTGCGAAATGGATAGTTCATCTGGCACAATTATTTTTACAACTCATATAACTCATTGGCACCAAATTTTGATCCATGAAACAGTTTGGATGCAATACAACCATTATTTCTTATATTACAAGATACACAACTACAATTCATTTAAGCTTATTTTGTTTGTTTTAAGTGTTTTATTCAAGCTCATTATTTATACTTTTTCTTTTATGTTATATACAAAAGCGATTTGAGTAACAAGAAGGGTTGAAATCCCATAAATAAGTTCTTGGTATATTTGAAAAGGATGTATATTTTATTAAACAACGTGTGTAGCTCTTTGTTCCTAAATTTCTTGAGATCATCTCAATTTTTTTCATTTTCTTTATGCGTAAATTCCTTTATAAAGAGGAAAAGGAATTTATTCATTGATATGTGGGGAATATATATTATGAGTGCAAGTGTTACTTTCAGGTAACCAACAAAACTTAATGTCCTTGAATTATTTATTGAGTTATTCTATGTCGAGATAGAAAAACTATAATTTAAAATTAATAGTTTAATTAACATCCGTGCATAGCACGAGTCACACGCTAGTATGTATATATTTGTAGGAATGGCTTAAAGGCTCACAAGCGCTCCCATCTGAACATTTAGGGCTCAAGCTTGAGTTTGGCTTGGGCTTGGATATAAATCTGGTCCTGGGTGCGACCCCACTCCATCTATATATCATTTTACACAAAATAAATTTGCAAAACATTTGTTTTAATCCTATACTACAGTTGATGTATGACTAGTGCAATTTGGAGTGTGACATGCAGTGATGATCAATGGGTTTGGAGAATCGATGTGTCGTAATACGGATCTTTGATAGGTTCTTGGCTGTATGGACATCCGTAGGTTTGATTCATGGTGATGGGTTTATGAAAATTGATTGATACAAAAAATTGGGAGAAGTCAATAAAGCCAAGAACGAAGTCAAAAAAGGGTCTTGAGACGGTCAAAGGGGGTTGACTGTGGCCAAGGCGGGTTTGACTGCGGGATTTGTGACGCGCGGCGAGATATTGTTGTTTCCTAAGTGGGTTTGGCTTAAATTTTGGTAATTAACTAGTATTGTGATTATTTTTGCCAATTGCCTAAAAAAAAGGCTGTGTTTCTTATTTGAATTAGGTTTTGATTTTTTCTATATATCAAGTCCCTTACTTTATAAATATGGACTTCCACATTGTAATTGATGATTGACTCTGAGAAATAAATATATAGTCTAGTATTGGCCCGTGGATGTAGGCAGTTTGTGGAATCACGTTAAAATTTCTATTGTCATATTTTAGGCTTTTTTAATTCTTGGTTTCCGGCAATTTCCAATTTATCTCGTGATGCCATGTTCCTAACAACTGGTATCAGAGCCATATGTTTTTAGATTTAGAAGACGTCTTAGATCTAAATCTATGGGGAGCGCTTTGTGTTACTGTGGGTTTTGTCGTGGAAGCGGTGGTCGGAGATGAAGGAAATGTCAAGACAGACAAGTTCGTTGGCAGGTAGCACAAACTGAGGTTGGGTAAAGTCGGAGAAGATGACAAAGGAGGATGAATCATTAAGGGCATGATTGGATGGACGTCTATTTCCCATTTTTCATTTTCCATAGATAAAGTAAGAGATTTTTTTTTAAAAAAAGTAGAGATATGATGAATGAATGTTTGGATGAGTTTTTTTTTATAAAAAAAAGTGTAATAATTAAGTGTGATGTGATGTGCCTTTTTTGTAAGAAAAAATATTTTTTTGTGGGAAATTGGTATGGATGAGTTTTGCTTTTATAAGAAAATTTAGACATATTTAAGTTAAATTCATCGATTAAGACATCCAAATATATACAAAGTAGATATTACTTTGTAGCTTTCATCATTTCAAATAAAGATATGTGATTGTTTTGCTAATTATATTAAGATATAAGTGGATAAAGTACTTTTAATTATTAGATAAATTGTCTAATCATAAATAGTAAACATTCTGACTTTCTGAGAAAAAATTTCTGGAAATCTATTTTTCAAATAAATTTGAGATTTTTTTAAGGGAAATTGTGTAAAATTTCTTTGGAATATTTTTAGAAAATGCCAAACAAATGCATTTTTGATGAAAAAATCTCTGAGAAATCGAGAAATAGGAAGTGGCATGCCATCCAATCCGGGCACTAGATTTGCATGCCAGAAAGACGGGTTGACCAAAGTTACGTGACCAAATTAACTAATTTAGTATGTATGAAACTAAATGAGACTAGATGCAACTTACGGGATTGATTTAGCATTTTTGCCAAATAAAATGTATAAATTCCATCTCATAGTTATATCATTAATTCCCACACAAATATTTTCTGTGTTTTTCATTAAAATTGTGTTCTATCTAAGACTTCAGGGAGTCAACCAAGAATATAACGAAATAAAATTTGAAAATTCCTTTCAATACTTCTTTTTCAACTGCGAATGGCTGAGATTTTTAATCCACTCATTTCGTTATCACTCGTGAAATACATATACGTTGTACATGGAGAACATATTCGTATATATGTTAATCAAAATATTAAATCCACATTAGTAGATTTTTATCATTTTGTTATGGGTTGCCTAAGATAATGTGTGTATATATATATATACGCACACATGTATATGGGGAAAATTAATCCCACAAAATAACTACATGTGCACTATTGGTACTAAACTTTACAGGACTTGCACATTGAGTCCCACGGGATAAAAAAGTTCGTTGCACATTTAGTCCTGACCATTAAAAAATTGACAAAAATCGCTAGTCAACTTTTAAAAATTACAAAGACCCCCCAAAATTATGTAAAACTTGCAAACCCCTTGGTTTTATATGTTTTTTCCTGTTCTTTTTTTTCTTTCTTTCTTTCTTTCTTTCTACTTTCCCCTTTTCCCTTTTCTTTCCCTAGGTTTAACAGAAAACTCTCTGACCAGTGATCACTAAACCACATCCACCTTTCTTTAAGATTATTTTATATTTCTTAAAAAAATTATTTTTTTTACTTTTTCTGATTTATTTATTTTGTTTAAGATGCTTTAATTGATTTTTTTAGAAGAATTTGACTTTTTCTTATTGTTCTTGTTTTTGATGGAGTTTTTTTATTTTTATAAATTTTGAGTTTTTCTTTTTCTTATTTTTCTAAAAAAAAAGCTGATTTTTTCTTATTTTTGATGGAGTCGTTTGATTTTTTTGAAATTCCAAATTTTTTCTTCTTTTCTGGTTTTTTTTCTCTTAAATCGGTCTTAAAAATAAAAACTCAATTTTTTTTAAATTGATAAAAAAAATATTAAACAATAAGAAAAATGAAAAACGAAATCAGAAAAAATCATAAACAAAATAATTACAATTCTGAAAAATAAGAAAATATCGGAAACATAATCATAAAACAAATCAAAAAAATAGGACAAAAAGTTTGAGAAGGCAGAAAAGTTGAGAAAAATATGAAAAAATGGAAAACAAATTTGAAAAAAATTAAAAAATCAGTAAAAATCCCCACAAAAAAAATACATAAAAAGGGTGAAAGCTTGGCAATGTTAGGTGGAGACATGATCTAGGTGGACAATTGGTAGCTAGACGGTTTGTTGCAATTTGGGTGTGGAGAGATTTGGGTGGAATTTTGTGATGGCAATGTTGGGTCCGATTGAAGTTGTATGTGCGACTATCGTTAGTGGCAGGGATGGGACAACGGCGGCAGAGCAGCATCAGTGGAGGCAGGTTAGTTTGTTAGACCAAGGGAAGAAGAGGGAAAAAGAGAAAGAAGAAAGAAAAAGATAAAAAAGAGGAAAAACATATTTAAAGCCAGGGGAGTATGCAAGTGTTACATAATTTTGGGAAAGAAGAAAGGAAAAAGAAAAATAAAAGAATAGAAAAAACATATTTAAAATCAGGGGGAGTTTGCGAGTTATACATAATTTTGGGGGGTCTTATGCAATTTTCAGAAGTTGACTAACGGTTCCCGTCAATTTTTTAATGGCCAGGAAATGTGCAACGAAATTGCATCTTGTGGGACTAAATGTGCAAGTCCCGTAAAATTTGAGATCAATAATGCGCGTGTAGCTATTTTGTGGGACTAAAAGTGCAATTTTCATATATATAAATATATATATCTGCTTGCGTGTGTGAAAAAGATTTGGCACGTGAAATTAGCTTTCCAGTACCAAAGATTGGTCGCATGCAACAAAATCTCACAATAAATAGGGCAATTCTATGTCAGACTCATCCCAATGGTCCTAACCCCTTTAACACCATATATTTTTATTGGGGTGGGTAGTTTTTACATAGGTGGTTGGTGATAAAAACCACCCACCCCAACACAAATATGTGGTGTTAAATAAGTTAGGACCATTGGAGTAGGATTAAATTAGAATTTTCCCAATAGATATATAGTTTCATTTCATAAGCTAATTAAATGTTTCAAAAGTGAATAAGGACTAGATGCTATCAGGGAATATTTGGTAGATATGCGGAATGACTTTGATGGTGAAATTGTCTGTTAATGTTTTACCTTCCTTTTCTAGTAAAAAGACGTAAGATTTTTTGTATCTAATCCTCAAGAAATTCAGTACCACTCGTAACAGTACTTCAAATTTGTATTTCATCTTGTATTTTATATTACATATAAATGTTAAATCTACGTAACGTACGTCAATTGTATATTTTCAAAAGAATTTTATACACCGTGACGTAAATATGTAACTTAGAATCAAAGAGAAAATATTAAATGAAAATAAAATATCCGAACATATAAAAGAATCCAGGTGGTTTACTAATATCGGCTAGTTAGGTAAAGGTGTACATTCAGTTGAGGTCGGAAAAAATGACCATTTATTTCTGATAAAGCAGATCTATGGAGTGGAAAGACGTCTTAGCTTCCACGAATCAAATTTGGAAATCTAGAATTTGTTCTGAATATGACCCAATTTGACTTTAAATTACTTCTTTATTGTTTGCTTCTTAATGTATGTATTGGAACATATATATGCTACTGTTGTGAAAGAGAATATTATATCCCTTCATGCATGTTTTAAACTTTCTAATAATAAGTTTTAAGACAATCTCCTCTTTCAAACGTTGGACCACTTGCGCATTCAAGAATTAACAAATAGTTGTTGCTCCATCTCAATTTCAATTCCACGTGTCCTAGACATGAATTATTTGTTTAGATCCGTATGTTTTTTTACAAATCGAACAAATATTATAAATCGTCGTGAGGTGATTGGACGGTACAAATCATGCAATACTGAAAAACCTCATGAATCACCGTGAGGTTTATCATTTAGCAAATATGTACCTACCATGATTTGGTAATTTTTACCTTCTTTCATTCAATTTTAGGATCTCTACCCCCCACTTGGTACATCTATATTATGTATATATAATATATATTAAAAATCTTTTAACTTCAAATGTTTAGCCGCTCCAACACATTTATTTTAACTCTCGATTTCAGATTGTGTCTAAATAATTTGTTAAATTTAATGGCAAAGAAATGAAAAATATATACTTCAGTGATATTTGAAAAGGTCAATATAAATATGTCTACAAACTTTAAATTCCCTTACTCCTATAAGATTCACACATCAAAAGAAAAGAAGTAACTGGTTTACTCATATGTCTCGTTGTACGATTACATAAGATTAAAATAAAATTATGAATTAACAACAGAAATTACACGAAATTTTGGATAAATTTCATGACCAGATGTACATTATTATATGTCATGAGAAAACGTCATTTCACTCCAAAGCTATATTTCTATAAATGATTATGTACGGAAACAATTTGAAATAAACACAATGTTTAAATGAAAGTATATGTTAGTTATATTTATTTGTTCAACATAATTGAAATCTTGGACATTTATACATAATAATTTGTTAATATTTTCTCTTCAGTAATACTAAATTTGGCCCTTCAATTAAGATATCAATCATGGACCTTGAATGTGATTGGAAAAAAAAAAAGTAAAAGTAAAAAGAAAATAGAGAGGCAAATGGAGAAAACAAGAGCAATGAAACATGAAAAAAAGTCAAGGTAATGAAACTACCATGATTGCGATAGTAAAAGGAAACTTCAGATAGAAATAGAAGAGAACGCAACAAAAAAGTGATGTAAAGGGTGAAAGAGAGAAATTTCGGCATGAGAAGTTAAACCACCCAACATACGTCTTAATTTGATTGGCTGGTAAATTGACATATCAAAGACACTAATTGTGTATGGTCACTAGTATAGACGTATTCAAAATTGAAACGAACGATGTGATACGCCACAGGTGACAATTGATGACCTAAAATGTGTCACTCGACAAATTATAAGACCAAAATTTTGCTAACTCTATACAATTTGTGTTATGGGGCCCAATCTGAAATTAGATCCAACAATGCAAGTTAATGGGCCAATCAAATTAATTGTCCGAAGGCGAAGCCCAAGAGAGAAGAAATATGTTTAAGTGAGACTTTCTTTTATTTCAAGACTTATTTGTTATTAATTTGTATTTAATTTCTTGTTAATTAGTTTGTTTATTTCTGCAGAGTCATTGAGTTAGTGAACTTAGTGGTAAGTTTTAATTTCCTAAATTTGGAGCACCCAATTTCTGTATAAGTGAGAGACGATTGGAATGTGAAAAATGAAAAAGAAGAATTATTCTAGAAAAAAATATATCTCTCTCGTCTTTTATTATGGAGCTTGGTTTCTGCTCGAAAGAAGTTCTCTCTTAATCTCTTAATTTCTGGAGTTAATTCCTGACTCGAAAAGGAATAGTATTTGATGATGGTAGAATTCGTCAGTCAGAGAATATCACGTGATTCACCATGTGTGGAGGGATTCTGGTCCAACTCACGACAAATTAGGTTGGGGGTTGATGAATTTATAGACTGCACTCGCTGGTACGCGAGCTGCCTAAGTACCCGAAGAAATGAGATCAAGTCAGTTCGTAATTCTATGGTGAAATTACTCTAAGAAGTAGCCAATGGATTTTTTCTGAAAGAGTAGATAATGATCTTTCACCAGCTCCTCTAAGGTATTTATATGGAGTTGGTGGTGGGCTATAGGCCATGGACTCAATTCTAGTAGTAGCCCTTCAGACTTATTAATATACCCAAAACTTAGCCTTTAGACTATTAAAGTAACTCAATTAACTTTACGACCTTTTTAACGTAGTGGGCCATACTCTTACTAGGTCGTCAGCCCTTTGGGCTTGACTGGTATATTAATCGTGGACTTGATCCACGAGTGGTGCCCAGCCCAAGTCGGGGGCAAATTAATTACCTTATTGCCCTTAGACATTTTTGGTGCACATCATAATGCCCCCCACTCCCGGTCTACCTAATGGTATGCCCTGGAGTAGAAATAATTTCGCTTAGGCAGTGCCACTTAGCTCCAATTTGTACAGGATTAGGGGTCATAAAAGCTCCCACCTACTTTTTGTCTAATTATAGGTGGGTTGGTGGCTTTCACTCTAACACCCCTTCATATCCTCATTTTTCAAAAACCCTCTCTTGGAAGAAATTCTCTCTCTAGGAGCTCTCTCCCTTAGCCAACAATGGGTGGAATCCAAGGTGACCAAGGTAACTCTAAAATCTTTTGTATTTGCTCTCCCTTTTGGTTGTGTGATGCCAGTAGTCTAATCAATTCAACCTATGACCTCTTCGCCCTAACGGAGCACTTTCTGAGGGGTTGTTAGCTTTTTATCCTGAGGCGTCGAGCCTCGCTTATTGAACAGGGGAGGGGGTGCTAAGTGGCGACCCCGAGGAGTCGGCCTCGCAGCAAGGCCTCGCGACCGGGCCATGAGGCGACGGGTTTCATTTCCCACGGCTCGATTCGCTTTGGGGGTATGTTTGGGGTTGCAACGTCGAAATAGGCTCAGCCCTTGTTGGTTTTTGTTGGTCATTTTTGACATGTAAATTTTTTTTATGTGTGCTATCATTTCCGATAACATCTATTTAGGACTTGTTGTGAATTGAACCCCCTATTTTTCATAGGACGAGGCAGCTCTACTTCCCCTGATAGTAAGGGTCCTGCTCTTAAGGAGGACCTTGCATTCGACTCTTGTGATTCTACTATCTCTGAAATTGAATTTTTAGCCCTTTTCGAGAATACTGCGGTTGACTTTGAGTTGCCATTGCCTATAGCGGGTTATCGAATTTCTGACCCTCCCGAGGGGCACGTGACCTTTTGCTTAGAGTATTTTTGTTCGGGGTTCACCATCCCTTTTCACAAGCTTTTTGGGGAAATCTTAGCTCACTATCAAATTTGCATGAGTCAATTAACCCCCAATTGTTTCATCTTATTTGAGGGTTTTATTTCATTGGTAAAAGGGCTAAACCTTAAGATAAATTTGGATGCTTTCCCGACCCTGTTTGCACTTAAGATGTGCTCCACTGCGCCTTTCGTGTACTTTTTCCCTCATCGACTGTTAGGTTCTTGGAGGGTAACATTAGCCCTAAGGGTACTTGGAAATGGAAGTTCTTTTATTTTCCTCTAGCCCACTTGGGTATATTGACGCCATTGATTTGGAATGGGGGCGTTGCCCCTCACAAGGTCACCCGTACCCAAAAACAACTTAGAGTTCTCTTTAGCAAGTCGGGTTTATTTGACCATAGGTATGATGTTAGTTGATTATATACTCATGGTATACACGTGTCTTTAACTTTTTCTTACTTCATGTTGTGGCTTCTAAGTGTTGTTTGGCCTTATGCTCTTTCATACTAACGCTTGGTCTTTTATGTATTTTTTGCTGGTGCAAAGGTAGCCAAGGGTGGCAAAGTGAGATCTACCGCCCCTCCGACCCCTCACAACACTCTTAGCCATGGGAATGTACCAATCCATCAGCGCCTGAGGGCACGGTAGTGTTGGAAAGAGGGATGGCGAGGGTACGCTCCGGGGCCCAACCCACTCCCCTCCTAAAGATAACCGCAATACAAAGATAGCCTTTTAAAGAGGGCGCAACATTCTTGGGGGTCGTGCGCCCACGTATTCTTTACCTCCGCCAGCTCCTTCTACGAAACGTGCCAGTGATTCTTTTCCGGGGAGCTCTAGTTCCACCTGCCTTGGTAAGGGGTTTGGGGCGAACTTGGATCCCAATGTTAGCTCTTTTTGGGATACCACTGATTCTGCGACCCCTTGGTCTTTGATGAGAGTGGTCGTGACTAATTACGACTCTACCCGTTTATCATCTCAATCAGTAGAGCGCCTTGACCAGGAGATCTCCACAGGGGCTGGCCGGGTAAGAGTTTACACGTGTTATTGCCATCATTTAGAGGCTATATGTTTATTTGTATAAGTTTTTTTACACGGTGTTTGTCTTGTCAGTCAATCTAACTATCCCACCATCTTCGAGTTAAGTGCGAAGATGTGGAGAAAAAATATGACGATAGTCGCCAGTAGAACCAGAAGCTTCTTTCGAAGTTCTTTGGAGCTAAGAATTTGGCTGGAAAATGGGAGAAGAAATATAGGGAGGCCAAGAAGAAGCTTGAGACGGAAAAGTCCAATGCTAGTTGCTTCCTTGGCTCAGAAGCCGGAAAAAAAGACTTTAAGTGATGCCCGAAAGTCAACGATGGATAAATTTCGCAAGAGTGCCAACTTCATCGACGAGTGCAACAAGCGAGCGTATAAGATTGCTCGGGGCTTCATGACCAAGAAGGTTTGCAAATGCCATAGAACTCTTCTTGAGAGTGGTCGGTATCCTGGCGATGATTTCAAGTGGTTGTATGATAATGTCCCCGACAGTAGCAGGGAGGCCGAGGTGGGGGCGATACTGCTAGTTGAGGTGTTGGTCACCCTCTTAGCACTTTAGCCCTCTCATGTCTTTAATATTCTGGTTTATTTACTTCCTTTTGAGTTATTTTTATTCTAGCAAGACTTATTCTTGTCTACCCGAGTGTGGGTTAGTTTCATCTTTGAATTATTTTTATGTTTTGGCTTGTAGCCCTTTGGATCTTCATGGATGTTTACTATCTCTTTGGCATGTTTTCTTTTGGATTTTCATGGATATTGACTATCTCGTTTCGCCTCTTAGTTATCTTAGCGTGGTGTGATTTCATGAATGCTAGAGGTGAGTGTATTTTGGGTATTTTTGCTACATTTGAGCTTCACTCAGCAATTTGCTTTTTAAAGGCTAAAAACGCCTAGCCTTGGATATTAGCCATCAAATATTAGCTAGCCACTAGCTCGCTGTTTGTTTGTATCTTCGCTCCTTGGCCCCCTACTCCTTGATATGTGAAGCATATTCAGGAGTAAGTTACAAAGTAGTGTTCCTTTAACACCTGGGAGTTAAACTTTTCTCAAGTAACATTTAGTGTTTCACTGATAGCGAGAGCACTAAGCCCTATTTGTCGAGCGTCGGCCCTTGTAATTTTGCTGCATGATTCCTTGAGGCTCCTAACCTTCCAGATTTTTCACTAGGGTGACGTTTGTCTTTGTTGTATAGGCTTTTGCATGGAACATATTGATTCTTCGGACATGAGTGGCGTTGAAAATTTTAGTGCCCCCCACTCCTTAGGATTTTTAGAATTTTAAGAGGCTTGAATAGCCACAAGTGTTATTTATTTGTGGCATGAGGTGAATTATCACACTAGCCATATTTGTATGATCTCGGTCCAGAGTCCATGTCGAAGGGGGGGTAGTTTTTCAAACCTCATACCCTCTCGGTACTGCTGGAAGGATTATAAGGGGGGCTAGCCTCAACCGAGCTCTCAAGGGTTCAGGGGACATTCGTTGCTCCACCTATGTTAGCATCGAAAAAAGGGCTTTAAGTTTTTTTTTTTTTTGAAATAGCTTTGGTCGGAAACAAAGGTTCCAAGGAGAGTTTGTTTTGGGTGTTGTTATGTTACCCGTTCGGTAATGTAATACACATTCATAGGACATGCTAGCACGTTACCAAATAAAACTAACATACCCCATAGTATAATGAGAAAAGGTGCTACTTAGCACTTAACAAATAAATAGCAAAAATTTAAAATATCCAACCATCAATGCAAAAATTAAAGGGAGATGCACATAGGCACCTCAAAACCACAATGTATGCGGGTGCACATAGGCACCTTAAAACTTAAGTAAAAGGTAGACGGCGCTGGTGGGCGCCCCTACTCAACACTTGGCTCGTGGCCAACTTGAGATTGTTTAATAGTAATATAGCAAATAAGATAGGTTTCTTTTACTTATTACCTGCTAAGGCCTCATGAGACCTAATACCTTATCAAGCTTGGGGGATGTTTCCCAGAGGGGTTCATCTCGTGCCTAGTTTCCAGTGCTGGTGCGCCCGTCACCTCTCTTGGCGCCATTGCGTCAGAGTCCTCCACTTTAGTGATGGGCGTCGTGCTCTTGAAATGGGCATCGCCTTCTTGGGGTGACATGTCACTAGGGATATTCACAAATTGACCGGACCGCCCGAACAGAAATTTTGGTTCAAACCGAAAACCGAACCGAAATTTTCGGTTCAGTTTTCGTTTTTTTTTTGTCAATTTAGGGTTTTCGATTCGGTCCAGATTTCAGGTTCGGTTTAATCAGACCGAACTGAAAACCGACGCTTTTTTTTTATATAAGTTATATATATGTATATAATTATGTAAATATATGAATATGAGAGCAAAATTGTGTTTAAGTTTAACAACTTCACCTTCAAATAACAACTTTAGCCCAATTTCACTTCAAAAATCAAGACTTCTAACATCAAAATAGAACCCTCATCTATTCTCTTCACTCACGCCTCCCCTGTCTCTCTGCTCGCCTCCCCTGCCTCTCTGCTCAAACGACCGCCGCTGCTGCTCACGAGTCCCTGCGACCGCGCCGCTGCTGCTCCCGATCGGTAATTTTTTTTCTCTTTTTTCTTTATATGACTATAACCTTTTAATTGATTTTATATGGGTATTAAATTGTGATTTTGTATGGGTATAATTAACTTGTGATTTTGTATGGGTATTATTAACTTGTGATTTTGTATGGGTATTAGGTTGTGATTTTGTATGGGTAATTGGGTATTAAGTTGTGATTTTAAATTTAAATTGTGTAATTGGGTTATTGGGTATTAAGTTGTGATTTTGTATGGGTAATTAGGTATTAAGTTGTGATTTTGTATGGGTAATTGGCTATAACCTTTCTTTGTAAATTGTTTCTTTCATAAATTTAAATTTATTTGATTAGTTTGTTTAAATTGTTTAAATTTATTTGATTAGTTTGTGATATGTTATATGTATGTAAATTGTAGTTGTTTCTTTCATAAATGTAGTTTGTGATGTGTATGGTTTAGCTTATTTTGTATAGGTTTTAGAAAGATATGGAAAGTGAAAAAATGACCCCCGACTCCTAATCCTCGGCAAATTCAACCGGCCCTCCATCTCCATTTGAATCAACTTCGCAACCTCAACAACAAGAAGAGTATCTTTCAGATATAGCGGAGGAAGAGAAAAAAACTGAAGCACAAGATGCGATGCCACCGCCGAGGAAAGGGGTTGCAAAAAGATCGGGCGTGTGGGAGTACCTTACGGTCTACTATGACAATGACGGGTCGCGTAGAGCTCAATGTAAGTATTGTCCCAAAAACTATGCGGCTTCTTCTTCGAGAAATGGAACTTCGACCTTGAATAATCATGTGCAATCGTGCAAAAAGAATCCCAAGAATGTGGTAAGAAGTAAAACAATTTTAAATTATTGTCAAACTCAAAGTGGGGACACAAAAGAAAGCACGTCTAATCGGAAAAATGATATTGACACTATTAGAGATGCTTTAGTTCGCATGATTATTATGGATGAATTGCCATTTAAGTTCGTTGAGAATGAAGGATTTAGGTATTTTATGTCCCTTGTATGCTCATTTTTTATTGTTCCATCAAGATCTACAATAACAAGAGATTGCTATAAGATTTATTTCGATGAAAAAAGTAAGTTGAAGGATTATTTTAGGTCCTCTGGGCAAAGAATTTCATTGACCACTAATACATGGACTTCCAATCAAAAAATTACTTATTTATCTTTGACTGAACATTACATTGATGATGATTGGATAATGCATAACGTTATTCTTAACTTTATTACTTGTCATAGACATAAAGGTGATGAGGTTGGTTTGTTGATTGAGAAATGCCTACTTGATTGGGGGGTTTATAAAATCTTTACAATTACCGTTGACAATGCATCTTCCAATGATACTACTGTGGTCTATTTAAGAAAAAGATTTGTCAATTGGGGGACTGCATTAGTGGGTGGAAAATATTTACACATGAGATGTGTTGCCCATATTATCAATCTTGTTGTGCGAGATAGGTTAAAAGAGGTAAATGAATCGGTAGAACGTGTTTGGGCTGTGGTAAGATATGTGAGAAATTCACCTGTTAGATTGAGAAAATTCAATGAATTTGTGACAGAAGAAAAGGTTGAAAGTAAGAAATCATTGTGTTTAGATGTTACAACTAGATGGAACCCCACTTACTTGATGCTAGAGATAACTCTTATTTTCCAAGGGGTATTTGAGAGATATAGAATGTCTGATGCAGATCTTTGTTCTGAATTTACGGGTAACAGTCCTTAAGGAAAGATAGGTTTGCCTGAAAGAGAAGATTGGAATGTTGTGGAACGATTGGTGAAAGTGTTACGACACTTCTATAGACTCACTCTTCGAGTATCCGGTTCTTTATTTGTGACATCCAGCACTTTTATGGATGAAATCAGTGATGTGGATGATCTATTAAAGGGTTGGTTTCTGAGTGATGATGATGAGTTAATTGAAATGGCAAGGAGGATGAGGTCAAAGTTCGATAAATATTGGGGAAGTTTGGAGAAGATGAACATGATGTTGTACGCTGCTGCACTACTTGACCCTCGTAAAAAGTTTGAGTACATGGATCTAATTTGTAGGAACATGTACGGTGAAGAACGTGGAGAGGAAATGGGAAAACTTGCAAAGATAGCACTTCACGAACTTTTTGAGGAGTACAAGAAGATTCATTCTCTTGAATCCCCAACATCATCACATTCATACTCTACTTCCAGTGAGTCCTCCTCAATGACAAGTGATTCTGTATTTGACTCTGACTTAGACAGTGAAAGTAGATTTCTAAAGGCAAAGCGACTGAAAATTCAACAATTGAGAACGAATAGTCGAAATTCAAAAGGATCAGAGCTAGATAAGTATCTAGGAGAAGATGTTGAGGATGATAGGGGTTTGGAATTTGTTCTTCTTAACTGGTGGAAAGTGCACGGCCCTAGATTTCCTATTTTAGCTAGATTAGTTTGTGATTTGCTTGCTATGCCTATATCGACTGTGGCTTCAGAGTCTGTCTTTAGTACTGGAGGACGCATTATTGATGATTTTAGAGCTTCATTAACACCGAAGATGTCACAAGCTTTAATTTGTTGTCAGGATTGGCTTCGCCATACTCCAATTAAGTGCAAGGAGGAGGATTATGAGTTTATTCAAGAAGCTGAGAAAGGTATGCTTTAAATTAATTTTCTTTTTATAATATTTATTTGTATCTCAATACTTATTTTAACTTTTAAACTTATTGTTATAAAATGCTTATAGATGCGATATGAAGCATTGGGATGGAGTCAACCGTTATTGGCCTATGAAGAACTTCAAGACTTGAAGAATGGTTTGGTACTTTCTTCTTTTAAGCTTTTAATTAGTTGTTTCCAATGTTTTATTATTTGTCAATATTTGATTTAATCAAATGATTGTTCTCTATTTTTCAGTCTTGAAAAGGAGGAGATTTGAAGCCTCTATTTGTCGGCCAAGGACTCAAGTCAAGTGTGAAGTCATTATTGATTTATTGTAATTGTTGTCTTGTTAAGGATGAATGGATGATGAATTGAATTGATAGTGATTACTAATTTTTAAGTATTTTAGATTCAAGTTTTCATGTTGATTGTTGAGCCTTCACCCTTGAGGCTGAGGAATGGATGATGAATTCAAGTTCTCATGTTGATTGTATTTGATAGCTAACTTTTGATGTTAAAATATTGTTCATTTGTGGTTATGAACTTATGTTATTCATTTGTGAGATTTGTTCATTTGTGGTTATGTAATTATGTTGTTCATTTGTGAGATTTGTTCATTTGTGGTTATGTACTTATGTTGTTCATTTGTGAGATTTTGATAAGTGGATGCAAGTGCTTCATGCTATTGGCTTTGGTGAGTTGGTGTGGTAGAATGTTGATGCGTTCAAAGGGTAAAATTGGTGATCATCAACTTCAAGTGGTCATTAGGTGTTGTGTAAAGCCGAGAATGAATGAATTTTGTAGTCATATTATTCGCAAAAGTTGTCAACGTCCTCACATGGCACTGTAGTCGATGCTCTCTCTCCTCTCACTCTCTCTAATTTTAAATCAATGAGTTTGAATACATAACATACCACAATGTTGCTAATTGAATACATTACAATCTTTTGTTATGGTAATTTGGTTAACTTGAATGCATAACATGCTACAATGTTGGAACGGTTAAATCTATAGCAATGGCCAATGGTTTATAATGACATTTGCTAATTGCTATGAACAACTTTTAGACATGGATTGGATGGTATTACAATGTCAATATATATAACGATTTACGAATACAAAAATTTAATTTCACTATATCAATTTTAGTTGGTCATGCCATGCTACACATAATTATAAATATATAAATGTATGCATTCCAATGAAAAAAGTGAATAAATATAACCCAAAAAACAATAGCAAGTGCGATTTTTGAAAAAAAGTAGCAAAAAAAAAAAAAATTATTTCAAGTTCGGTTTTAATCGAACCTGCCGAAAACCGACCGAACTGGTCGGTTTTCTAACCAAACCTAACAGACACTGTTTAGTTCGATTTTTGGTCGGTTAACCAAAATTTCAGTCCGATCCGGTTAAAAAACAAACCGATGAACAAGCCTACATGTCACGGTTCTCATGCTTTCCTTGGGTGTCTAATTGCTGGGATTTTGGCCAAGTGTTCATTAACTAGTTCCTGCCCCCCAAGTGACTTTTCTCCAGCGAGATTAAGTTGATGGCAATTTGTTTTCCCTTGTTGTTGTGATCATTGTCGCCGTACTTTCTTGTAGGCTTTTTTAGGGTGTTAGCATAACATTTTCTTGCTACCTTCACATTGCCCACATCTTTCCCCATTCCAACGGGGGTGGGAAATTTGACCTTCATATGAAAGGTGGATATCACGGCTTGAAACAGGTTTAAGCTCGGCCTCCCTAATATGACATTGTATGTGGAGGGGGCTTTAACCACCAAAAACTTCACCATCTTAGTGGAGCGGGTAGGAAATGTACCCAATGATATGGGTAGAGATATCTTCCCTAATGCTTCCACTACCTCCCCCGTGAATCCAGTAAGGGGGGGTGTTAACCGCTTGATGTTGTGCATTGTCTACCCCTAGTTGGGTGAAGGCATTGTACAAGATGATGTTTGCTGAGCTACCACTATCTACCAGAACCTTCTTCACCCAAAAGTTAGAGATAGTTGCCGATACCACTAAGGCGTCATTCACTAATGGGATGTCATTTTCCAGGTCTTGTATTCCAAACTCTATGGTTGGAGTCTTTGGCTCCACTTAATTCACTTGCCCCTCCCCCCGCCCCCGTCCCTGCCCCGTGGGGAGCTGATGGCATGCATCCCCGACGCCGCTCTTAGCGAAGCTTTCCTAGAGTTCACAGAGTCTCCCCCTGCGGCCCTCCCAACATCACGCCTATGATTCCACTCACTGGGGGGTTGCCTTTGCCTCCATCTCTACCCTTTGGTCCCAGGGGGGTTTAGATGGTTGATCCCGATGGCACTATTACCTCTTGTAGGTAGCCTCTTTTGATAAGCTTCTCTATCTCCACTTGCAGATGGTGGCATTCTTCGGTAATGTGACCCTTGTAATGATGAAATCTATAGTACTTCTTCAACTTAAGGCGGCTAGGATTGTCCTTCACCTTCTTAGGCCATTGGACTATTCCTTGTTGCTCGGTGATGGCTAGGACTTGTTCCCTCGGGAGTGTAAGGGGGAATACTTAATAAACCCCAAATGAGGCATGTGCTTGCGCTCCTTGGACTCCGGCATCTTGTCATCATCTCTGGCCTTTCTCTTATTGCCATCACCTTCATTCTTTATTGGCCCTACCGTCTCTTCGATTCTTATATATATTTCAGCTCTGGACAATAGCTCCTCCATGGTTAACGGTGAATTCCTGGCTATGGACTCCTTGAACCTACTGTTGCGTAAGTTCCTCTGCATTATTCCTGATAACAACTTATGGTTAACGTGCGGTACTTCAGACACCGCTGTAGAGAATTGCTGTAAGTACTCTCTCAAGGACTCACCATCTTTTTCAACCACCGTGATCAGGAAACATGCTATCTTGGGGTACTTTTTGTTCATGGAAAAATGGTTAAGGAAGCACTTGGTTAGCTAAGCCGGTAATAGTACCGGTGGGCAATTGATTGAACCAGCTAAGTGCCCGTCTCGAGAGAGTGGTTCGAAATTTTTTGCAGTAGACTGCATCGCTGACATCATACATGTCAACTTTAGCATCGAACTTTTCAACATGCTCTTAAGGGTCTCCAGCTCCCTCATACTCATTCAAGTGTGGTATCTTAAGTCCTTGTGGTAGAGACTCTGTCAAAATTGTCGGGCCAAAAGGACTTATCCTAGGGGGTGATACAACTAATGGTACCAGCTGCATATCCTCATACCTTCCACAGTCACCTAAACTTTCATCACGGCGGGGTGCATGACTACGCCAGCCTTTTCGCCTTGGCAAGGTCTCTTTGGTGGCCAATGAAGCTTGACCTCTACGTGGAGACCTAGGAGTAATTAGTCTTCTATCTCTTCCTCGCGGTGGCCTCTCATAAGACTAGACCACGTTGTTTTCTTCTCTTTCGCACGCTACCCCATTCATAGGGGAGTTGGATCGTCTTGATCCACTCTCGCCGGGGGTCAAGGAATCTTGGCCTTGGCTGGGGGATTGGCTAGGCTCCAGTCGATGGGGGCAACTCTTCTCTCGAAGCTCTTGGTCCCTACAAACTGACTGAGGGGGTGGATCTTGTGGCCTTTTCTCTTGAGGCGGAGCCACCTCTAGGTGGTTTCTCACATGGGGGTCTTGTCTCCTGTTAGTTGATGGAACAAGCGTCGTGCATGAAGGGTGTGCCAAGTCATATTGCTGAACCGTCCGTGCTGCTGCCCTCACTGAAGCGTCTTCAACAAGAGCAAATAGTGCCTCTTGAGTGATCTCGAACACCCTAGTTGCAAGGGGTGGAATCACTGCTGGCGTCACGAGAGACACGTTCTGCTCATTCTCCGTGGTGGTATTTTTAGGACCTCCGCCGTCAGCCTAACCGTTCATAGGAGCTTCTCCACAGACTTGAACGCCTTGTCAGATTTTCAGGCGTTGGGTTGGGGAATTCATTGCCCGATGCTGGTTGATTATTGCTAGTCATCCTATCACCGACATTACGTGTTTGGGACCTAGTTTGCATACTCAATGGCTGGAGCGCTTTTCCCACAGGTGGCGCCAAACTAATGATGGTAAAATTTATCAGTCAAAGAATATCACGTGATTCACCACGAGTAGAGGGTTTCCGATCCAACTCACGACAAACTAGGTTAGGGGTTGATGAATTTATAGACTGCACTCGTTGGTACTCGAGCTGCCTACGTACCCGAAGAAATGGGATCAAGTCAATTTGTGGTTCTATGGTGAAATTACTCTCAGAAGTAACCAGTGAATTTTTTCTGAGAGAGTAGATAAGGATCTTTCACCATCTCCTTTGAGGTATTTATATAGAGCTGGTGGTGGGCTTTGGTCCGTGGGCTCAATTCTAGCAGTAGCCGATCAGACTTATTAATATACCCAATACTTAGCCTTTTAACATAACGGACCATACTCTTCACGGGTTGTTAGCCCTTTGTGCTTGACTAGTATATTAATCGCGGACTTGATCTACGGGTGGTGCCCTGGCCCAGGCTCGGGGCAGATTACTTACCTTGATGCCCTTAGACATTTTTGGTGCACATCAGGATGGATACACTTGCGTATCATTTTGCTATAAGGAAATATAAACACGTTTTGATTGCCAATATTTACTAGCTAGATTGCACGGATACGTCCATTTTCAATATAATGGAGTGTTCGATACGTATCGGACATGGATATGCGTATGATACGCGTGGGATAAGTGTCCGATCCGTATTTGATATTATAAAAAAATAAAAAATAAAGAAAAATAATTGGACACGGTTTTTGACGCCTAGGACACGCCCCCATATTAACTCAACCGGTAACGTCGGTGGTGACAGAGAACATGGCGGTGGTGGTGGTGGAAGTTAAAACCTTCAATTTAAAATATGTAAAGATGGCGGTGGTGGTGACGATTACGCAATACTTACTAAGTTGGATCTAGTAGGATGGAGGTGATAGAGATGTAAAGATGAGAGTCAAAACAATAAAGAAAAGACAGACTTGCGTTGTGATGGAAGAAAACAGGTTGCGCCGCTGCGGTGGGTTTGGCAGGTTAGGGATGAAGTGAAAAATGAGTTTTAATGTGTTCCTCTTTTGTTGGCTTTCGTTACTTTTATTGCCTTTTCCTTTTATTTTCATTTTTTTTTGTGGTCTAAGATAGGATGGGCTTCATTGCAGACAAAAAAGGCATGGGTAAAAGTAAGTTGGGCTGGGCTAGTTCCTTCACCATTGATTATGGGCCATTGTAATTAATCTTATTTATTTATTATCATTATTAATATATATATATATATATATATATTTATATTTAAATTCACGTATCCATGCCGTGTCGTATCTTAAGATTTTCAAAAATCTATATCCCCATATCCGTATCGTATCGCTTCTATATCCTGTATCCGTATCCATGTAACATAGTTTACTAGTCTTTTCCAGTTGGTTTGAATAATTCTAGAACATATTGCTGTCTATTTAGTTGAAATTTGCAGTGGGACAGTTATATACCTATAAATGACATGGGTGAGAGCACAAGTCACGGAATTTAAGAACAATGGTACATAATTGAGACCAAATTATTACCAAAAAAAAATAAAAAATATTGAGACCAAAATTTGTTGTCATGGATTGATTGTGTTTAGAGCTGGATTTTATTTACTCAAAATCTTGACAACAAACATTCATTCTCTAGAACATTTGAATAGTCAATAGTTTAGGGAGAAGTAACGACTCTAGATTTATGAAATTTTTTATTTAAATTCCATGATAAATATGATGTGTTTAGGTAATTTTATATCGTCACCTTTATATTGTGCTATTTATAGCACTAGGTTAGTTGCCCTTGTTATATGGGCCAAAAGCGAACGTGAAAATATTGTTTCAACAACTAACCTGACTTATACTATTAAAACAATAGGAATAACAAACAAAACAGCTCAATCTAATTACAAAACTATTATGAAACTAATCCCAAATTGCTACAAGAAAGTCTCTACATGAATAGACTTGTAAAAGAGAAGAAGTATAATATCAAAACACAATTATCCAGTGAAGAATTTGTAAGTTAATTTCATAATTTACATGAGTCTCATAAATCTTGAATTTCATAATTTTCACATAATTTTAACAAATAAAATTAACCTTTGTCCATAGCCTTCATTAATAGTCTTTTATCGTTGATTCACTGTAAGGTCTCAGATCAATTTATCTCCCTTGACACCTCTTTCAATGATGGAAAATACAATTATTCTTTCCGCTTTACTATTTTGCCTTTCACGTATTAGTTTTGGTGTGTAGATAGATAGAGAGAGGACCAATCCTCTTTATATTAAAACTCTAAAAGTTGTCTTCCATCAAAGCATTTATTCACTTAGAGCCCTGACTTTTCATTATATAAAGTCATGTCTTTTTCCTAACCAATAAGGATTTTTTTTCTTTTTGATAATTAAACTTTTATATATAATCCTTGGGCAAAAGCCCTAAATACAAAATACAAAATTGGCTCATTGGCCTAAGGGAATAGAGGAAATCTCCATCTTCCACAAAATCAATACAACTGTTCCCTAAAGCACTACATGAATTAAAATCTATAATCGGGAGTACCAAAATGACACTGACAGGAGACGGGTTGGGACATATGCATGAGCAGGGATATCCCAGGGGTTCCCAAAAAGGAATATTAAACTTTAGCCAATAAGGATTAAAAAATATATATTACATAATGATGTGAGTGGAAATTATCTATTGGGCCAAGCTGACAAATCCAAGACTCTATGGGCTAAAAGCCCTACAAAACGATGAAATAAAGTCTAATTAATTATAATGCGGCTGGACGCGGGCCTGGAGCTGGAGCTGGATCGAGGCCTATAAAAGAAAAGAAGACATTAAAGAGACAAGATCTAGCTAATAGAGGAAGTTCCCATAGCGAGACCTAAGAATCAAGCCCAACATCGGCAATTGATTAGATCTAATCCCTTTATTAGATCTAACCTTAATTAAAGAGATCCTAATTGATACTAATTACCATATGTAATTAAAGAAGGTCAAATCATTAAAGGAGTCAAGATGCAATCAGGATCCAATCAAGATTCCATTAGTCAAAGACTTACCATAGCAAGAAGAATATATCAAGCTAATTTAGGCCTAATTCTGGCTTCAATCCGGCCTCATCCAGAAGTTACCATATGAAGAAATGGAAGGAGCCTAGCCTTAGTCAAAGTTACCTTATTTAGCCAAAATCATCAATTTGTATAAATACTTGTATTGGAAGATGAATAAAGGGGCACAATTTTTCTACTCGTGGATGTAGGTTTCATTGACCGAACCACGTTAAATTCTTGTCTTTATTATCCTCTTACGTTCTTATGCAATATTATCTCTTACATCTATGAATTATTTATATTTATTACACTTAATTTCTCATATTTAATATATAAATATTATTGGTGTGAATCGGACACGCATCAATTGGCGCTGTCTATGGAAAATTGAGCGAGAGACGTGAGTGATTCTACCCTTTTAGTGGAGATTTTTGTCAAAAATTTGAGAGAAAAACGCGAATAAAAATTGTCCTACCGTTCTAGAGATCTAAAGAAGCAAATTGTTGAAAGAAGCAGAAAATCAAAGGAGTTGCTAGCATGAGATGTGTAAAATTTAAGCAAATGGGTGGACAATTGATCAGATAAGTCTTATTTTTATTTGGAAAAAAAATTTGACAAAATTCTCTAATTTCTTTATTTTTAGATGCATGATCAATTTTTCTTATTTCTTGAAATTTTTGATATAGAAGTTAATAGATTGATTTGAATGACTTATTTGGCTGTCGAAATTGATTAAAAACATATAACTATGCATGTGAAATTTTTGAATAAATCTATTGAAAAAACTTGATTTGTTTAAAGTTTTGTCATGAACAAGAGATTTATATACACGTATGTACAAATCTATATGCGGATGTATTTGGGTAATACAATTATAAAATGGAATAATTTTGGCTATGAATGTAATTGATTGCTTATTTTTGTAAGCATGATACTGACACACAAAATCCTAGCATGTGTACTAGGTCGTGCAAGTAATATAGTGGATATAAGTCCGGATTATCGTACCCTAGAGACAATTGTATTTAAGTACTGAAATTACTGTGTTATCGAACTCTAAGTTAAATCAAGAGATAAAGATGTGTTTTATGAATTAAAATACTAAATAACAATTACCAACTAATGAGAGAAATCAATTTTGAATTAAATCAATGAGAAAAGTGATTAAGGCACATGATTCAACCAACTATTCAATTTGACTATGATTCTATCTTACCGGATTATTAGATTGATTAGGTTAAGGCGAAATTCCCTAAATTACTTACTATCTAATCTCTTAGTATAGCAATTCTATTTTCATTAACGATTTCTATATCTTTATATGAAATTCAAATTAATGAAAACGCATTACAAAGATTCATGAAATTTTCCGTTTTCACAGAAAGCACACACAAGGAAACCGAATCTATCTCTAGTCAATTTTACGTTGTGGTGTTTAATACCTAGATGCATCCTTAGTTTATCTCCTCTCGGTCTCAAAACTAAGCACAAATTCATACAATTGGTAGCTAAGCAATCATAAGCATTAAGAACAAATATTAAACACATAACCCAAAACAAATTTAATCCGGAAAAATAATACTCATAAATCAAACATAGTAATTGAATTTCACATGGCCTCAATCAAAGGGAAATTAAGTCATAATCGTAAAATAAAAGCAATAATTCATCTTGAAAGACATGTTCAATGAAAACAAATCTAAAAGCATGAAATTAAAACTCCCCAATAACGTTTCTTGATAGATCTTTCTTGAATTCTCCGTCTTCGTAGACAAAGATGGAGTATCCTCGCGTTCTTCTTTTTCCCTAGACTTCTCTCAACCCTCTTGGTGTGTTTCAAAATGTCAAACCCTCAAAAGTGGGCAAAAGTTCCGAATTTTGACCTAATAGCGCGTATTTATAGATGCTGAAATTAGTCCATAGCCGTGGCTAAAAAGTCGGTAGCCACGGCTAAAATCTGTTGTTCACGTTATTTGCCTATTTTAGCCTTGGTAACTTCATATCTTCAAAGCACAAGGGTTCCTTCATGATCACCATGGCTAAGGGTCTTTATAGCCGTGGCTAAAGGAGTATTTTGAGAACTTCTTTGATCTTTTCACTCATTTTTGCTCCAATTCTCAAATAACCTATAAAAACACAACCAATCACAAAATCAAAGCATATGTGGCATAAATAAACTCAAGAACGCATCATAATACAAGAAAAGAGGCGCCAAAAAGGATTAAATTACGAGCTTATCAACACCCCCAAACTTGAGTTTGATCGTCCTCGAGCAAAGAATGTAAAGCAAACACATAAGCTCGAAAATTTTACAACTAACACACAAAGGCAAGATAAACACCTTAGAACATGACTTGTGAAAAATCACTTATTCATCAAAAACTTCCAAATTCATATTCCTCAAAATTTCTGCAACACTATCCCAAATCATGAACACCCACGTCTCCTCATATGTCTAGAATCCACATTAAGCAAGATTATGTAAACAAATCAAACTCATCAACACAAACCAACTTTGAAAATATAACTTATTCGAATGCACAATACGCGATAACCATGATCAGAAGGTCTTTCCGATTTGTAATGTAAGGCTCGGGTTTTGGCTTGGTACGGAAATATATGGAAGAAAGTGACTAAGGGTTTAGAGAGCTTCAAACTCGATATCCTCAAGCTACACTCACTAACTAAATGCATCATACTCAAAATTCTCACCACTTTTTTTTTTCTTCTCCAAACTCACAACCCCCAAACTTATTTCTTGTTGAACTTGGGTTGTGTATGAGTTACAATACCTAACCAATGATCATCGAAGCATTACATATATAGCCTTGTCGATTTTTTTTCTTTTTTCTGTCGACTATTTCGGCTCAACTTTATTCAAGTGCTTCTCACATCCTTATCTTTCATCTAGTATACCTCAAAACCTTCATCAATTCTCAAAACTCAACCAATATCAACCTCGTTACCCTTATGTGCCCAAAACAATAACACACACCCAAACATAGCTAAACCTACCGAATTGTAAGCTCTCATAACCGGGTGATTATCTTTGTTTTTCTTTTAGGCTAACAGGTAGATGATGTGGTTTACGAACAAAAAGCGAATGGTGGTCTATGGTGTGGTTAACACACCCCATTCTTATCAATAAGGCTCAAATAAAGGTTCTAGAGACAATGAATATACTGCAAGCTAACATACGTCTTAAGACAAATCAAAAATGGCCTAAATCATATCATGGTCATGCAGTATCAATGCATTCTTCAAAATTAAACAAACGTAGAAGGTTCATGCCTCGAGTCCTCAAAATTTACATAAGCTTGACTAAAAAGGATATCAAGACACAGAAAAAACATGTTGATCACAGAGAAAAGAATTGGAAGCTAAAAACAAATGAGATAGCAAAATCATCAAGCCTCATCAGAAAAATGACAGTTTATTAGAATTATTCAAGGCATTTTCACTTGCACATATGTGTATAAATTGCATCAATTTCTGGGCATATCAAAAAATTATCATGCATGACATGTATCCAAACTTGACACACAAAATCCTAGCAAGTGTACTAGGTCGTGCAAGTAATATAGTGGATGTAAGTCTGGATTATCGTACCCTAGAGACAATTGTATTTAAGTACTAAAATTAGTGTGTTATCTAATTCTAAGTTAAATCAAGAGATAAAGATATGAATTATGAATTAAAATACTAAATAACAATTACCAACTAATGAGAGAAATCAACTTTGAATTAAATCAATGAGAAAAGTAATTAAGGCACATGATTCAACCAATTATTCAATTTGACTATGATTCTATCTTACCGGATTATTAGATTGATTAGGTTAAGGCGAAATTCCCTAAATTACTTACTATCCAATCTCTTGGTATAGCAATTCTATTTTGATTAATGATTTCTATATCTCTATATGAAATTCAAATTAATGAAAACGCATTACACAGATTCATGGAATTTCCCGTTTTCACGGAAAGCACACACAAGGAAATCGAATCTATCTCTAGTCAATTTTACGTTGTGGTATTTAATACCTAGATGCATCCCTAGTTTATCTCCTCTCGGTCTCAAAACTAAGCACAAATTCATACAATTGGTAGCTAAGCAATCATAAGCATTAAGAACAAGTATTAAACACATAACCCAAAACAAATTTAATCCGGAAAAATAATACTCATAAATCAAACATAGTAATTGGATTTCACATGGCCTCAATCAAAGGGAAATTAAATCATAATCATAAAAGAAAAGAGATAATTCATCTTGAAAGACATGTTCAATGAAAACAAATCTAAAAGCATGAAATTAAAACTCCCTAATAACGTTTCTTGATAGATCTTGCTTGAATTCTCTGTCTTCGTAGACAAAGATGGAGTATCCTCGCGTTCTTCTTTTTCCCCAGACTTCTCTCAACCCTCTTGGTGTGTTTCAAAGTGTCAAACCCTCAAAAGTGGGCAAAAGTCTCGAATTTTGACCTAATAGCGCGTATTTATAGATGCTGAAATTAGTCCGTAGCCGCGGCTAAAAAGTCGGTAGCCACGGCTAAAATCTGTTGTTCACATTTTTTGCGTATTTTAGCGTTGGTAACTTCATATCTTCAAAGCACAAGGGTTCCTTCATGATCACCATGGCTAAGGGTCTTTATAGCTGTGGCTAAAGGAGTATTTTGAGAACTTCTTTGATCTTTTCACTCATTTTTGCTCCAATTGTCAAATAATCTATAAAAACACAACCAATCACAAAATCAAAGCATATGTGGCATAAATAAACTCAAGAACGCATCAAAATTCAAGAAAAGAGGCGCCAAAAAGGCGTAAAATTAGAGCTTATCAGATACGTTAATATTAGTTGATTCCCACTTTTAATAACATATATGTATGCATCAAATATGCAATTGCTATGATATATACATGTTCTTTTGGAAAGGTTAGATTTCTTGTTAAGCTAGGGAAAAGAGGAGCAATCCTTGTAAGAAGGGTTAAAATTTCTCAAAGAAGACATCAAAAGTAATTAAAAGAGCTGTCCAACAAGCTGAAAGGCGAGATGGCTAGAACAACCCATGTTGCTGGCCAGAAGAAATGCTAGGAAGATTCTAGGACGAGAAGGCAGGAGCAGGCCATGCTGCTTTACAGAAGGAAAATCAAGAAGATTCCAAGACGAGAGCAGCCCATGCTGCTTCAAAAAGATAAAGTTTCCAGGGAGAAAAACAGACTATGCTACTTCAATGAGAAGAAGATTTCAAGGCGAGAGGTAGTCCATGCTACTTCACACAGCCAAATGTTGTCCTACAAAGAGGCAGCACAAATTCCAGCTTTTTAGGAGGAGGATGAGGAAGCAGCCCACACGCACTCATGGAGATGAAGAACAAGATGATGGGAGTAGCCTTGGATGTTTCGGCCAGCTGAATGCTTCTCTACAAAGCTGCAGGACAAATTCAAAGTTTGCAGGAAGAAGATGAGGAAGCACTCTATATCACTTCACATAGTTGAATGATGCTCTGCAAAGATACATCGCAAAGTTCAACCAGAAAGAAGGTTAGGAAGATTCCAAGGCGAGATTAGCCCATGTAGCCTTGCAAGTTGAGCAGCAAGGTTTCAGCTTAGATTGGCGAAGAGTTTTTGTTGTTATTTCAGGAGGAATGTGAGACTACTTTGTAGGGCGATAAACTGCAGAACAAGCTAGGTATCAATAAAGTTTATATTCTCTTTGTATATATTTTCTATCCTTTTTGTAAATAATGGCATACATAAACATATTGCATCTATACTGAAGTAAAGGGGGAGTTGGTGGATAAGTGGGTAGCCGGAGGTTAGGAACATAAGGATGGGATAAGCCTAGACTAACACTTAGGCAAAAATTCGAGTGCACAATCCAAGGCCCCCATACCATGAAGATATAAGGATGATTATACAGTCCTTGGACTCATAAATGAAGATATAAGGATATTCTTGGAGTGATAAGGTTGGGAGGGTGTGACCCCGGTCCACTTCTCAGGATAGGATGGATGACTATCCATTCAAACTCCATGGAGAAATAAAGCTAGGACGGTGTGACTCCAGTCCACTTCTCAGGCTGGGATGAGACTCTGGTCCATTCGGACGCCATGAAGAAATAAGGTGGAAAATCGGGATCAAAATAGGTGAATAAGGAAGGATGCCACAGTAAGAATACTGGCCAGGTGTGAGTCCGTGATGAAAATATGTGTGAAATGGAGAGGAGGATTAAGGGAATAACAAGGTCTGCAAAAAAGATCCGAAATGTACATGTAAACGCTTGCATAAATATGACATCACTTCTATGTCCTATTGCTGCCTAGCTGAAAAGCTGAAGCCTTGTTGTAATACATATATAATAGCAGGAAAATGTACTACCCACTTATCAAGGGCCTAGTTCAGCAAAACCCCCAGCTGGGTTAGTCAGCCCGCTTTTCAGGAGACTGAACTAACTCCACAAAAAAACAAGGTACTTAACAAGAATATTGTTTGGTTATAGATGTTTACTAGTCTTCATGGTATATTTGTCAATCAGTTGACACAAATTCATTTTGCAACTTTGTTATGTACCTAAAATAAGCTAATAAGATAGATATGATAAAAAAGTCCCAAGTCTGGGCAGGCTTGTACACTTGTAATTTCAGGTAAACAAAAAAACATATGAGATTTGATAAACATTCAGCACACTTTGGGCCAAGTAAGTATCATATTTTATTTATCATAAATGAGCAACCCATAAGTATTTGCAGGGAGGTAATAACACAACGAGAATAAAAAGAAAGGCGATTCATTAAAGCCCCAAAGGAGGGAGCAACATCATCCATCTACCTTATAGAAAAGGTCAAAAAACAGCAATAAAAGAACCATTCTCAACAGTTGGCTTATCAGCTAGATAGGCAGCAGCTTGATCAGCCGAAGTGTCCACAAACATATTAGTTGGGACGATCCAGGAGGGGCAGTCCTGAATCTAGCCTAGGTGGGGCAATCTAAGAGTTTCAGCCAAGGTGGGGTGATCCCAAAATCTCAGCCCAGGTGGGGCAACCCATGAGTTCAAGACCAAGTGGGGCAATCAAAGAGTTCCAGCCTAGTTAGAGAAATTCAGAGGAATCGTTCATTACTTTTGTTTGATCAGCAGAATTGTCACCTATTTTGTCAGCCGGGGGATCAGCCAACATATCAGCAAGGGCGATCCAGAAGATCCAGCACAACTAAGGCATCCCGAAAGACCTAGCCTAGCTCGCACGGAGCTGGCCTATCAATAATGCAAGATTGGAGAAACCAAGACGAGGAGATCAATGACTAGATTGCTAAAATAACGGGATAAATTCCCTTTGATTTTTCCACTTCAACGGCAAGAGCATGCCTGGATAGGCTGACATCTATTAGAAGACTTGTTGCATGCAAAGTAAGAAAAAACCAGCAAAAAACATCACTAGTTGATCCATGGAGGAAAAAACCAACAAAACCAAAAGGGGACAACGAAAATATATGTTTTGGGGGCTACCTCCATATCCAAATCCATGACATTCCTAGAAGGCATTAATTCCAAGCAATGGCAATCAAGAACGTTAGCCATGCTTTTCAAAGAATCCCGCTGTATAGCTGGATCCTTTGTTTTCAGCACAAATTGACAGAAGTATTTTGAGCTCTAGAGCAAGATCACAACATTCAAGGAATTGAAGATTAAAAAGACACGAGAGGAGAAACATCTAAAGAAGCGTAGGGAGTAGTAGACCTTTTTGTGACTTGTGCTAGGTCATGTCCTGGAGCTTTATGGCTTGAGTCAGGTGGAGAAGTAACTGGAGGTTGTGCTACTCGTAGCTGTAGACTTGCAAGAGGACTAACAAGAAGAAGGAGGGTTTACCTTCAGAACAGCAAGTGGCGCCGCCACCTAAGCAACTGGCATACCATCAACAAGACCAATTTGATGGATCTCCCCCGCTACACCTTTAAAAAAGAGCCAAATTTATTGACTCATGGTCTTAAATTTCACCCGAAACATCGAAATTTCGACCAAACTTTTGGGTTTCCGGGGGGTCCCGAAGTGAAATCAAACTTTTGATCCAATTTTGCAGAATATCTTTCGAAATCTCGACCGAAACCCGAATTTTTTGTCGAAACTCAAAATTTTCCAAAATTTAAAATAATATCTGCTAAATATCCATTGAAATTTTGACCGAAACCCGAAATTTCTCAAAATTTAAAATAACATATTTTTTTATAAATATTTTATAGTTAAAAATTAGGGTCAAATAATCATTCATATTAAAAGAAAATATAATGAATGATCAATTATGTAAACCAATAAACAATAAAATTAAATACAAATCTGAAAGTGATATTACACAATAAGTTAATAAAAATCCGGGTCTGAACACAAAAATTATTTAAATAAAATCTCATAAAAATCCTATTAGAAGCTTGATAAGGTTTTAAACAATGATTTTTCCTAAAATTGTGGTACACTTTATTTTAATGAAATTCTTATGATATTTGATTATTATTTTACTACCATTATTTCATATTTTTCACAGCAAGTTTTAGTCTCTATTCAACAAGATTCATTATGCATATATTATACATGGAATATTATTAATGTAAAAAATGCATAATTATGATATTTAAAGTTACACAAAGTTTCATTGTAGAATTCCAAATATTTTTATAAATTTTCATGATTTCTTTAAAATCGAAACCAAAAGTTTGAATATCCCCAAAATTTCTATCGAGATTTTCGTAAATTGACTACTCCAATATCGACACCGATACCGAGATTTAATACCTTGCCCATATGGAGAAATAGAATTCTCAAGTTTGAAACACTCAACATTGTTGCACAAAAAGGAAAGGAGTACAAAAAGTCATATTGAAAGTTGGAGTATCTCAGACCCTCTTGGAGCCAGCATCGGTCTTAGCCCTGAAGGCAACACAACTCCCAGAACATTTTTAGGCACGAACTCTAGCACAGCTAGCAGCTCAGCACACAACAAATTCGAGTACTCGAGAGATATTTTAGCTTGTCAGCTAGACCTTGTAATTCATTTTTACAACTCTCACAGCTTGACAAGTCAAACTTTAGAGTTAGGAGGACTATTGATGTGAGTGGAAATTATCCATTTGGCCAAGTTGACAAGCCCTACAAAACGATGAAATAAAGCTTAATTAATTATAATGCGGCTGGACCTAAGGTTGGACGCGGGCCTGGACCTGGACCTAGAGGTGGAGGTGGACCGAGGCCCATAAAAGGAAAGAAGACATTAAAGAGACAAGATCCAGCTAATAGAGGAGGTTCCCATAGCAAGACCCATGAATCAAGCCCAACATCGGTGATTGATTAGATCTAATCCCTTAATTTGATCTAACCTTAATTAAAGAGATCCTAATTAATACTAATTACCATATGTAATTAAAGAAGGTCAAAATCACTTAAGGAGGCAAGATCCAATCAAGATCTCATTAGTCAAAGACTTACCATAGCAAGAAGAATATATCAAACTAATTTAGGCCTGATTCTAGCTGGAATCCGGCCTGAGCCAGAAGTTACCATATGAAGAAATAGAAGGAGGCTAGCCTTAGTCAAAGTTACCTTATTTAGCTAAGATCATCAATTTGTATAAATACTTGTATTGGAAGATGAATAAAGGGCACAACTTTTCTACCCGTGAATGTAGGTCTCATTAACTGAACCACGTTCAATTCTCGTCTTTATTATTCTCTTACATTCTTATGAAATATTATCTCTTACATCTATGCATTATTTATATTTTTTACACTCAATTTCTCATATTTAATATATAAATATTATTGGTGTGAATCGGACACGAATCACATAATTTATTATTTTATTAAATAAACTTTAATATTGATAAGATAATAATATGGGAGCCATATAATTCTTATATTCTCCCACTTGGCTCATATATTTAATTTTATGATTTAGAATAAACGTAATATGCAATTTAAAATTATTCTAAATCTTTCATAATATTGGCAAAACTTTTATATCATCATTAAGTCAAAATTAATGTGAATCATGGCAGTTGTACGTCATTTAGCTTGACATAGTTCCTTCATGTACCACAACATTAATTTCTAATTAGTCATGATCCTTAATGAAGAGGACATAAAAGTCCAGCATTAATGTCTTTATTAAAGACAACTCTCGTATCATACTTCTATTCATAATGAATATAAAATTCAAGACATAGAACTTTCGCATATGGAGGCTGAGCATAACTTTTATTTCATAGGATTCATGAACGTCATATCGTTGATTTTAATGGAAAAATCATTAGTTCTTAAACCATACTTTGAGCGTAAGTCAAATTTCATAAGTTATAGGAATGTGTTCTGTTAATAAGATAAGAGATATTCCGAAATTTTGATATAGAGATTTTGAGGTTACAAGTTATAAACACATACGAGCCCCAATGGAGAACAAATGACCATTTTGTCCCTTTAATTTTGGCTGGGCTGTGTAATTAAATGTCCAGTTGGAACTTTTAATCTCTAACTTGGGCAAGAGAACCTTCAAGTTTTTGAACCCAATAGCTTCACTATTGGAACTAAGTAGTATATGAACCTTTTGAACATCCCTCCTTAAGTTTTTTGGGTTACACGTCCTAATTTGGACTCAAGCTCATAGGCTTTGCCTCTTTGACTGCTTTGGTGAAGATATTTGATGGTCCCAAGTGGCATACGAAAGGGTCTACAAGGGGGGGGGGGTTGAATAGACCCTGGAGTCTTTTTCGACTTTGAAAAATTTGTATCACTTTTGAAGAATTTGAATGCTTGGTAAGCTCAGCGCTAGGTTAGGCTCTTTAAGAAAAGATAACTTAGACTCAGTGATTTAACCATTACCAAAGAAGGGTAATGTTCAATCGCTTAATTAGGGTTAACACAGTGAAAATAATTTTTAAAGCTTAGCGTTCTTTTTAACCAATTAGTCGCTTAACCGTTTTAATGCCTTTTCAAAGATATAATATGAAAATGTAAGTAAAGAAATAAAGTTGTAAATGACACAAGATATGTAAGGTTCACTGGGTAATGTTATCCCAGCTACGTCCTTCTTCTCCTTTACACTCGGAGGAATTCCACTAGGTTGATTATCGAAGGATCACACAGAGGCTTCTACACAATAGAGGAGAGGAAGATGATCTTGAGCTCCTTAATCACACAGACTTCAGCTCCAATGAAGATTTTCTTCAACAAGCTTCTCTCACTTAGAAATGCTGCTTGTGAATCAACAACTTTCTCACACAGATGAAAGAGGTTAAGGGTTTTGTCATGGGTTTGTTTGATTTTAGAAAGTTCAAACAACTTAGGATATCTCAATAAGAGTGTAGGGTTCTTCTATAAAGAGGTTTGAGATATCTTTGACTGTCTTTGGAATGTGTATGAAAAGCTTGAAGGATTTTTGGCTATGGAGTTTATAAGCTTTTCTCTCAAATATTTTTCAGCAAAGTTTAGACCTTTTCTTGTGCATGAACGTATGTAATTAGGGTTTGTTAAAGGGTACTATTTATAGAGATTTCTTGGGATTTGTCCGTTGGACACATGTAGGCGCGTGTCTCTCACATAGCGCGTTAAATAGCCCTTTTTCTGACATTCCTTAATTTTTGCTGTTATCGATTGGACAAGAGTAGACTTTGAACTCTGAATCCTGACAGTCTAGCCAAAAGGTAGCTTGTCCAGAAGTCATAATGTCTTATCATATTTAATGCACTTATCAGGCATTTAAGGCGTTTTGAATTTATTTTCCGTTGGAAATAAATGTCCGTTGATGATTGCATTTAAGTCCTCCATGACTTGAGAATTTATTTCAGGTGAATCTGATCCTTGATCGCTTGATTCATAAATCCTGAAACAGTCTTTTAGCATTTGACAGACGCTTAAAACAAATCTTCATCTTCACTTAACTTCAGACGCTGATCTTCAACTTCATCTTTGATGGACTCACCTAGAATTCTATCAGCGATTCGGTATCCAATACTTAGTCTAAAATCTATAAAGATAAAAATTACAAGCCTAACAAAATAATAAACTTTCAAACGCTTATGAAAATGTTCTATGAAAGCATAAACTTACATTCTTTTGGGGTCTAACATAAAATCCTATTCTTGTCATCATGAAAACATCTTATAAGTTAGCGTTAGAAATTTAGATAAGTTAGCTAATGTTAGATTAGCCTCAACAAGATGTTTGAGCGATAAACCATTCATTTATAAATAAGGAATTGAAGCATACATGATTTATACTGAAAAAAAAATTAAAGCGACAACAGATATAAGAAAATAAAGATAAAACAGACAATCATCTTCTTGTTGGGTTCGATACAACCCCCAGGGACGCCGAGCGCAGCGGAAGACATATAATTTAAAAAATAAAGCGACATCCCCGAAATTAGGGCTAGTAAGACATGGTACCATCGGATTCAAAAACTATCCTAAAGGAAGTTTACTCATGTTTACCTCTTGAAGACCAAAAATCAGCAACGTCTTTTTAAACAACTTCCTGCTACACCTCCCCAGATCGGATTTGCCTTAGCGCCCCAAGTGTTGTGCCTCTAAGTTTATCCACACCTTAGCTCGTACCCTCGATTATCTCCACCAGTGCTAGCAAGAAGAATATCGAATCTTGGTTTATGAAATGAGTAGGAATATATTTTGGTGTTCTTCATACTCAACACATGAGTTGGAAGAATATTATGAAAGAGGTGGAAGAGTTGGAGAGAAGGAATTAATACTTAAAAACCTTGTTTTTATTTTTATGAAAAACTCTTGAGAGACACTTAATTGAGTGAGTGATTAATTCATTGATCAAAAATAAAACAACACACACATATATAGTGTACACGCCCTACACACACATACACACTTAGTGTGTGAGTGTTCACACTAAAAGGGCGTGTATTATATATATATGTATATGTATATTATTTTATTTAGTTTCCATTCTTTCTCAAACTCTCTTCCTTAATTAATTGGATATCTTTCCAACTAAAAAGATATTTCCATATATTTGACACATATCAAATATATCATATCTTATCAAATAAGATCTTTCCATATCTACAATATTTATCCTAATATATGTTTATAAGATCTTTCCATATCAATTAGTTACCTAATTAATTAGAATTGATTTACCAAATATATTATAGGATAGATATATTAAATATATATATAAATATATACATAACCTTGGTGAACAAGATAAATCCTCCACCAAATCTATACTTATATACACGCCCATGTGTATAAATATATATATATATATATTCTCTTTCATTAATTAATTAGACCACTAATTAATTAACTAGTCTTTCCCAATTTAATACTCCAATATTAAATTATAAGACTTTTATTAATTAAGACCACATAACTAATTTATTCCTTTTCCCGATTAATTAATTCCAATTAATTAATCTTTCCATTAATTCACAAAAAATTAATTAGCCAATAGGTACTACACTAAGTATTAGGCTCATTAACAAGCTAGCAATAAGTCCTCCATAAGCTAGATTAATTGTTCATAATAATTACCTAGGCCTTGGATTAACTTCACCAATTAACCCAAGGCCCTATTGGTCATGGTTCGATGTCTAGCAACGTCGCCACGACTTCCTAGATGTTAACGATGAAAATGCAAACCTCTCTAGATTTCGATCTTTGTGTGAGTCGAATCCCTTCATCTTTTTCCCGTCTAATACCTAGGGTTTGGCGACGACCGAAATCCTAATAGCCTCAGAAACAATGACTATGTTGGTTCAACTAATGATCCGATCTTCTAAGGAAATACCAGGTACTTGTGACCTTGGATAAATTCCCTCAGACTATCAATTGTTCCACTGTAACTACCAGATTATTCCCAACATACATGCCGTATGACTCTTGACACGCTAAAAGCTAACGTGCTATGATAGCAAGTGCACTAGACGTATGTAGTAATAAGTGGACAAAAAGTCCGGGTTGTCGAACCACGGAAACTTGAATTTTAGTTTATGATTAATGAAAATGGACAAAAGTAGATTGCAATAAAACGAGTAAACAAGTGACGAACCAAAAAGAAACGAACTATAGATTAATCTCACGTATGATAAAATGACTAAGGCACATGCTACAACCGAATCTACTCGTCAATATAGATGAGCTACTCTTCGAATTATTAGACTCCTATTGCTTTGGTGGAAATTCCTTAGATAATTATTACCCGATGTCTCGGTACATAATAATCCTATGATTAATTGGTGGTTCTCTAAATATGTCTATCCGAGAATCTAATCAATAACTACGCATTAACGTTCTAGAGTTTCCCCGGATAAATCCGGCTAACCGCACCCGGAAATCTTTACCTATTTCTAGGAGCAATTCCACATTAGTTTCGGATGATGTGTTGATTCATTTGAACCCTAATCTATCTTCTCTCGAATGACTAGACTAGGCAAGAAAGCAAGCATATGGTGATCAAGCACATGATTGTAATAAAAGCTCAAAATCAACACACAAAGCAATATGAGAATTAATACGAAAATGCACTTCACATATATTGATTCATAAATTGGCTTTCACATGGCCTTAGTTCTACAATATTAGCCTCTCATCAAAGCCTTAAGAAAATCTAATACAAACATATACATACTCATGGAAATAAACATGTAAATGCAAATAATTAAAACTCCCTCAATTGATTGATGATGGATCCTTGCTTTTGAACTTCAATCCTTAACTCCTCTCTCTTTGTTCCCCTCCAAAAGTGATGAAGAATGGTGATGAATGATGATGAGTGAAAAGTAATGGCCAAATGCCTCCCTCTCCCTCTTGTGTTCGGTCCCAAGTCAAGAAAAATGCCTTAAGAAGACCACAAAATCTGAGCTCCTAGTGTGTGTCTCCCCTAGTGTGTCCTCCACTACTCTTAAAGTGAGTAGTATAAAATTCCATAAAGTAGATCTACTAAGAAACATACTTATGACATCCCTCCCATACATGTGATGACCTCTTGGCTTTAAATGTTCCATTCCCCCATCAAATGATGATCTTTTGGCTGAAAGGAATCAAAATTCGGGTGTGGACACGCCTAGGCGTGGCATTACGGCGCTTGGGCGCCGTCGGCAGAATGCTGAGCGTATTTGCCTCTGTCCGGCGCAGCAATCGTATTTTCTTTATAACTCTCTCCACAGAACTCCGATTTGGATGATTCAAGTCCTCATTTGAAGCTAACACATAGTCATACAACTTTGTAGAAGGACACTTCATCCAATTTGGTCTCTAAACATACGGAAATAGCGCTCAACCGTGGAAACTAATGCAGATACGACGCCCAGGCGTGGACAGGATGGCGCCTAGGCGTGGTAAGTAGAATGTTGACGTTATTTGCATCTTGTCCGGCGCCTGGGCGTGGGTGGAAAGGTGCTTGGGCGTAGGGGTGCGTAGCAATTTGGCCTAAACTTGTTTTATACGTCGTTTTCATCCCGTTCTTCGATTGTATCCATTTAAGACCTGAAATCACTTAATGCACGAATTAAACGCACATGTGGCAAGAATCAAGCGATAAAATGAACCTAAAACATAAACGCAAAGGGGCTTAAAAACACGTAAAAATGCCTCTGATCAACTCTCCTGGAGTGCATGTGCATATCAAAGCAGACTGGGTAGCACCCTTTCCAATGACATCTCATGTCTAAGGATTATCTCACACTATGACAACCAAAGGACTTCAAGTTTGACAGCACCAACGAGGAATCCTTTCGGGGTCATTCAATCCCATACCATAGTATGGATCTTCATGCATGTATTGGCTATACTAGCCATTGACAATGGAACGCGTCGACCTCTTGGGAGAGTTACACATACGAACAAGTCTTGACGAGGCCAGTGATATCCCACATCTCACAGCCTCTATGACTTGAAATAGGTTTAGGATTACGGTCTTTGAGAGCATTCCATATGTTTTCGCTGACCGCCTCCCCTAACTTTATGTAATCCATGCGATCTTTATCTATACTAACACTAGTTATAATAATAAAAAATACACTTTAAATGATAAAACTGATATAGTGTTAATGTTCAAGCCAACAGATGGCTCGCTGGGCACATAACCCTTTCACTTCTCTGTCGCTTTTTGGAGTTCTCCTCTTGGAAAATTTCATTTACTAGGTCCAGAAGGACTCGATCAATGTCTATCATTGTTGTATGATAGACCTCGTTGTAGTCCTCGCGTCTTTGTTTAGCGCTTTGATTTAATTCCAACAACCTTTCCACCGAATCTCTAGGAGGAATGCCAAGCGTCCTTATGAGATCATGGTATATAACCTGCATTCAACCATTAGAAGGTTTCCAGTTGAGAGGTCTCTGCAAGGGTTCAGCGTACGGATGAAAACCCATGCCTTCCAAGAATTCCACGTCCACATCGGGAAGCCAATGCTTGACTCATAAGTATCTTGGCTTACGCTTCTTTGTGAGTATTTTCTTAATACTCGCAATCTCTTCGAACATGGAGCACCAATTCTTGTTATCAGTCTTGGACACTTGCTCCGGTGAGACTTTTCCTTTGGCTTTTCTGTCATGTGGCTTTTCTTTATCTTTCCCCTTCTTGACTTCATCAAGGTAAGACTTTAACTCAGCGATAGCTCACTGCAGAAACTTAACTTCATCAACTGACAATGCAACTTGTTCAGCGATACTCTGATTTACAAAGATTGAAGCATTATGTCTCTTAGTATCGGCTGAAGCGTTATGTGCTAGGGAGCGATTGAACTCTTCGGAGAGGCCACTGATCAAAGGGACCATGTGATCCAGTACCGATGCAGTACTCTTGGTCGCAGCATTTTCAATATCACGGTTTCACGTGTCGGACGCTAACTTGATGTGCATCTCATCATTTTCAATCAACTTGGAACAGGAATCCTCGATGGTGTTGAGCGAGTTCCTAACCACTTGTTTAAAGTCTCTGGCCTCTGGATCACTATCCGAATCTAAGTCTGAAGAAAGACGCTCTGGGGACGGAATGAGTCCCTAAGAGCTGGAAACGGCTGTCTTTTCTTTAGATTTATCTCGGATGAAAGGTTCTTTTGGGTCTTCCGCCATTTCTGCCTGTACTTCTTCAATCGCTAAGTAAAGAAATTAAGTGGCATCCTCAATCTGAACAACTGCTCAACAAGGGGCGTATCGACTACTGGAGCGTTGGGGGCATCTTCCATCTGAATGTCAGCGTGTCAATTTTAGCGTCCTCAATAGTAGGATCTAGCACCACTTCTACTTCTGTGATCATCACAGGAACTTCTCTCTTCACCGGAACAACCCAAATTTGGCCAATTACCTCAAATACATGCCTTGGACTTCGGTAAAAGTTTCTCGGAATAAAAAACAAAGCGTCCTCACACTCTTCAAAACTAAAAGCTAGATCAGCATCTTCCGGAAACTCTACGCCAATTGTGTATAAATTTTTGAAGTCCAATAAAAATGGCATCAGCGCTTGAGCTAGCGCCTGATCCATTAGCCTGATAAGAGAAATGAACTTGGCTACACGGTTGTTCTGTTCGTAAAACAAGACGGGATGTAAGTTGTACCCACGGAAGTCACTGAAACCAAAGTGTTGGTTAAAGTGATATCCAGTGATTGGGCATTCTCAACAATCGCTGGTCTTTCACGGTGAAATTCTACAAAATCATCAGTGAGATGCATATGAGCTTCGCTTGGGCCTGGAAGGGCATCACACTTGCTGGTGGAAGCATCTTCACTAGGATCGATCTGGATACGCTGGGCAAAATTCTATCGTGGATGGAATACATAGCGTTCTCCTTGACTGATCTGAGATAATTGTTCTCTTATGAAACTTTCCATGCCTCTTCAGAAATATGGTAAAGCACTAATTGGACCCACAAGCGACTCATGCCTTGGCAACAAAAACAAAGCGTATTCTCTACGCCTATTCTCAATTCCAAAATTGAAGAGAAATGGATACTTAATCATCTCCTCAACTGTAAGGAAGTGCAAAACAAATTCTTCAGCCCATCTGGATGTATCCAATATCCAGAGTTTTCTAAGTTTTTCTACCAGCTCTTTATCTTTCTTGGCCTCGAGCAACTTTTTGAATCTTTCCTTTTCTACATCAAAGTTGTCTGCACAAACTCTGGCTAAAAACTCTCTTGCTTGATCTTCTACCCAGAAATGATTGGGTTAGGGTGTTCTTGAAACATGGCGCCCTTTCTCTTCCATAGCTGCAGGGGTTTCTTTGAAGATTTATTAGCGGCTGAATGGATGACCTTGGGAAGAGCAGAATAACCCATCTTATTTAGCTGTTCTTCGTCCGGGTTCTTTTCCCAATTGCCCATATGAGGGTTTCTAATCTGGACATAAGTGCGGAGAAAAGGATAATTGTGTTCAAAGCTTCTGCCGACTTTCTGAAAGCGTTTGCTTTCAAACTCTGGCAGATCTTTCAGCGGAGTCTCAAGGTACTCTAAGCAAGCAATGATCTTCTTCTTCGACTTCAGGCTGATAGTGGCAAGCTTCTCAAAGATTATAGACTTTTGAGCGTCTGAAAGAGCAGGATCGTGGAGCATTGTCTGGAACTTGAGCTCCATGTCAGTCAGCTGTCTCAGCGACTTTTCTCTCCAGGCATAGTAAAATTCCAAGTCTTCATCATGGCCTCTAGGAAAGAAATTGTTCGCTGAAGGAGGAGGACCAGTTGGTGTGGGGATAATCGCGGCCATTTCTATCGACCGCTCAGCATCCATAGTCGCTTTTTGGACTGGTGAGATTTCAGCGTCCGAATGGACCGTTTCCACTTCTTTAGCTATTGCCACCAAAGTTGATAAATCAACGTCCAACTCAATGTCTGCCTCTGGAGGTAAAAGTGCATCAGCATCTTGTACACTTTAAGCTGACACATGTAAGCGTTTGAGAAACAAGAAAGATTTCTACTAAGTAGAAATTTGAGATAGAAAATACAAAAACGCTTACCCTGAGGACTATCTTCGATTACAGTAGTCGCTTGATTTGTAGAAACTTCAATTTCCATAGCCTCAGGCTCCAGAACTTCTTCAACTTCAAGGGGTAACGAAGTGAGGGGATCAGCGCGAATAGGAATATTGAATCTATCTAATAAATTAGAACATACCGGATGTTATATTCTCTATAGGCTGAAAGAAAATTTGCCCTAGCGTTAAAAAGAAAAGCACACAGAAAGGATAATGTACACTGTCTAAGACAAGTACTTACCCCGATTGCTAGCTAATTCTGTTGAGAGAGCATTAGTGACAGGCTCTGCGATTGGTTCAAAAGGTGGAGGAGGAGGAGTACTCGGGGGTTCTTCAAGCCCTGGTTTGGCTGGAGCGCTTGTTGAGCCCTTAAGAGTGGACCAGGGTTTTCTGGCAAGCGACACTTCCACTTTTTCTGCTTCTTCTTCAGTCTCTGGCGAAATAGCAGTCGCTGGAGATGGAGAAGGGGTTTTCTGCGGAGGGGAGGGAGACTTCTTGTTTTTCTTCTTCTTCTCTTTCTTTTGTTTCTTCGCTAGCTTGGAAGGGCTCAGCGATTTTTAAAGCAGTTTTTCGTTTGGGTTTCTTAACAACAATTTCTTCTGGCTTATCTGATGAGGAAGTCGCTTTATCCTCATCATCACCATGTACTTGACCTTCAACAGGGCCTTCAGCTAGGAGACGCTCATGCTCCTCTTTTGGAACAGCTGCACCACCTCGACGCTTAGGGTGGAGCAACTCGCCGATCATTTTCTTCCCATAAAAATTTATCGCTGGCACTTTGGATCCTTCAGAAGTAACGAATCCACAAGCGCTCAAAATAAAACTTAACAGAATCCCATAAAGCTTGGATTCACCGATTCCTGCATCGTTGCCTTAAAGAGATTGAACACGTACAACGCCTAGTTGATCTTCAGCTTGGTCAATACTGCAATCATCATCTTGTATTGCACGATTGAGACTTTATCGAAAGAACCTTTCCTGCACTCGATCATCTTGGCACAAATATCAGCCAGAATGACATATTCGCCTTTCATGCCATTCTTTTTAAAATTTAATTTGTAAGCCGCATCAGCTTTATCACGGCGAACAATTTCTCAGACCTTTGCAGATGCTTCCATGGCTACTTCTTCCACTTCGCACCCATCAGTAGGTAGTTTCAGAAGATCAGCAAGTAATTTTGAAGTAAGTACAAAGGGGGTTTCAGCATAGGGAAAAGAACAGGTGATTGAGTTGCCATTGGAAGAAAGGACATCATTTTTGAAAAATAATTTAACTTCATCCTCATGCAAAAGAGAATGAGAGGTGAGAAGGTTTTTTAGGCCTGATTCTTCAATGAGAGGAAGAATTTCTCTCATCGAAAAATTCTGGTTATCAAACAAGTATTCCCAGTTGAGAAGGAACTCTGCATTAAAGCCCATTGGTTTGGAGGTTTTTCCGGCAACAGATGAAGATGTCTTTGGTGGCGCCATTGATGAACTTGAAGAACTTTTGAGAAAAGAGAAAAGAGCTTTTTGCCTTAGAGAGAAAATGAATTTTTACAGCAAGGAAATATGAAGGTGATAAAGTTTTTCTGTAAAAATTTGAACGGTTTAAATAAATGGCAAAAAGTAACTCCTCAATTGCTTTGATAAATGCATGTGTAAAAGCAGTTAATGGGAAATGAAAATCATTGAATCTGAGCCGTTTAATAATAAAGACGGATGTAAAGAAGACGATAAATTAGGTTAACTGTTATAAGTATAAAATTTTGAAATCAGCAGTTACTTTTTTAAAAACGTTTGAGATTTTGAAAATTTTCAGTGTGAATTGCACGCCCCTGTTTGGTACACTGACACGTACCCAGGCAAGTACAAATACTGAACCGCCAATTGGAGATAGTGGTCAATAACCATCAATTTGATGTGATAGGGACATGTGGGCAGTTGTCAAATCTTATCTTTTGGACTTATCCACACGCTACCTTTTAGCGATGAAAACAATGCATGTATTTCAGAGAAAGTTACTTAGCGTTAAAGTGGGAATATTCTTAACGCTGAAGTCTTGTTGATTTTATCGTAAATAAGATTTAATCGCTGTTTGGAAATAATACATTTTATTTTATGAGCGATCAACTTGTCATGCATAACTGTAAATGCTAATGATCAACGCATAGAATTTTCAAAGTCATTTTTGATCATAGTCGCTTATTGATTGCAATAAGAATAATTTTAAAGTTCCCCCTAAAACTGATAACTCATTTCAGTTTGAAAACGCTTTTAGACATTATAGTAAAGTGAATTCCCCCTAAATTATAAGCCTATAAAAGTATGATACTTCATGATTAAGCGTTTAAATCAATAATACCTAACTCATTTCTCAAAGTGAGAAAACATTGTTTGTTGAGAGCTTTTGTGAAGATATCTACTAATTATTTGTCAGTTCCAATGAAATGCGTGGAGATATCTTTCTTTTGAACATGGTCACACAAGAAATGGTAGAGAACGTCAATGTGTTTAGTTCTAGAATGAAGGACTGGGTTTATGGTCATAGCTAAAACACGTTGGTTATCACAATGGATTGGGGTAGGACCTAAGAGGATTCCATAATCTTTAAGTTGTTGCCTTATCCAAAGGATTTGTGCACAACAGCTTCCAGCGGATACATACTCGGCTTCAGCGGTAGAAGTCGTATGGATTGTTGTTTCTTACTATGCCATGAAGCCAATCTATCACCTAGAAATTGACATGTACCACTAGTGATTTTTCTATCTATTTTGCATCCTGCAAAATCTGGGTCTGAACAAACAATTAGTTCAAAAGGAGAGTCCCTTGGATACCATAAGCCCACATTTTGTGTGCCTTTTAGGTATTTAAGGATTCTCTTGGTAGAAATTAAGTGTGACTCTCTTGATCATCTTGAAAGCGTGCACACATGCATACCAAAAACATCATATTAGGTCTACTAGCGGTATGATAAAGAAGTGATCCAATGATACCTCTATAGTTAGTGATATCAATCTTCTTTTCACTTTCATCTTTATCTAACTTAAGCGTTTGGCTCATTGGAATATTTGAAGATGATGCATTTTTCATAAAATTTCTTAATCATATCTCTTGTATATTTAGCTTGGTTTATAAATATGTCATTAGGGAGTTGTTTAACTTGTAATCCTATGAACAAAGTTAATTCACCCATCATACTCATTTCAAATTGATCTTACATCATTTTCAAAAATTTCTCACACAATCGCTTATTAGTAGATCCAAAAATTATATCATCAACATAAATTTGGACTAAGAGAATATCTTCATTATGGGTAATTTTAAATAACCTTATGTCAACGCTGCCTCTTGAAAAGCCTTTACCTATAAGGAAGATAAATAGAGTGTCATACCATGCTCTTGGTGCTTTTTTAAGGTCATAGAGTGCCTTATCCAATTTGTAGACCGTACTTTTTCCATGGTTGTTGATGAATCCTGGAGGTTGCTCCACATATTAATTTTCATCAAAATCAATACCCTCTTCTTGATAATAACCTTGAGCAACTAATCTGGCTTCATTTCTTATAACGATACCATCTTCGTCCATTTTGTTCCTAAAAACCCATCTGGTCCCAATAACTCCTTGGTGAGTTGGTCTTGGTACTAGCGTCCAAACCTTACTTTGCTCAAATTGGTTAAGCTTCTTTTACATAGCTTCTACCCAACTTGAATCACTAAGCACATCATCCACTTTCTTTGGTTCCATATGAGATAGAAAATTTGCGAACATGACCTCATTTAGAGTAGCTACCCTAGTTCTTACAGGTGCTCCAATATCTCTAATTACTAATTAGTGTGGATGGTCTCTAAGCGATTTTTGATTTGGTTGGAACGGGTTGAGAGACTCTTGATTATCAATCGCTTCATCCTTATTTGTCTCTTGCGTAGTCGCTTCATTATTCACAGTTCCAATTTGCTCTTGATGACCATTCTCTTCATGATCATCAGCGTTTCTTGCAATATCATCATTGATAACCTCACGAGTAACCTTAGGATTAGGCACAAAGATTTAATCATTTTCATCATCATCACTATCATCACCACGATTGATTTGTGACGCTTGTTGGATGAGATCTTCAACTCCTACATCATCAATATTAACCTTGCTCGATTCTTGGTTAGCATCATCAAACACAACATGAATGGATTCTTCAACCTTTGATTTGATCTTATTTAGGATGCGAAAACTCTTTCCATTTTTGGCATAGCCTAGAAAGGCTCTCTCATCCACTTTAGGACCAAATGTCTTTAGATTGTGAGATCCATTGTTATGAATGAAACATTTTGAACCAAATATATTAAAATATGAAACGTTAGGTTTACATCCCTTCCACAACTCATATGGAGTCTTTTCATGTTACTTGTTGATCATACACCGGTTCTGAGTGTAATAAGTGGTGTTGATTGCTTCGGCCTAAAACCTTTGAGGCAGCTTGGACTCTACTAACATTGTCCTAGCGGCTTCTTTCAGCGTTCTGTTCCATCGCTCAGCCACTCCATTTTGTTGAGGTGTTCTAGGCGCAGAATACTTATGAAGTATTCCAAAATCTGTACAAAACTTCTAAAGAATATGGTTAGTAAATTCAGTTCCTCTATTGCTTCTAATTCTCGTCACTTTTAGATCTTTAGAGGTTTGTAATTGACAAATCAGCATTGTGAGCTTGACACTAGTTTCATCTTTAGACGCTAAAAATTCTACCCATGTATATCGTGAGAAATCATTAACTATTACTAGCGAATATATTTTACCACTAACACTCATGATTTGAATAGGACCAAACAAATCTAAATGCAATAGTTCAAGAATTCTAGATGTAGATAGATGAGGTTTCTTCTTAAAAGATTATTTAACTTGTTTACCCATTTGACATGCATCACATAAGCGATTTTTCTGAAAGGAACCCTTAGGTAATCCCTCTACAAGATTTAGCGATATTAACTGAGAGATTGCCTTAAAGGTGAGGTGATTCATTTTTCTATGCCATAACAAACCCAATTCATTTTAACTTTTAGCAGCAAAGCACGTAAAGTTGTTATCTATTATTGAACCCCAATCTACCAAATAGACATTATCTGTTCTTTTTGCTTTTAATTTAGTAGATCCAATCTTAGCGTCGTTAATATAGCAATAGTCACTTGAAAATTTGACTTCAAAGCCTTTATCACAAAATTGACTTATGCTTAAAAGATTATGCTTAAGACCCTCAACATAATATACGTCACTTATCATAACGTTCCTCCTATGCATGATACCTATACATTTGGTTTTACCTTTGGAGTTATCACCGAATATAACTTGAGGACCATTGGTTGCACGATAGTTGATTAAGAGATCCTTTGAGCCAGTCATGTGCCTTGACGACCCACTATCGATGTACCAAATTGAAGTATCGGTGTTAGCTCTAGGTACCTGCATTTAAAGGGCAGTTCTACTTCTTTTTAGGTACCTATTGTGTTGGGTCCTTCAATGTTAGTAGCGTTAGTCTGAATTAAAACTTTTGGAACCCTTATTTGCCTAGTCTTCATTACGGGAGGACTGGCCTTTTCGAGTTTCAATTTGTGTTGTGTGTGCTTTTTAGGTGTATAATAATATCCTCGATTAAAATAATAATCATAATCATAATCATAATCATAATCATCATAGTATAGATAATATGATCTAGATCTCTTAGGATATTGACACTGGTATTTCCTCGGCACTGGCTTAGGAGTCACTTTTGGAGATTAATACTTAGCGTTTGATTCACTTGTAGAAGGTTTCTCCTTAGCCTTTTGAGCGTTTAGATAGACCCTCTTTTTTCGTCTTCTCCTTCTTGCCTGAGTTGACTTTGACCTTCTCATTTGGCCTCTTACCATTGTCTTTGGGTTCGTTCAACATTTGACTCTTTGAACTCTTCTCAACAAAGGCTACACCTTTTCCTTTGTTGGTTGTCGTAACCTTAGACGCTTTTGATTTATGACCAAATTTATCACAACCTAAACCGGTCTTTTCACTAAAAAGTCTAGTACTTCAATCACATTATCTAGCTTTCTTGACGCTTTTGACAATGATGAGACAAGCTGCTCTGATTTGGGAAGTTTAGCTATCAATTAAGCTTCTCTCTTGACTATTATATCAAGATCACTTTTCAATTGAATAATTTCACTCTCAAGTGATTGGTTCTTCCCAATGCATTGTTGCTGAACTTGCAACCCTGCCTTGAGCGTCACGTTATCACTTTTGAGTGTTAGTATGATGTCTAAGTGATTTTGATATAATTTGGCAGCATCTTGACAATCTTTATAATATTCATTGACTTTGTTAAGTAATTCATCGTAAGAAAGAGGATGAGATAATTCAGTGGATACCTCAGATAGCGAGTCATCAGACACTTCTTCATCCCTCGCCATGAGACAAATTAGCGCTGAGTCACTAGATGGCTCATCATCGCTGCTTTCATCTAAAGATTCCAAGTCCTCTTCAGGTGCGGAGAATAGTTTAGATTCCGCTAGCAAACCTTGTTGGCGAAGGTTGCTCCTGAATTGGTTTCTATCCTCATGATATTTCCTTGATGGCTTAAATACATTTGGATTAGGGCAATTTACCTAGTAATGCCCTGGTTTCCTGCAGTTGTAACAAAGATTGGTTTTCATTTTTTGTTCAGTTATTAACCTTTGGAAACTACTGGCGTTGAGAGATTCTGATTTGGAAACGGAGGCGCTTGATATTGAACTGGATATAGAGGCTGAGGGGCAGAATACACTGGCGCTTGATACTGAGGCACTGGTACAGTGGTGGCATTTGAAATGAGGTTTGTCCAATAGGATTTATCTTTTTATATCTTAGAAATTTCTTGAATTACTTGACCAATAAAGCCATCTATTTTTCCTCATTAAATTCTGTCGCTTTCACCTTGCTGACTACTTTTCCCTTACTTTTGGTGGTAGCGATCAAAGCTCCTGATTCAGTCACTGAAGTCGATGTGTCGCTGACTTCACCTAATTTGAATTCATAAGCCCTTAGCTCCGAAAATACATGCTTTAGAGTTATGATCTCCAACATTTGTGATTCTCTCATGGCTACAGTCTTTATCAAGTACTTGCTTGGAAGACTTCTAAATACCTTATTGACCATTTCCTTGTTGATCAACTCTTTATCCAGTGACGCTAACTCTGTAATGAGAAAAGTGAACCTCGTATCCAATTGATCTAGCGTCTCGTTGGGGTGCATCTTAAAGTGCTCAAATCTTTACATGGCTATTGAAAGTTTGTTCTCCCTCATTGGTGCTGATCCTTCACACACAGTAACCAATTTATCCCATATTTCTTTTGAAGTCCTACATAGCTTAATTTTATTGAACAGTCCTTCATTGTCTATTAACGCTGAGTAAAGAGCGCTTCATCCAACATTATCCAAGTTAGCCCTTTTTAGATCTTCTGGCGTCAATTCCAACTTTGGTTTCTCGACGTAACCATCCAGAATCGCTTCAGCCACTCTAGGGGCTCGATTTATAACTTTCATGATTTGAATGGGGCCATCTGTAATTACATCACACATCTCATTATCACATGAATATAAAAAGCGAATGCTCTAAGTTTCCATGAGTCATAGTTTGACTCAATCAACTTTGGCATCTTGTTAAAACCCATGATATGAGATTAAAAAAACAATAAAGCGACTAATGTTTTGAAAAAACTTAGGATTCTACTTCAACCGCTCTGATACCACTTAATGGTCCCAAGTGGCATACAAAAGGGTCTAGAGGGAGGGGGGTTGAACATACCCTAAAGTCTTTTTCGACTTGTACAAATTCGTATCACTTTTGAAGAATTTGAACGCTTGGTAAGCTCAGCGCTAGGTCAGGCACTTTAAGAAAAGATAACTTAGACTCAGTGATTTCAACAATTACCAAAGTAGGGTAATGCTTCAATCGCTTAATTAGGGTTAGCATAGCAAAAATGATTTTCAAAGCTTAGCGTTCTTTTTAACCAATTTGTCGCTTAACCGTTTTAATGCCTTTTCAAAGATATAATATGAAAATGTAAAGTAAAGAAATAAAGCAGTAAATGACACAAGATATGTAAGGTTCACTAGGTGATGTTATCCCAGCTACGTCCTTCTTCTCCTTTACACTCGGAGGAATTCCACTAGGTTGATTATCGAAGGATCACACAAAGGCTTCTACAAAATAGAGGAAAGGAAGATAATCTTGAGCTCCTTAATCACACAGACTTCAGCTCCAATGAAGATCTTCTTCAACAAACTTCTTTCACTTAGAAATGCTGCTTGTGAATCAACAACTTTCTCACACAGATGAAAGAGGTTGAGGGTTTTATCACGGGTTTGTTTGATTTTAGAAAGTTCAAACAACTTAGGATATCTCAATAAGAGTGTAGGGTTCTTCTATAAAGAGGTTTGAGATATCTTTGACTGTCTTTGGAATGTGTATGAAAAGCTTGAAGGATTTTTTGCTATGGAGTTTATAAGCTTTTCTCTCAAATATTTTTCAGCAAAGTTTAGACCTTTTCTTGTGCATGAACGTATGTAATTAGGGTTTGCTGGAGGGTACTATATATAGAGATTTCTTGGGATTTGTCCGCTGGACACATGCAGGCGCGTGTCTCTCACGCAGTGTGTCAAATAGCCCTTTTTCTGACATTCCTTAATTTCTGCTGTTACCGATTGAACAAGAGCACACTTTGAACTCTGAATCCTAACAGTGTAGTCAAAAGATGGCTTGTCCACAAGTCATAATGTCTTATTACATTTAATGCACTTATCAAGCATTTAATGCGTTTTGAATTTATTTCCCATTGGAAATAAATGTCCATTGATGATTAAATTTAAGTCCTCCATGACTTGAGAATTTATTTCCGGTGAATCTGATCCTTGATCGCTTAAGTGATTTGCGCACTTGATTCATAAATCCTGAAACAGTCTTTTAGCATTTGACAAACCGTTAAGACAAATTTTCATCTTCACTTGGCTTTAGATGCTGATCTTCAACTTCATCTCTGATGGACTCACCTAAAATTTTATCAGCGACTCGGTATCCAATACTTAGTCTAAAATCTATAATGATAAAAATTACAAGCCTAACAAAATAATAAACTTTCAAAAGCTTATACAAATGTTCTATGAAAGCATAAACTTACATTCTTTTGCGGTCTAACATAAAATCCTATTCTTGTCATCATCAAAGCATCTAACATGAAACTTCCTAACAATATTTGTCTTTGAATCGTCAGATTTCATAAATTCGATCATAATTGTTCTATTTTTTACATAATTCCTGGCAGTATGATGATCAATCTCAATATCTTTAGTACGTTCATGAAAAATATGATGGGCAACAATGCAAAGTTGTTTTGTTATCACCAATAATTTTTTTTAACTAGTGTTAAATCTTATACCCCTAAATAACTAAAAAAAAATCTCAAAATATTGAAAATCTTATTATATGTCAAAAACATAGCTCTATATCAAGCATTAAAAAATTTGTTGTGTTTTATTCATCTACATATGTGGTACGTTCAATTTTTTATATTTTATTTATATTGTGGAATGTCGAATTCAATTTCAAGATTAAATAAAATGTTTAATTGATGGAAAGTCAAGTATTACCAATGTGATGTTGAAGTAGTTAAGACAATGAAATTATGTCTCAATCTCATATTAGAAGTTCGATAGCATAATTTCGCAACTAAAATCATATTTTCAAATTCAGGAAGTAAATCCTCCCCAAATCATGAAGGGTCAATAAGATCGTGCCACTTCATCAAATGGTTATGTCAAGAGCTTCAACTCTATAAGTATATTAATAGGAGTTCAAATCAAATTCGCTAAACACAATTCTACAATCATATTTGAGCAAGAGATATAGTAAGAAAAAAATTTAAATTCTCTCATCTCAAATTCTAGGAGGTCCACATCTCGTTGCGGAGCTCATCAAGTAATAAAGTTTAATTCAGGATTATGGTGCTTAACCCACGACTTGACATTATTGAATTTCAAACCAAGTCCTAAGGTGATCGAAGAGTCGAATTGACCATCAAAATCTCTTAAATTGTAATGTTTAATTTGAGATTACGATGTCAAGCTTTCGAATTAACATCAGTGCATGATCAAATCAAATTTGAAAGAGATTAGAGCGTTAAGTTCCAACTTCAAAATTTCAAATCTCAAAGATTGCGTTGTTAAAGCGAAGAATCAGAAGAACTAATTAAAAATTTGTGCATGTTACTTTCTTCAATTTAATAAACTTGTATATGTACAACTGTTTTTGTTTGTTTAAATTGCAGACACGAAATTTGTTGTTTATTATTATTTCTGTTGAGGCTTTTGAGACAATTGCTTGTTCTTTACTTTTCCATGAATCAATGATTTTTTTTTAAAAAAAATGGTAAAATGCATAACCCCTTGTATTTTTATGATAATGCAAAAAAGACTCTTGTGTTAAAAGAATAGTCAAAAAGCCTCCTTGTAAACTGGAAAACTTTGCACACATTCCATCTCCATCAACTAGAACTAATGACGTTAGACTTTTTATTAGATTTCATGTTATACCCTCTATATTAATTCTAAATTACAATTATTTGTAGTAGTACAAATAGAGAGAGAGAAATGTTCTTAAAAGAACTGGGTTTTTCAATTTTGTGTTCCTTCTAAAACCAAGGAGATGGTGCAATGTTGCACAGAAGTGGCATTCTGTAGGCGGCGCTAGTGCTGGGTGGTTAGCAAGGGAAGGATGAGAATGCTGATGTGGTTGTTGACTTTGTGGTGCTGGTAGGGGTGTACGCGGTGCGGGTTGGGCAGGTTTTGCTAATTTTTGAGCCCGACCTGCGTTTGTGGTTTTAAAATATTTCAGTCCAAGCCCGACCCAAAAACTACTAAAACCACACTTTGCGACCTAGTTGGGTTGAGCCTGGTTGGGGGCGGGTTGTGCGGTTTGAAATAATCTAATATTTTTCTAATAGCAAAATATTATCTCGATAGTGTGATAACTCTTAGATGTTTGATTGTAACACATGAAATACATTGTAGGCAATTTTGCAACCCATTTTCTCAATATGCAACATGTACTTTCTAACACAATAAACATTAATAACACGAATATTGCTTTTTCAAGCGCACAAAGATTTTGAGCAAAATGTCATTTGCTTCTACTTATTGATCACAAAAGCAAAAGTAGTAGAAAATGCAAAAGGCGTACAAACGAAATAAAAGTTTCTTTTGCCTCTAACTATTGATTGTAAAATTAGTACAAAAGTTCAACTTGGTATGAATTGATTGTTTAACATATTCAGTTAAAACAAAAGTTTCTTTGCCACTTTATTGATAGAAAATTCCTTCTACGCATCTAAAATTCCCCTGATAATATATTGACTTCCATACTATTAATAGAGAAAAGCACCAAAAATGAATAAGTACATAGGAAAATAGTGATATGATATATTTTTAAGTGAAATAAGAGAGAACTATATATGCATATACATATAGATATACATAGTAGCAAGAAATTATATTTTTCTTTTTGATATAAAAATCACCAACAAAAGTAAATCAGTATTGTATATCATAACTATCCGTGATTCCAAATTACAAGTTTGAAAGTGTTTCAAAAAACTTCATACAATAAAGTCATGAGATATTAACTATAATTTGGAAAACTCCTGACCTACAATAAAAAATATATATTATAACAAACTACGAAAGAATTTAAAAGTTAGAAGAAGAAAATAAATATTTTTCATATGTAATCTCTATTATTATTATTATTATTAGTGCGGTTGGGCGCAGTTTGTGCAGTCCATATAAATATAAAATCGAACTGTATTACAAAATTACTGCTTTTTTCTTAGTTAACCCAAGACCGACCTGTCCAACCTTGAACCCACCAATTGCGGTGCGGTTGGGTTGGCACGATCGGTTGGGGCGGTTAAATTTTTTTTTTAAACACCCCTAGGTGCTGGGGTGTGGAACCGAGGAGGCAGTGTCGGATTCATGGCATACAGTGTTCGATTCAGGTGGTTGTCTGGTGAGATGGTCTATTGGTAGTATTGATTGGAAGAGGAAGAAGATGGACCTTTCTATTTTCAAAATAGAAACAAAAAATTAGTTAAGAAGGTTATGAAGAAAAATAGACACAAAATTCTTCTAATTAAAAATATACCAATAAATATTGAAAAACGAAGATAATATACAAATAGTTATTTTAAAGAAATAGTGAATATTAATTTTAATTTAAAATAATCCTTTTTACAATAAGAATTTTGTAAAAAAAAACTTGTTCCATTTTATTGTATTATATAAAAAGGGTATAAAAGTCCATTACACATTTTGTTAAGGATCAGAAAGCACGAAAATAGTATCAAGTTCGCACTAGTAGCATGTATTTCAAACACCGTAATTCCTAACAGAAAGGGGATGTTGTGTTGACTTTACAATTTTACGAGGGAGGTTGTTGAAGATATAGACGGCACATATCTTCAACAGGGGTTTAGGCTATTCTGAGAGTTAGGATACCATTTAACTTTAACTAGTTATATAATTGATGGGGGTGGAATTCGGACATTGAGCCAAGCTATATAGCCCAAAGCTTATTGGGCTTAAACCAAATACTATTATGGACTTAGATCCTTCTAGAAGACATCATACCTGGATCCGCATAGCTGGAGATCTGCTAACCTGATCTGCATAGGGAGGGCAAATTATATAAGGCAAGGCTGGAGACAAGATCCAATCAATTAGAAGACTTACCATAAACAGACTTGCGGAGATCGAGCCTAATACTCCAAGATATTTACCATTAATACCTAATTAGATATAGTTACCAAGTGTATTTTTAGTAGAGTTGACTTACCCATTTTTACCTACCCACCAAAAACTTGTATAAATACAAACTCTAATGAATGAATAAAAGATCGGCTACTTTACAACAGTGGATGTAGGTCTATTTGAACCGAACCATGTAAATCTCGTGTTTATTTACATATTGTTTGTGCCTTATATCGTATTATTATATTATATATCGCATTATTCTTATTGGTGTGAAATCTACACACATCAATTGGCGTTGTCTGTGAGAACCTTGAGTCAAAGACGTGAGGTAATCCCATTACTTTCTATATTATTTTTTCATTTAAGTTGAAATGACAGATAAGGATATGGAGGAAACGCAAAATCTGGAGGGAAATGCTGGAAAAAAAACGCTCGACCCTACCTGAGCCAGATCTGAACACTCCAGAAACGCCAACTCTCTTAGCTAGGCAATTGGAGGATGAAATGCAGGACCCTATGCTGGAAAATTCACCAGGGGGGCAGGTTAGCGGGAAAGAAGTGGTTCCCCAGAACATGGTTAATCTAGACCTGATACTGGACAAGCTGAAAGGGGTTGTTGATGTTGTTGTCACAACTGTGTTACAATCCAAAATTGTAGGTATGCAGGGACAATTAAGGAGCAATGACCTAATGTCCCCACCACCAAAAGGGACACTTATGACAAAAAATATGCAAATCAGGGGTAATTACAATATTACTTCGGGAGGAAATGAGGAAATTAAGGGTAATTACGATTTTTCCTCTGAAGGAATACTGGAAAGCGTGTCCTAAGGCCTGGATATCTGGAGCAGGAGGGAGCCAAGGAAGAAAATGAGCCACACCAAAAATACCTGACACCAGAGGGACGTCAAATGCGTCCTAGGAGAGGGGGGAAATCTAGAAGGGTGGATCCCCCAACCTAAGCCAGTGAAGGAACATGTGTATGAAAAAGAGCTGCATCTGCTAGAAAAATTGATCTGTTGGGACGTCATCCACAAGACTAGGCTAAAAAAGCCCAAGGCATCGAAGATGAGGCTAGTAATTATGAGTTTGTCCAATCTCTATGGGGAGACCATGGTGAGAAAGGAAAAGCTAGAGAAAGAATGGATCTACTGCAACTAATGACAAAACGAATGGAGGACATGGAGATGAAAATGCAGGTGCAAAGATACATGTTGAACGAGGAATTCTCTTCACGGATTTCATTTTGAGGGAGGAATTACCTAGAGATTTCAAGATCCATTCCATCGTACCCTACGATGGAACCACAGATCTGTAGGATCATCTATATACTTCTCGGAATTATGCTTCGCCGCACTGGTATTCCAATGCTATTAAGTACAGGGTGTTTTTAACCACGTTGGCCAAATCTGCCCGAATTATGCTTTGCTGCACTGCTATTCCAATGCTATCAAGTACAAGGTGTTTCTAACCACGTTGGCCAAATTTGCGCAGCAATGGCATAACCAACTTTCAGAGGGGTCCATTGGATCCTTTTCAGAATTTAGTGCGAAACTTTTGCACCAATTCTCCAGTAGCAAAAGGCGTGACAAAACTCCCCACTGAGTCTATTTAACGTCAAATAAACAAGTGACGAAACTTTGCAAACTTATGTTAGGCGTTTCAACGCTACTACCTTGGAAGTGTCATTTGCAACGGCAGACCTAAAATCTAGCGCTTTTACACAAGGATTAAAGGAAGGGGATCTATTCAAATCATTAACTAAAAATCCATCTATGGGGTTTGACGAATTGCTTACCAGAGCTGAGAAGTATGTTCATATGGAGGAAGCTCAGATGATAAGACAGTCAGAACAAAATCAAGGAAAGAAGGATAGACAAGAAGATGATATTCGTAATAAACCTCATAATGATAGAAAAGGAAGATGGATACACAACTTAGCTCCAGTATCCTTACCTGGAGGTATGCTTGGACGCATCCCTGTGCGCACCCCGTTAAGAGGTAATTAGAGTGAGCATTTGATGGCTGTGGAGGAAAAGAACATTGTACAGTAGCAGAAGGAGAAGATAAAGGTCATTGTAATCTGCCCAGTCAGATATATTGCAAACACCACAGAGAATTCGGACATGACACCGTTGATTGTCCTGAACTAATAGAAAAAATTCAGCATCTAGCTAGGATGGGCCATTTGAAAGAATTTGTGATACAAAATCAGAATAATTCAACTCTGTTTTGGGGTGGAGGTACCTGGGGAAGAGGTCGAGGAGGACGATGGTAGGGAAGAGGAGCTGGAAGGACTGGACCTGTAAGAAGGGGAAACTTTCTGTAGAAAATCAACAAACAGCCTGAGACCTGAGAAAACCAGGAGAAAGGGCCTAAGGAAGTCAAACAAGCCGATCATGCCACAATTTACATGATATCAGGCGGATCGTTAGCAGAAGATTCTAAAAGGTACATGTGTAGGTAGGTAAGGGCGGTGGAAAGTTCATTGGCCTTCTTCCTCAATGTTAATCAAACTCAACCTGGATAAGAAATCCAGTTCGAACTTAAGGATGCTAGAATAGTACAAACCCCGCTTAATGATGCATTGGTTATTACCGCTACGATAGCCAATTATGATGTGCAGAGGATATTTGTCGATAGTGGTAGCTCAGTAGATATCTTATTTTATCAAGCATATCGGTGAATGGCCCTAAGGAACGTTAAGTTGGAAGCTGTGAAAACATCTCTCGTCAGCTTTATAAGAGAGGTGGTACAACCTGTGGGACATATCATGCTACCTATGTCTTTGGGAAAAAGACGCGATACAAGTATGAAGTTGGTAAAATTTTTAGTGGTGGATACCTATTCAGCGTATAATGTGATACTTAGCCGACCTACATTAATTTTTAAGGCTGTGATTTCCATGTCATAACTAAAAATTAAATTCCCAACTTCTGAGGGAGTGGGAGAAGTCTCGGGTAACCAATCCCAATCTAAAAAATGCTACATAGCATCTCTCAAGCATGAGGAGAAACCTGTGGAACACAAGAAGCACAAAACGGATAAAGCAAGACTTGCTGGAGGGGAAGCGGAGAAAAAATTAGTTATGAATTATGTCGAACCTGTGGGAGAGCTCATGAATATAGAGCTCATACCTGGAGATGCGGAAAAGACAGTTAGGAGTGGCTCATATCTCAATCCCAACCTAAAAGAGGAATTGGTAGTTGTATTGCAAAGACACGCGGATGTGTTCTCTTGGTCATCCAGTGATTTAGTTGGAATCGGCCCAACTGTAATACAAAACAACCTTAATGTATATCTAGATGCCAAGCTAGTTATCCACAAGAAAAAGTATTTTGGTCCTGAAAAAGATGCCATAATGAAGGCAGGGCTAGATAAGCTGATCAAAGCTAAGCATATTGCGGAATTCAATTCACAGAATGGGTATCTAACATGGTCTTGGTGCCCAAAGGAGGATGAAAATGGAGAATGTGCATTGATTTTCGTGATCTAAATAATTATTTTCCTAAAGATCATTAACTTTTACCTAGGATAGACAGCTAGTGGATTCTACAACTGGAATTGAGCTGCTTGGATGCACAAAGTGGGTATTATCAGATATCCCTAGATGAGGAGGATCACAGGAAGGTTAGCTTTATAACTTCCTTTGGAACGTATTGTTACGGGTTCATGCCTTTTATCCTCAAGAATGTTGGAGCAACCTACCAAACATTGGTGAATATGATGTTTCGCGATCAGATGGGAAGAAATATTGAGGTATATGTGGACAACATGGTGGTTAAAAGTTACCACCAATACACATGCACAGGACTTACAATAGACCTTCGAAACCTTGAAAATATATAGGATGAAGCTGAACCCAGCCAAGTGAGCATTCGGGATAAAAGGAGGAAAATTCCTAGGATGTATGGTTACAGAAAGGGGCATAGAAGCCAATCCTGAGAAGATCAAAGCAATCTAAAACATGGTGGAACCTAGGGACATGAATGAGGTGCAACGACTGAACTGGAGGATCAAAGCCCTAATTTGTTTCATCTCCAAATCCACGGAGAAGAGCATACCATTCTTTCAAGTATTGTGTAAAGAAGATCATTTCAATTGGACGAAGAAATACCAGCAAGCCTTTGTGGAATTAAAGGAATACCTGAATCAGATACCAATGCTAACCAAGCATGTGCAAATTGAGCCCTTGATACTATATGTAGTTGTGGTATATCGAGCTGCCAGTATGGTCCTGGTACTGGAGGAAGAAAAAGCGGAGATACCAGTATATTACATTAACAAAGTGCTCTCACCCAAAATAATCGTGCTAACCAATCAGCCACTCAAGGCTGTACTGGGAAAGGCAAAAACATCTGGGTGACTCGTAAAATGAGATAGAATAAGCAGCTCGAACCTTAGTTAAGGGAAAAATCCTCGCAGACTTTGTTATGGAGATGACCAAGCCAGACCAAGAGGAAGAAGGCGAGGAAAAGGTATGGCTTCTGCATGTGGATGGATTATGTACACAAAGTGGAAGTGGTGCAATAGTGGTGCTGACCACACCTGAAGGAGATCAGCTAGAGTACGCTATTAAGTAGGAATTCAAGGTAAGCAATAATGAAGCAGGATATGAAGCACTCATCATAGGACTCAAAATGGCACTTCAGGAGAAGCTAAGAACCCAATGGAATATTCAGATTATGTGCTTAGGAAAATCCACGAAGGATGTTGCGGAAGCCATATAGGAGGCTCTAGCCTAGCTGGGAAAACATTGAGAGCTGGGTACTTATGGCCTACTTTGAAGAAGGATGCTGCTAGCCTAGTAAAAAATGTGAACAATGTCAAGTGCATGCAAGTCTCATTTATCAACCTACAGAGGTGATGTGATCCATGAGTATTCCATGTCCTTTCTCCAGATGGAGAATGGATATTGTGGGGCCCTTCCCATTGGATAAAGCCCAAAAGAAGTTCGTATTGGTACTAGTGGATTATTTTAGCAAATGGGTAGAGGCTGAAGCTTTAGCTCAGATACGGAGGCAGAGGTTATTCAGTTCTTATGGAAAAATATTATATGCCGGTTCAGCATACCTAGAGAAATTTTAGCTGACATTGGAAGGCACTTTACTGGAACAAAGTTGAAGAGCTAATGTGAAGAATTGGGAATTCAATAGTGTTCTAGCTCAGTAGCTCACTCCCAAACCAATGGGCAGGTAGAGGTCATCAATCGAATTATAGTAAAAGGTTTAAAAACCAGTTGTGCCTACAACTTTTATTTAAGTATGAGCTTTTCCCTATTACATATTTATGTCATCCAATTCTGATTGCCCCATTGAAATTTTGATACTAACACAATCCATGAAAAATTGAAAACCTCGGTCCAATAGACTAGAGGGAACGGGGGAAATTGGGTGGATGAATTACAATCCGTATTATGGTCCTATTGGACCACAGCCAAATCTACAATAGGAGAGAGTCCTTTTCACCAAGTGTATGGAGCTGAGGCAGTCATACCTACAAAGATAAAGGTGCAAGCCCACCGGATCTGATACTTTGATCCGGAGCAGAATGAGGATAGGCTAAAGGAAGAGCTTGATTTAGTTGAAGAAAGCAGGGAGAAGGCATACTTGAGGATTGAGCAATATAAGGAAAGAATAATGCGAGCACAAGAAGAAAAAGTAAAGGCTAGAGCTGTCCAGGTGGGGGATCTGGTGTTGAAAAGAGTAGATGTTGTACGAGCAGTGAAAAAGTTGGAGCCTAACTTGGAAAAACAAACAAAGCAACTAAAGTATTAATCGGAGGAGCTTACGAGCTGAAAGATAGCAAGGAAAAACCATTCCCTCACCCTTGGAACATACAAAACCTTAAAAATTCTATATTTAAAATGGGCAATATGTTTACTAATGATTACTTTTATGAAGTTTTAATTTTGCTTCTTTAGTAAATTTGAATGCATTGTAGAAACCTTCTTTGCCAAGTCAGGTGCAAAGCTCCCATGATTCTAATAAGAATATATTTCGTTTTAATTTACTATGATTTGAATTGAACCACATACATGTGTATATATGATTGTGAAGTAAGAGGAGTCAGTGAAAAAAAAGGTAACCGAAGGTTAGGATGCACTACCTGGTTGGGCAGCAGGTATCCATTAGTTAGGAGGCATGCGGCTATGGATTTCGGCCCCACAATAAGAAGAAATAAGGAGAGGGTTGTGTGGGGAATTATTCTGACCAACCCCTAAGGCAGATCGAGGTTAATGGAGTGATAAGGATGCTAAAGCTATATGGTTGGCAGGTTGAGATAATCTCTCATTCTTGGGTGAAACAAGGAGGGAATTTGGGAAAAATGGGTAAATAAGGAAGGATGCCAATGGTAGCAGGCCGGCTAGCTATGAGCCCATCTAGGAAAAATATATGGTACGGAGAGGAGCAAAGGGAACATAAATAAGGCGAAAAATGTAAGTCCCCACGAGTGCATATGAAATGAGATAGGTGTTTGATCCCAGATACAAGTTCCCACGATTGCATATGAAATGAGATGGGTGTTTGATCCTAGATGCAAGTCCCCACGATTGCATACCTAAACCACCAGAGCTAGATGCAACTACAGTTCAGCCTAGGTCTGGCGGTATCCCTTGATATTTAACTTGTGTATGTGTTTTTCAGTAACATAATACTTGGCAGTAGGTAAGCATAGATAATTACAATTTTCAGAATATGTGAAGGTATGGTTATGTTGTCAGAATTAATATTTTTTGCGTTATTTCTTATACGAAGAATCTTTTATGAGCAAAATAGGGATATTATTTAAGTCTAACCTACTCACTGAGGGGAATAGAGCAAATTTCATATGTTGTCAGAATTTTCATAGAGGCAAATAAAATGCAAAGGAACAAAAAAAAACACTAGATTCACAAAGGGTGACCCCCTCTAGCTGGAGACAGGTTATGGAAGTCCTTGTCCTAACTTGGGCAAATTTATCAAAACACTCTAGGAATATAAAAGATAATGCAAAAAACCCCTAATGGGAAAAGGAGCACGGAGGTTCTTGCCTTAACTTAGGCAGATCCGAAAAAATAACAAAAATAAATCCATAAGGGCTACATATGCCCATCTAAAATAAGCAAAAAATAAATTTGTGCAACATATGCCCTACCAAAAAAAAATTAACATTCTAAAAAGATAATAAGACGATTACTCGGCCGGCCCATCCTCAACAACATCAGGAGGATTAACTTGGGCCTTAGTTGGAGGAGGATCTACAGCGCCTACAAGTAGCTAAGCATGAACAACCTCAACTTGACCTGCCGTTGATAAGGCCACAGGATCAGCAGGATCAGGATTTGCTGGAATTGAAGGAGGGGTAGTATTTGAGGTAACAGCCAGGAAGGTAAGATATGGATCCAGGAAAGAAGCATCGTTACCAACAGGAGGATAGTTCTTCACCTTGAATTGAGAAACACAACCCTCAAGCCCTTATAAAAGTAATCTAGAGCATTAGCATTCATCAAGCAGGAAAGCTCCTCGGAAGCCAAAAATTTCACCCCTCACCCTCGGCTGAGGAAGGCAAAGAGGATATCTAGCTCTGGTGTTCTTTAGCTATGGCCTCCTCCAGTTCAGCTGCACTAGTAGTCTCACGATGCCCCATCTCTACCTCCAGGTCTACCTTGTCGGTGAGGAATTTATGATAATCAATAGCTAAATCCTAGGTATCCTGGATCATCTTTTTCTCCTTGGCCTCCCACACCTTTCAAGCGTCCCGGTGATCATGCTACATATTAGCCATTTTCCATTTCAATGCAGTAACCTAGTTAGACCTCAGGAGGTCTATCATGGTTCGACCTGAAAAAAGCCAAAACTGTGCAAATGGAAAAGTCATCAGCTAAGGTATTTATCATGACGTAAATAAACTATGGGGACACAGAAAATATATACCTTGGGGGCCATGAGCACAGTCGTCACAGCGCACTGCTTAGGATACATGGAGTCAAGAAAATGACGATCAGCGGCATTTGGCATGTTGCGTAAAAAATCCAACATTACATTCAAGTCTTTGCTCTTGAGAGCATACAGTACTGGAGCATCTTGAGATTTAGAGCGAATCCGCGAAGCTAGATGATCGGGAATATTAAATTGCGGCGATGGAATGATGTCCTTAAGAAGCATACCTGAGTGACTCCATTTCACTGGGCGAAGGTCTGCTCAGGAGTCTGGTGTTGCATGTCTTTTTCCAGAGGCTATCTCCCGTGTCCAGAGTAGGTTTCCAATGCGACCAAACAAAGTTAGTCTGACCATAGGGAGGTGAGGCAGGCCTAGTAAAGCGAGCTAGAGGAGGTGCGTCGGCTGGCAGTTGTGGTCCTTGAAAAATGGGCTCTCTGGATGGTGCGCGTTTCTTCCTGCAGTTTAAGGCTTCCTTAGCTTTAACAAAATCCATAAGCCCGCCTGCAAAGAAGGAAATTATCAATATTAGTAAGAACAAATTCCAAATAAATAAGCTAATATATCAACTGAACAACATAAAGCATTCACAAGGATGCTTTACCTATGGTTTTGCGTTGCAAATCTGCACCTACAGGATTAAGCCCACAGTATGCAGCAAACGAGTGTCAGTCAATTTCCCTAAATTTGTAGGAATCCAATTTAGATAAGTCACAAGACTTTGATAGTAGGAGGATAAATTTTTTGAAGGACATGGATATGGCCCATCTACTTTCTCTAGAAACTCATGACGAAAATCCCATTTCTCACTTGGGGGGGGGGGGGGGGGGGGACAATGAAGAAGTAATTATGTTTCCACTTTTTCTCAGTGGAGTGCATGGAAAAGAAGGTAGCCTCACCTCAGGAGGTTAGGTAAAAAACACCGCTGTTAGAGGAGCTAGAGCGGGGGAGGAATAGTGAATAGAAGAGGTCATCTGTGGCTGGGTGACCATAGTAGTGAAGTAAAATAGCAAACCCTGCCATCATACGAATGACATTTGGGGAAATCAACTTTAGGGGATGCGATATCTATTGGCTGTGGAAATAATTAGATTAGGGATAGGAAAGCCTAAACCTACCCTCAATTGGGCCATAAAAAAACAAGTGTATCCCAACACAGGGAGACGTGGCCTGTCATCAGTAGTTGGAACTACAATTTTATATTCTGCAAATACCATAATTATGACAGATGATTTTCTCTTATTGAAAGGTGAATCGAAACCTAATAACCTCCCAAAATCAAGGACTCTGTCTTAAAAGAGCTTTTTCCTGCTTCTCTAAAGCAGCTTGATCTGCGAGACTTAAAACATCTGGGTAAGGTTGGCGCAAATCCTCACTATCTAAAGCAACACCAACCTGACTAGATGAGGGAGGAAGACTACGAGCAAGGGAGGAAGGATTAGGAGCATTGTGGCCATCCGACTCGGTGTCAGAAGAGTGAATATCTACATAAACTTTACCCTCAATTACCTGGGTAGTGCTATACATGTCTCGCACAAAAGATGAGGATGCCTCATCTAGAGAGTCACTCTCTAACAAGTTTATAGGTTCTTCCTGATTTTGGGAATCCGATCCCAAGTTGTTCGACATATTGAGACAGAGATAAAATAGCACAGGGGACGAAGGAAATCGATACAACAACAAAAAAACAAAAATAAAAAAGGAAGAAGAGAAGATAAAAGTATCTAGAAGTGGGCAATAAACACAGAGTAACTGCTGCGACAAGGGGAGATAATGTGATGTTAGGATCGGTATGCCCCCACAAGCGATGCCGGCGCAACGGAAGAAATAAAGTATATAAAACACATATATATCGGCATCCCAAGCTAGGGGGTCAAAGTAATGCACAACAAAAACTAATACGAGTAAAGGGGTTTTAAACCGATTACAAGATTTGGGCTTTTATTAAAGTGTAGGTGTAAAACCACAACACAAGGAAAACTACACCAAAAACTTTGGCTCTCATTTTCGAATCCTCACCTCAACATGGAGGGGTTCGAATCAAACCACCATAAGCTCCTAAAGAAAGAAGCCTCTACAAGGACACACCACAAGTAAGTTCATACCTTAAGCAGAAGATTGGCTAGATATATGCTCTAAGGAAATGGAGTCTATGTAGTGAAATGTGGAAAACAAGAAGAGTTACTAAAAGAAATATCTATGGAAGATAATCTTTTACAACTAATCTTCAAGAAGAAGTTCTATAGAAGAAAGTCTTCAAGAATCATAAGAGAAGCTAGAAAAATCTAGAGATGAAGAACTAAGCTCTAAGCTTTTTTTTTTCTTTTTAAGTTTTCATCAAGTTTTAAATGAGAGCAAGAACACCTCTTTTTATAGCCACCAATTTTCGGCCATATGGTGTTAGGTGGAGTAGAAGACTTGTTTTTCTTCACCTACCACCTCATTCTCACCTACCATTCCATTCTCAACTACCACCACATGTGTAAGAGAATATTTTTCATTTTCTTCTTCATTTAAAAAACATTACAAATCAAACTTTGACTAGCTTTGAATTTCACTCTTGTGACTTCATTTAATTAAGTCCAACTTAATTAAAATGACTCCCAAGTCTTCCAAGACTTGTTAATTAAATAATCTTCATGATTAATTAATAGTAAAATTAGTAGCTTAAATATATTCCCGGATAATAATAATTTCCGTTAATGATTAATCTCCAAGATTAATTAATAGAAAAATTATTTTCCCAAGCCTACTAATTAAAATGTCTTCCACTTAATTAATTAATCTAATTAATCAATTTCACTTTAATCCTAAACCGGATTAATATTCACATAGCAATTGAACTTTCTTGAGTAAGTGTGTAACCCCATTGTAGGTTCGTTCATGTACTTGTAGTAGGAACACAACCCCGTTGTGCCTTTGCAATTTTCATTGCTAGATTTAATTACTCCAAGTATTTTAATCCGACCAAGAATTAATTACCGATTAATTCATGGTTCCTACAAATCAAGGTTAGTACTAGCCACGCGCCAAGAAGACCTAGCCATGAACGATTATTAGGTGACCTTTCCGCATTACGATTTTCGCATAAGTAAAATCCTTCCATCAAATATCCCGATCGAATCTAGGACTTGGATGTCAGTCGAAATCCCAGTAACTCGATTCTATGAATATCGATCTAAGTGACATTGACCAATTTATCAATCAAGCGAGGAAACACTGCTCCTCCTTATTGATACTACTCCGGCCGGAGGTTCCCATGGTCAATACACTTTTAAGTACATAGGATATGCGCCGATGCTAATGATCAGTGACGGATTCTTTCTTGGCACTCACGCGCCTCCGTACATAACCAGACTGGACCCAATATGCCCCACTTTATGACTCACCTGGAATCCTGTGACAAATCTAAGTACAATGGGCGATGCACGAGACGACCAATGGTGCCTCAAGTCATGAGGACCAATCTTATGCCTACGTAACTGAGGAGATTCCAAATTCGACATTGACTCCAATATGGAATCTCGGCGGGGTTGTTCAGTTTACTCGATCCAACGAGAACCCACATACATGCACTGATGTACACCGTATCAGTATCCATGGAATAGGATACACTCTCCAAGAGTGTGCATTGTACGTGCAAGTCTTTACGAGTCATTGATATCCCTATCTCAATGATTCTATGACTTGGAACATTTTTAAGACCACAACCTTAGAGACATATTCCATGATTGGCATCCCCGATACCAAACACATCTCATAGCTTAAGAGTGATTTAGGGGACTTTATCTAATTGCATATAATGATAAGATAAAGAAGAATATGCCTTTTATTAAATAACTTGACAAGATACAATATAAGACTGTTTAAAGAGTCGGCTACTACGCCCAACAAATGGCACATCGGGCACCTAACTCTTTCAATCTCCCACTTGCCCTAGAGCCAATTGCCCATGTATTTCAGGCCCATCTTCTCAAGATGTCCCTCCAATACTCTTTGGCCCAAGGGTTTGGTAAAGGGGTCTGCTATGTTATTTGCCGAGTCCACACGTTCCACTTGAATGTCGCCTCTACGAACGATCTCTCTGATCAGATGGTATCGCCTTTTTATATGTTTGGACCTCTGATGAGACCTTGGCTCTTTTGACTGTGCAATAGCCCCATTGTTATCACAGTACAATCGTACGGGATCAACAATAGATGGAACAACACCCAACTCTTGGATGAAGTTCCTTATCTAAACAGCTTCTTTTGCAGCCACCCAGGCTGCAATGTTCTTAGCCTCTGTGGTGGAGTCAGCAATAGTTTCCTGTTTAGAACACTTCCAGCTGACCGCTCCACCATTGAGTACAAAGACAAATCCCGAGATAGATTTGAAATCATCCACATTAGATTGGAAGCTAGAATCTGTATAGCCTTCCAATTTTAATTCTCCTCCACCGTAGACTAGGAAGGCATCCTTAGTTCTTCTTAAGTACTTAAGGACTGCCTTTACGGCTTTCCAGTGCTCTTCGCCTGGATTGGCTTGATATCAGCTTATTGCACTAAGTGCATAAGCCACATCAGGTCGTGTACATAGCATAGCATACATAATACTCCCTATAGCAGAGGCATATGGTATGTGAGACATCTTGTCCTTTTCCTCCGGTGTCTGAGGGGACATAGACTTGGAAAGAGAAATACCATGTCTCATAGGCACCAGTCCTCTCTTGAACTGATCCATTTTGAATCTCTTCAAAACTCTATCTATGTACGCAGATTGGGAGAGTCCCAGCATTCTACTGGATCTATCTCGATGAATCTTCATTCCGAGAATGTAGGATGCCTCTCCCATATCCTTCATTGAGAATTGTGTGGATAACCACGCTTTCGTTTCTTGCAACATTCCTATGTTGTTTCCAAACAATAGAATGTCATCAACGTAAAGCACCAAAAATGTTATCGCGCTCCCACTAGCCTTTTTGTACACACATGCTTCATCAGCATTTTGAAGAAAACCATATGTTTGTACAGTATCATCAAAACACTTGTTCCAGCTTCGGGACGCCTGTTTGAGTCCATAAATGGATCTCTGAAGTTTGCACACCTTGTGCTCACTTCCTATGGATGCGAAGCCCTTTGGCTGCTCCATGTAAAGCTCTTCCTCAATTTCACCATTGAGGAAAGCAGTCTTCACATCCATCTGCCATATTTCATAATCTAAATATGCAGTTATGGCTAGAAGTATCCGAATGGATTTGACCATCGCCACTGGTGAATAGGTTTCATCATAGTCAATTCCTTGCCTTTGAGTATAACATTTCGCCACGAGACGTGCCTTATAGATGACTACCTCTCCATCAGCTCCAAGCTTTCGCTTATAGATCCACTTACAACCTATGAGTTTACACCCATCTGGTGGATCCACCAAGGTCCAAACCTTGTTGGAGTGCATAGAGTCCATCTCGGATTGCATGGCTTCTAACCATCTTCCCGAATCGACGTCCAACGTCGCTTCCCCATATGTCCTTGGATCAGGAGAATTACCATCCTCGTTGCTATCAAGCAAGAAACTATACCTCTCAAGTTGTTTCGGGATCCTTTCGGATCTTCGAGGATGTTGTGTACTTGCTACTACTTCTGGTTGTGCATCTGTGGTATCAGGTGAACCCTTTTGTGGTTCTTGAATTTCCTCAAGTTCTGCAACCTCGCCATTTCTATCCAATAGAAATTCCTTCTCTAAGAAGGTAGCGTTCCTTGAAACAAACACTTTATGTTCCGATGGGTTGTAGAAATAATATCCATAGGATTCCTTTGGATATCCCACAAACTTACATAAGGAGGATCTTGCATCCAACTTATCGCCCACTAGTTGCTTGACATAAGCCGAGGAACCCCATACCCTTAGGTATTTATAAGTGGGTGGTTTACCAAACCACATTTCATATGGCACCTTGGAGACACTCTTTGACGGTACTTTATTTAATAGATGCGTCGCAGATTCTAGGGCATATCCCAGAAGGAAAGAGGAAGTCCAGTGAAACTCATCATGGATCGAACCATGTCCATCAAGGTCCGATTCCTTCGCTCGCTTACCCCATTAAGTTGGGGAGTACCGGGCAGAGTCCACTGAGAGACAATCCCATTGTCTTTTAGATAATCAAGGAATTCATGGAACAAGTATTCTTCCCTCGATCCGATCAAAGAGCTTTGATACTTCTTCCCGTTTGCTTCTCTACTTCATGTCTAAACTCCTTGAACCTCTCAAAGGCTTCAGACTTGTATCTCATAAGATACACGTAACCATACCTCAAAAAGTCGTCGGTGAAGGTTATGAAGTAAGAATGGTTCCCTTTAGTGCTTAGATTAAGCGGACCACATACATCCGTATGGACCAAGTCCAAAAGGTTAGTAGCTCGCTCCATTTGCCCGGCAAATGGTGACTTGGTCATCTTACCCTTTAGACAAGATTCACAAGTTGGCATATCTAGCATTTCCCGAAGGTCAAGCTTATCCGCCATCTTATGAATTCTATCTTTAGAGATATGGCCTAGTCTAGCATGCCAATGGTATGTATCATTTTGATTATCTAACTTTCTCTTACTAGTATGTTCCTCATGTTGAGATAATAAGATTGGAGTATCGGGGAGAACCGTGTATAAGCCATGAGACAACTTTGATTCCAATATTAAAGAAAAACCATAAAACATGGAGCAAGCTCCATTTTTTATAACAAAACTATAACCTTCCTTGTCCAACAAGGTTACAGAAATGATGTTCTTAATTAATTGTGGAATGTAAAATACATTGTTCAAAATAACACGATTTTTGTTGGGAAAAGATAAGTAGATAGTTCCTACGGCCGTGGCAGCAACCCGTGCTCCATTCCCAAACCGCATGGTCATCTCCCCTCTACTTATCTGCTTGCTTCTTGCCATCACCTGCAAATCATTGCAAAGGTGAACTCCACATCCGGTGTCCAACACCCAAGAAGCATCATTAACTGATAAGTTAACTTCAACATAAAACATACCATTCATTGGTTCAGTGCAATTACACTTCCAATGTCCCTTTTTACCACAATTGAAGCACGCATCATGATCGGTACCCTTAGCCTTTTTTACACCACCTTTGCCATTCAACTGTTTTTTCTTGTTGTTGTTCTTCTTCCCCTTATTCTTATTGGCCTTACGGCCCTTAGAACGGGATGAGGAACCAACAAGCAGTACCGGATTATCTTTCTTGATGGTGGCATCTGCACTCTTCAACATGTTCAACAACTCGGGTAATGAAGCCTCAAGTTGATTCATGTTGTAGTTGATGACAAATTGGTCGAACGACTTCGGAAGGGACTGTAGCACGAGGTCAACAGAAAGCTCGGTCTCAAATTTTACGTCAAGATCAGAAAGCTTATTAATAAGACTGATCATACGTAAAACATGATTATCGACCGAAGATCCCTCATGCAGACGAGCACGGAATAGCTCTTTAGAGATTGCGAATCTCTCCCTCCTAGTTCGAGTGCCATAGAGCTCCTCGAGACTTTTGATAATATCTTTAGAGATGGTCACGTGCTCAAATTGTTTTTGAAGCTCATTAGTCATAGAAGCCATCATGATACATCTCACTTGGATATTATAATCAGTCCACTTATCAAAAGCGGCACGTTCATCATCAGTGCTTGTGCGAGTTACGCGAGGCAAAGTCGTATCTAATACGCTATCCTTGCGCTCACTTTGAAGCACAATTTTAAGGTTTCGATACCAATCGGCGTAGTTGGGACCGACAAGTCTATTTGAATCTAGGATTGATGCAAGTGGATTTTTGGACATTTTGTAAACTACAAAATAAATAGCGAGGCAAAACAATTAGTATTCAATATGTATCTTGTCCACATATAATTCGGTCTTTAATCGTACGTGTCTCCCACTATTTTATCAAATTCCATAACCCTCTTATATGGATATTCGAGGAGATATGCGGGTCTCCCTAGTGGGCTCAAGATCCATAAGCGACTCTTCATATGCCCCGAGAACACGAGCCCATATGATAAATCCGTTTGGTAGGCTTACCGGCCTTCTATATCGACATATAGTTCTCAAGATATTTTGCCTCGTCTTTCCCATATACCCCGAGAACACGAGCCCATATGGTAGTAAACGTTAAGTCAAGCCCATCAAATATTCATGGTCAATCGATCGGACTAGTGTGCCCCACGACTCATGGATGACACCTAGACAAATCGATCCCACGAGCATCCCTATGCTTAGTGGTGGTCACAGCCTAATCCACTTGACGCCACCCCACGACTCATGGACGGCGGGCCAAGCTTCATGGCATTTCACATGCCACCACTTATGATGGAAGGCGTGGACAATAGAACCTCATTCAATTTCCACATAAACTTAATATTTCTTGGATTTACTTGAAACAAATCAAGCGAGGAGTTTCAACATGCAAGGTCTCATCAAGATTAGGATTATCTTTAATTATGTGATCATGCAATCCAAGTAGCATATAAGAAAACATAATATAAGATATCCACAAAGCGGTAAACAAATATGGATGATTGTGGGTCCCTAAGCGATCCACCCGAGCCACCGGTGAATCTAAGGCAATCTAGGGTACTAAATTAAAATAGGCCCTATCTATTACATAAGCTTCCAACGGCATACATAGTCTTCAATAATGGTCCATCATCTTTGTCTCCATCTTCGATTACAATAAAATGAAAAAGAAAGTGCGAAAATAAAATATACAACCAAATTGAAATAGAGGCCAATAATAATTACAACCCAATTGAATAATCTAAGGCTCGACCCACAATCCATCCATTATGCAAATCAACCATCAAGCGTATGAAGATGACATGCAAAACATTAATTAATCATAAGCCCATCACATAGTTGAAACAATCATAACTTTAGGATTTATACGTTTTGAGGAAAAAGCGAGTTTTTCTAGTTTCAAAAATTCCAAACTTTTAAATAACTCAAAAACGCGTGGAAGTTGATTCCAAAATCAAGAAATGGGCCAAAGGTAGGAGTCCTTGAAGGCCCGAGTCGTGTGTACCACACCACGTCAAGATGGTCCAACCATCAAGCACATGGTGTGCATACGCACACCCGTGTACGCTGCCCGGCAACGCACCGTGTGCCGCCGAGTAGCGCACACACTGTCCAGCAGCTGCTAGACAGTTTCTCGACCATGGTCGAGACCACCAAGGGGTGGAATCGGCCATGGTCAGCCCCGTCTTGACCCTCGCCAAGTTTCTTTTGACGGTTGGCAATGATTCGCGATATTGAGTCCTACTAAATGAGCACACCCTTATGCGCACAAAGCCTTCGGCCGGGTGCGCACAAAGTCTCGTAGCTTGCGTTCAATATCAACGGTCCTCGCCCGGGTTTCGACCTTCCCTTTTAGTGTCTCTTAATTTTCAATCGTTTCAAAAAAAACAAAATCTCCAAGATTTTAAGAAAAACGATGACAAATCCCAAGCTATTATTAAAATGACGATCTCAGCGCACTTCTTAGGATACATGGAGTCAAGAAAATGACGATCAGCGGCATTTGGCATGTTGCGAAAAAAATCCAACATTACATTCAAGTCTTTGCTCTTGAGAGCATACAGTACTGGAGCATCTTGAGATTTAGAGCGAATCCGCGAAGCTAGATGATCGGGAATATTCAATTGCGGCGATGCAACGATGTCCTTAAGAAGCATACCTGAGTGACTCCATTTCACTGGGCGAAAGTCTGCTCAGGAGTCTGGTGTTGCATGTCTTTTTCCAGAGACTATCTCCCGTGTCCAGAGTAGGTTTCCAATGCGACCAAACAGAGTTAGTCTGACCATAGGGAGGTGAGGCAGGCCTAGTAAAGCGAGCTGGAGGAGGTGCATCGGATGGCAGTTGTGGTCCTTGAAAAATGGACTCTCTGGATGGTGCGCGTTTCTTCCTGCAGTTTAAGGCTTCCTTAGCTTTAGCAAAATCCATAAGCCCGCCTGCAAAGAAGGAAAGTATCAATATTAGTAAGAACAAATTCCAAATAAATAAGCTAATATATCAAAGGAACAACATAAAGCATTCACAAGGATGCTTTACCTATGGTTTTGCGTTGCAAATCTGCACCTACAGGATTAAGCCCACAGTATGCAGCAAACGAGTGTCAGTCAATTTCCCTAAATTTGTAGGAATCCAATTTAGATAAGTCATAAGACTTTGATAGTAGGAGGATAAATTTTTTGAAGGACATGGATATGGCCCATCTACTTTCTCTAGAAACTCATGACGAAAATCCCATTTCTCACTTGGAGGGGGGGGACAATGAAGAAGTAATTATGTTTCCACTTTTTCTCAGTGGAGTGCATGGAAAAGAAGGTAGCCTCACCTCAGGAGGTTAGGTAAAAAACACCGCTGTTAGAGGAGCTAGAGCGGGGGAGGAATAGTGAATAGTGAAACCTAATAACCTCCCAAAATCAAGGACTCTGTCTTAAAAAAGCTTTTTCCTGCTTCTCTAAAGCAACTTGATCTGCGAGACTTAAAGCATCTGGGCAAGGTTGGCGCAAATCCTCACTATCTAAAGCAACACCAACCTGACTAGATGAGGGAGGAAGACTACGGCAAGGGAGGAAGGATTAGGAGCATTGTGGCCATCCGACTCGGTGTCAGAAAAGTGAATATCTACATAAACTTTACCCTCAATTACCTGGGTAGTGCTATACATGTCTCGCACAAAAGATGAGGATGCCTCATCTAGAGAGTCACTCTCTAACAAGTTTATAGGTTCTTCCTGATTTTGGGAATCCGATCCCAAGTTGTTCGACATATTGAGACAGAGATAAAATAGCACAGGGGATGAAGGAAATCGATACAACAACAAAAAAACAAAAATAAAAAAAGGAAGAAGAGAAGATAAAAGTATCTAGAAGTGGGCAATAAACACAGAGTAACTGCTGCGACAAGGGGAGATAATGTGATGTTAGGATCGGTATGCCCCCACAAGCGATGCCGGCGCAATGGAAGAAATAAAGTATATAAAACACATATATATCGGCATCCCAAGCTAGGGGGTCAAAGTAATGCACAACAAAAACTAATACGAGTAAAGGGGTTTTAAACCGATTACAAGATTTGGGGTTTTATTAAAGTGAGGGTGTAAAACCACAACACAAGGAAAACCACACCAAAAAATTTGGCTCTCATTTTCGAATCCTCACCTCAACATGGAGGGGTTCGAATCAAACCACCATAAGCTCCTAAAGAAAGAAGCCTCTACAAGGAAACGCCTCAAGTAAGTTCATACCTTAAGCAAAAAATTGACTAGATATATGCTCTAAGGAAATGGAGTCTATGTAGTGAAAGGTGGAAGACAAGAAGAGTTACTAAAAGAAATATCTATGGAAGATAATCTTTTACAACTAATCTTCAAGAAGAAGTTCTATAGAAGAAAGTCTTCAAGAATCATAAGAGAAGCTAGAATTAATTACCGATTAATTCATGGTTCCTACAAATCAAGGTTAGTACTAGCCACGCGCCAAGAAGACCTAGCCATGAATGATTATTAGGTGACCTTTCCGCATTACGATTTTCGCATAAGTAAAATCCTTCCATCAAATATCCCGATCGAATCTAGGACTTGGATGTCAGTCGAAATCCCAGTAACTCGATTCTATGTATATCGATCTAAGTGACATTGACCAATTTATCAATCAAGCGAGGAAACACTGCTCCTCCTTATTGATACTACTCCGGCCGGAGGTTCCCATGGTCAATACACTGTCAATTACATAGGATATGCGCCGATGCTAATGATCAGTGACGGATTCTTTCTTGGCACTCACGCGCCTCCGTACATAACCAGACTGGACCCAATATGCCCCACTTTATGACTCACCTGGAATCCTGTGACAAATCTAAGTACAATGGGCGATGCACGAGACGACCAATGGTTCCTCAAGTCATGAGGACCAATCTTATGCCTACGTAACTGAGGAGATTCCAAATTCGACATTGACTCCAATATGGAATCTCGGCGGGGTTGTTCAGTTTACTCGATCCAACGAGAACCCACATACATGCACTGATGTACACCGTATCAGTATCCATGGAATAGGATACACTCTCCAAGAGTGTGCATTGTACGTGCAAGTCTTTACGAGTCATTGATATCCCTATCTCAATGATTCTATGACTTAGAACATTTTTAAGACCACAACCTTAGAGACATATTCCATGATTGGCATCCCCGATACCAAACACATCTCATAGCTTAAGAGTGATTTAGGGGACTTCATCTAATTGCATATAATGATAAGATAAAGAAGAATATGCCTTTTATTAAATTACTTGACAAGATACAATATAAGACTGTTTAAAGAGTTGGCTACTATGCCCAACAAATGGCACGTCGGGCACCTAACTCTTTCATGTGATAAAAAAGAAGAAGAAGAGAGGCCCTCTGGTTTTAAAGCTAAAACAGGGGGGAAAGAAGGAAATTTCAAGGTTTTGGTAAGTAAATTTTGGAAAAATAAAAATTCAAAAAGGTAATAACTAACAAAGGAAAGTGGCGGGATTTTCCAAGGGCCGTACACTTGGCAGGAATTGGCAAAATTCGAGGTGCAAATTCGGCGGCATTAACTGATGAAGCAATGATGATGGCATAATTTTTTGGTCACAACGTGATAACTGCCAGGCATGGGGAAGCTCAACCGCCTGCAAGGTTAAATCAAGTTAAGTTTAGGGTTTCCTGAACAATTCTAGGTAGGAAGGGTCGACTCATCTCGGCAACTAGGGAAATCCTGGCAAAATTTACAGCTTGGCCCATATCATTTATTTCTTCACAACTCTCGCAGTTTGACAAATCAAGCTGAAGAGTTGGGGAGGGAGGGACTATTGATGTGGGTGAAATTCGGACATTGGGCCAAGCTATATAGCCCAAAGCTTATTGGGCTTAAACCCAATACTATTATGGACTTAGATCCTTTTAGAAGACATCATATCTGGATCCTCTTAGCTGGAAATACGTTGACCGACCATCATAGGGAGGACAAATTATATCAGGCAAGGCTGGAGACAAGATCCAATCAATCAGAAGACTTACCCTGAGTGGACCTGTGGAGATCGAGTCTAATACTCCTAGATGTTTACCATTAGTACCTAATTAGATATTGCCTAAAATAGATGGATCTTGATTGATTGTAGTTACCAAGTGCATTTTTAGTATAGTTGACTTACCCTTTTCTACCTACCCACCAAAAACTTGTATAAATACCAACTCCAATGGATGAATAAAGGATCGGCTACTTTACACCCATGGACGTAGGTCTATTTGGACAGAATCATGTAAATGTCATGTTTATTTACATATTATCCATGCCTTATACCATCATATTATATTATATATTGCATTATTCTTATTGGTGTGTGATGCAGGTAAAATTTGTCAGTTAATTGATGTCACGTGATTTTCCATGTGGGGAGGAAATCCGACCCAACTCACGACAAACTAGGCTAAAGGTTGAATTAGGTATAGACTACACTCGCTGTTATGCAAGCTGCCTACGTACCCAAGGTGATGAGATCAAGTCAATTCGTAGTTCTATAGTGGAATTACTCTCCAAAGTTACCAATGGATTTTTGTGTGGAGAGTAAATAATGAATCTCGCACTAGCTTCTTTGATATATATATATATATATATGGAGCGGGAAGTGGGCTATGGGTCGTGGGCTAAAAACTTAGCACTAGTCCATCAGACCATTCATTAAACCCAATACTTGGCTATTTTATATTAAAATAGCCTAATTACTTTTATAGCCTCTTGAACATAACAGGCCATATTCATAATGGGCCGCTAGCCCTATGGGCTTGACTATTATATTAACCGCGAACTTGATCCACATGAGGTGCCCCTGCCTGAGCTGGGGGTAGGTTAATTACCATAATGCCCCTAGATATTTTTGGTGCACATCATAATGCCCCCACATGCACCTTAGTATTCTACTCCTCCTTTAGCATCGATTCAGTACCAAGCGTCTTCTCCACATAATATGTCAGCGCCAGTGGTCTCAAAACCACATGGCTCCTCAAGGTTAACAAATGAACAAAAAATAAAAACTAATCTCTCTTATCATTCCAGGAAACCAGGGCACTACCAGGTAAATTGCCCTTATCCAAATGTATTTAAGCCCACAAGGCTGGATTACATGGATAGAAACCAATTCAGGAGCAAACTTCGTCAACAAGGTTTGCTAGAGGAATCAGAACCAGCGTCCGCACCTGAAGATTTGGAGGCTTCAGAAGAAAGTAGTGATGATGATGAGCCAGTAGATGATTCAGCGCTAATTTGTCTCATGGCAAGAGATGATGAAGCGTCTTCGGACTCACTATCTGAGGTAAATACTGAATTAGCTTATCCTCTCCTCTATGAAGAATTGCTTGACAAAGTAAAAGAATATTATAGATTGTCAAGATGCCACCAGACTATATCAAAATCACTCTGATGAGATATCACCGCTTAGACGTGAAAACGTGATGCTCAAGGTAGAGTTTCAAGTTTAGCAACAATGCATTGAGAAGAACTAATCACTTGAGACTGAAATCCTCAGTTGAAAGGTGATCTTGATATGGTAGTCAAGAGAGAAGCTGAGCTGATCGCTAGACTTGCCAAATCAAAATAGCTCATCTCATCGTTGTCTAAAGCGTCAAGAAAGCTAGACAATGTGATTGAGGTAACAAGATTATTTCGTGAAAAGACCGGTTTAGATGCAATAAATTCGCTAACCAACCAAACAAATCAAATGTTATGGCAATCAACAAAGGAAAGGGTGTATTCTTTGTTGAGAAACGTTCAAAGAGTCAAACACCTACTGAACCGTAGGACAATGGTACGAGGCCAAATGAAAAAGCCAAAGCTGACTCAGGCAAGGGAAAGACGAAAGTAAATGATTCACAAAGAAAGGTTTATCCAAACGCTCAAAAGGCTCAGGAGAAACCTTGCCACTGTGAATTAAACGCTAAACGTCATGCGCCCAAGGTACACCCTAAGCCAGCACCAAGGAAATACCTGCTTCAATAGCTACAATGATCAAGATCATATTATCAATACTATGATGATTATGATTACGACTGTGATTATGATTACTACTATAATCAAGGATATTGTTATACACCTAAGAAGCACACACAACACAAGGTGAAACCCAAAAAGGCTAATCCTCCCACAATGAAGACTAAGCAAATATGGGTTCCTAAAGTTCTTATTCAAACTAGCGCTACTAATGTGAAAGGACCTAAGTCACAATGGGTACCTAAAAAGAACTAGAACTGCCCTTTGAATGCAGGTACCTAGATCCAGAGTCGAGACATCTGTTTGGTACATCGATAGTGGGTCGTCAAGGCACATGACAAACTCAAAAGATCTTTTGAACAACTACCGTGCTACCAATGGTCCTCAAGTTGTATTTGGTGACAACTCCAAAGGTAAAACCAAAGGTATATGTACAGTGCATAGGGGGAACATCATGATAAGTGATGTATATTATGTTGAGGGTCTTAAGCATAATCTATTGAGCATAAGTCAATTTTGTGATAAAGGTTTTGAAATAAAATTTTCAAGTGACTATTGCAACATTAACGACGCTAAGACTGACTCTACTAAATTGAAAGGAAAAAGAACAAACAATATTTATTTGGTAGATTGGGTTTCAACAATTGATAACAACCCAACATGCTTTGTAGCTAAAAATGAATCTAAACGGGTTGGTTATGGCATCAAAAAATGAATCACCTCAACTTTAAAACAATATCTCAACTCATAACGTTAAATCATGTAGAGGGATTACCTAAAGGACCTTTTCATAAGGATCGCTTTTGTGACGCTTGTCAAATAGGGAAACAAGTTAAATCATCTTTCAAGAGAAAGTCTTGTCTATCTACCTCTGGGATACTTGAACTACTTCACATGGATTTATTTGGTCCTGTTCAAACGATCAGTGTGAGTGGTAAAAAGTATTCTTTGGTGATAGTAGATGATTTCTCTCGATTTACTTGGGTGGAATTTCTTTCATCCAAAGATGAAACATGTGACAAGCTCACAACGCTTATTCGGCAACTCCAAACTTTGAAAAATCTTAAAGTTGCAAGAATAAAGAGCGATCACGGTATTGAGTTTACTAACAAGGTTGTTGAGAAGTTTTGTTCTAAAAATGAAATACATCATGAGTATTTAGCTCCTAGAACTCCTCAACAGAACGGTGTTGTTGAGCGTTGGAACGGAAAGCTATAGGAAGCCGCTAGGATGATGTTAGTTGAGTCCAAAATTGCTCCTAGGTTTTGGGCCGAGGCAATCAATACTATGTGTTATACTCAGGATCGTTGCATTATCAACAAACAACATGTTAAAACACCATATGAACTATGGAGGCGACGTAAGCCAAATATTTCATATTTTCACATCTTTGGTTCAAAATGCTTTATTCATAATAATGGACCCCACAATCTTAAAACATTTAATCCTAAAGCGGATGAGGAAATCTTTCTAGGCTATGCCAAGAATGGAAAGAATTTTAGCATCCCAAATAGGCGAACTAATAAGGTTGAGGAATTTATTCATGTTGTTTTTGATGTTGCTAACCAAGAGCCGAGTAAGATTAACGCTAATGATGTAGGAGTTGAAGATTTGTGTCATCAAGCGTCCAAGATAATCATTGATGATGAAAGTGATGACGATGATGAGATCTTTGTGTCCCCTCCGAAGGTTACTTGTGAGGCTACTAATGATGATATTGTAAGAATTCTGATGATCATCAAGAGCAAAATGAAACTTGTGAACTTCAAGCTTTTGTACAAGAGGTTAATGGGAATGCAACACAAGATCAAGCGCCGCAACAACCTTCAAACCCCTTCCAAATAGATAGACTATGGCTACGTGATCATCCATCAGAGCAAATTATTGGAGATATTAGAGCTCCAGTGAGGACTAGAGCCGCTACATTCAATGAGGCCATGTTTGTGAGTTTTTTTTTATTTCAAACGGAACCTAAAAAAGTGGACGAAGCACTAAGTGATCCTAGTTGGATTGAAGCCATGCAAGAAGAGCTTAATCAATTTGAAAGAAGTAAGGTTTGGACGCTAGTTCCCAGGCCAACTCACCAAGGAGTTATTGGGACTAGATGGGTTTTCAGAAATAAAATGGATGAGAATGGAATTGTTACAAAGAACAAAGCCAGATTCTTCGCTCAAGGGTATAGCTAAAAAGAGGGAATTAATTTTGATGAGACATATGCTCCCGTCGCCCGTCTTGAAGCTATTCGCAAGTTTATTAAATATGCAGCGTTCAATAAGTTCACAGTGTATCAAATGGATGTGAAGAGTGCTTTCCTGAATGGTAAACTCCAAGAAGAAGTTTATGTGGAGCAACCACCAAGATTCATCAACAACCATGGTAAGAGTATGGTCTACAAGCTTAATAAGACACTCTATGGCCTTAAGCAAGCACCTCGAGCATGGTATGACACTCTCTCTATTTTCCTTATTGGTAAAGGCTTTTCAAAAGGCAGTGTTGATACAACGTTATTTGAAATTACCAATGACGAAGATATTCTCTTAGTCCAAATATATATTGATGATATTATTTTTGGATCTACTAATAAGCGTCTGTGTGAGAAATTTTCAAAAATGATGCAAGATCAATTTGAAATGAGCATGATGGGTGAATTAACTTTCTTCTTAGGATTACAAGTTAAACAACTCCCTAATGGCATATTTATTAACCAAGCTAAATATACATGAGATATGATTAAAAAATTTGGTATGGAAAATGCATCATCTTCGAAAATTTCAATGAGTCAAACGCTTAAGTTAGATAAAGATGAAAGTGGGAAGAAAGTTGATATCACTAATTACAGAGGTATCATTGGATCACTTCTTTATTACTGCTAGTAGACCTGATATTATATTTTCGGTATGCATTGTGCACGCTTTCAAGCTGATCCTAGCGAGTCACACATAATTGCTGCCAAGAGAATCCTTAAATACGTAAAAGACACACAACATGTGGGCTTATGGTATCCAAAGGACTCTCCTTTTGAACCAATTGATTATTCAGATGCAGATTTTGCAGGATGCAAAATAGATAAAAAGAGTACAAGTGGTACATGTCAGTTTCTAGGTGATAGGTTAGTTTCATGGCATAGTTAAAAACAACAATCGATAGCTACCTCTACAGTTGAAGCCGAGTATATATGTAGCTACACGAAGTTGTTGTGCACAAATTTTATGGATGAGGCAAAAACTTAGAGATTATGGTATAATCCTAGGTCCAACCCCTATCCATTGCGATAACCAAAGCGCCTTAGCCAGGACTCAAAACCCTGTTCTTCATTCTAGAACCAAACATATTGACATTAGATACCATTTTCTTCGTGACCATGTTCAAAAGAAAGATATCTCCATGCACTTTATTGGTATAGACAAACAACTGGCAGATATCTTTACCAAAGCGCTCAATGAACAACGTCTTCTCACTTTAAGAAGTGAACTAAGTAGGATCAACTTAAATGCTTAATCATTATGCATCATACTTTATTAGGCATATAATTTAAGGGGAATCCACTTTATTTATATCTAAAAGATTTTTTGAAAAGTTGTTACAAGTTATCAGGGAACCTTAAAATTGAAATTGTACAAGCCCAATAAGCATCAATAATCAAAAACGTTTTCTATTGCATAGATCATCAATACTCACTATTTATGCATGATAAGTTGGATGCCTAAATTAAAAGACTTTAACTCAAGCATCAACATAAATCTTATCTGATAAACTTATTAAGGGTTGAGTCAATCCCCTTCAGCACTTAGTAAAAATATTTATAAAATCATGCATTATTTTAATCTACAGTGACATGTTGGATAGACTCAAATATTTATTTTGATCTCTATTCACGCGCTCCAATAACATCAAACTGACGGGTAATTAAAATTTTTCAAAATGACGATTCAGAGTCAGTATGTGTTTGTATACGTGTCAATGTATTATGAGCGCGTGCATTACACTTTAAAAATGCCAAACGTTTTTCAAAATTACCTCGGGCATGAAAAATTCTATACATGGGAGTTACCAAATGTAACTTACCTTACTTTTCAGAATTTCACATCCGTAGTTAAAACTAAAAACGGCTGAGATTCATCAAACTTTACACGTGGCAAAATCGCATTGATGAGAAAAACCGCAATTTTCAACTGTCATTTAAAAAAAATGCAGAAAAATTACTTTCACTTTTACACAAAAATTCTCTCTGTCTCTCTCTCTCAAAGCAAAAATTATCTTTGAATCTCTGTTCTTTCAAAACTCTAAAAATGGCACCAAAGAAATCCGTCAATGTCGCTTGATGTGAGTAGAAATCCATCTTTGGACCAATCTAGGTAGCCCAATACCTTATGGGCGACCAACGCTTTTGTGGACTTGGATCATTCTAAAAGATATTATATTCGGACATATTTAGCTGGAGGCCCCGACGACCAGACCTGCATAGGTAGGACATCGCTAATTATGGACAGCTTGTAGACAAGATCTAATCAATCACCAACCTTGCCAAATATAGACTTGCGGAGATCAGCCCCGAGATTCTATATATTTACCATTTATACCTATGCAGGTATGGAAACGTCAGGTGTGCCGAAGCCAGGTAAGCAAATGTGGGAGCATACCTAAGGAAAATGGGAGAAAAAGATGATAATAGCTGGAGCAGCTCATGCTGCCCAGCAAAGGTGGGAAATGACGGTAATAGCTGAAGCAGCTAAGGCTGCTCAACTAAGTCGGTAATAGCTGGAGCAGCTAAGGCTGCCCAGCAAAGGTGGGAAATGATGGTAATAGTTGAAGCAGCTAAGGCTGCTCAGCAAAGACGGTAATAACTGGAATAGCTAAGGCTGCCCAGCAAAGGTGGGAAATGACGGTAATAACTGGAGCAACTCATGCTGCCCATCAAAAGTGGGAAAAGACAGTAATAGCTGGAGCAGCTAAGGCTGCCCAGCAAAGATGGTAATAGCTGGAGCAGCTAATGTTGCCCAGCAAAGGTGGGAAATGACTGTAATAGCTGGAGCGGCTCATGCTGCCCAGCAAAGGTGGAAAATGACGGTAATAGCTAAAGCAGCTAAGGCTGCTCAGCAAATACTGTAATAACTGAAGCAGCTCATGTTGCCCAGTAAAGGTGGGAAATGACAGTAATAGCTGAAGCAGCTAAGGTTGCTCAGCAAAGTCGGTAATAGCTGGAGCAACTAAGGCTGCCCAGCAAAGGTGGGAAATGACGTTAATAGATGGAGCAGCTAAGGCTGCGCAGCAAAGGTGGGAAAAGACGGTAATAGCTGTAGTAGCTAAGGCTGCCCAGCAAAGGTGGGAAAAAGATGGCAATAGCTGGGGCAACTAAGGCTGCTCAGCAAAGGTGGGAAAAGACAGTAATAGCTGAAGTACCTAATGTTGCTCAGCAAATGCGAGGAAAGGCGATAATAGCTAAAGCAGGTACGGGTGATCAACAAGGAATCCAGGTTAGGTCTTTGCTTGACCTGAAGGAAACCTAAAAAATTCCATAACGAAAATCATCCTTGGACACCATTCAGGTATCATAAGCATAGCATTGTGTGCGTATCCTAGGAGTAGTCAAGCATCATCTATGCATTACGTGCATAGCTACTTGCATCATCCATGCATCGTGTGCATAGCTACTTATCCACACCATAAGCTAAGTTGTGATATTGTCCAATTAGGATTAAAGAGTTATACTTACGGAGAAGGTTAAAAACTTTTGCAAGGTTTTTTCAGAACTCTCAATTTTCATTAACATTTGTCTTTTCAGAAAATTAAATAGGTACTAGCTGGCGGAGCATACAAGCTAAAGGATAGTCAGGGAATACTACTCCCTCGCCCGTGGAGCATACAAACTTTGAAAAGTTCTATATTCAATTATTTGTGATATGCTTTATTTTGCAATTCAATGTGTGGACTCACCAAATTTATAATGTTTTTGTGCGTAGTGATGGATTTTGTTTTCAGGTAATACCTAAGATTATAGTACCTTCTTTGCAAAGTTAGATGCAGAGCTCCAAAGTTCTAGTAAGAATTTATTTTTATTTTATATACATGTGTATAAATTGATTATTGAATTGTGGAGTATGGGTAGTTGTTGGAAGGGAGGTAGTCAGAGGACTAGAAATGTACCATCTGGGTAGGTAGCCGGGGTCCGTGATGCCAGGCGTAAAATCGATGGCGGACCCGAAGGCCCAATACCAAGAGAAAATAAGGAGGGGCTGGGTGAGGAATCACCTTCGGGGTGGTTCCAGGACCTGTCCTAGGAAGACCGGGGTTTGGAGCGACAAGGAGGAAAGGGAAGCCATAAGGTTGGAGAAGAAATAAGGAGGGAAGGTATGGAGAAATGTGGGAAATAAGGCAGGATACCAGCGGTAAGGGCTGGCCACCCGAGCCCGTTCAGAAAATTTGTGTACGGAGGGGAAGAAAAGGTGTAATAAGGCAGGTGGCAAATGCAAGTCTCCACGATTGCATAGGTGCGTCCAAGTCCCCACGATTGTACGTGCTTGTTGATGGGTGTTCGATCCTGTGTGCAAGTCTCCACGATTGAAAATGAAAGTCTCCATGATTGCATAAGAGAAAGTAAGGGTGTTTGATCCCGATGCAAGTCCCCACGATTGCATAAGAGAAAGTAAGGGTGTTTAATCCCGATGCAAGTCTCCACGATTGCATAATGACAGTGCAAATCCACATGATTGTACGTGTCAAGAAATTACTAAGAATTGATGGATGTTTTGAAGCAAGTCCCCACGATTGCAGAAATTGTACTACCTGGCCCAGCTGCAGCTATAGCTCAGTATAGGTCTAGTGGTATTACCTGAAAACTGATTAATTTGTTTGATTTTCGTGAGGTTTATTGGATGTTGGATTCTACAGGAAATGCTGAGGAAATGTTTGAAATTCCAAGATAGAGGTATGGTCATGATATTTTGTGACGATTTTATGAACACAATATTTTATAGCAATTTCATTCACTGTTTATCCTACTAAATATATCGTGTGATGAAGTAACACTAAGGCTAACCTACTCCTCTGAGGAGGGAGAGCAAGTTTGGTTCTGTTTTTTTATTTTGTGAAACTAGGTAGGTACGACATAGGCAAAGCTTAGCAATACGACCTGCAAACCTGAGGAGCTGTGGATGTCCCTGCCTAAGACCTAGGCAGGTGAAAAGAAAGAGAAAGAAGAGTTAGAAGTACACGCGCTCATTCAAAAGCACAATTTATGAAAGAAGGAAAATTAATTTGCAAGCTTTGTCTCGGCAAAGAAAGGAGTATCGTTAACTAAGTCAGGAAGGGTAGCCTCAGCAACAGGCTGCCCAGGTAAAGCAACAACATTCTGGTCAACTAAAGGGAGGACGACTGGACCTACATAGGAAAGATTCTCTGGCAAAGCTGGAGAGGCCACACCCATGATCATAACGATAGAAGATTCTTCGCGATGTCGGCACTCAAAGAAAGAAATTTCTCCACGACATACATCAAATTGATCATGGATCAACTAAAGAAAGGTCATGGACGGGACTACCTGACCTGCGGAGGTTTGCAGGTCTGCGGGGTTCGAAGAAAGTACGTATAGACCTAATGTACCTGTCCCTGGACATCCAAAGCTGGAAAAGATGACTTCAATAGATGAAATACCTGGAGCTATACGACCTGGACAAGCTGGAGAAGTAACTGTAGATTGCGCCACTCGTGGTTGCAGACCTGCAGGATGACCAACATGAAGAAAGGGGAGGATTCACCTCTAGTAAGTGGATTCGACACAACGGCGTATGGTGGACCATCGCCCCGACTAATCAAACATGCTATTTGAAGTTTCCTGGAAGAATAGAGTATTAAACACTCAAAGAAGAAATGGAGTACAAAAAAGTCAATCAAGTTGTTACGAATTCTTGTATCTATCTAAAGAGGAAGGTTCATCTTAGCTCTGTAGCTCAAGCAGCTATGCAGCTGAGGCAGCTTGGCAATTTCATCAACTTAGCCCAAAACACTTGTTTCTTTTCAACTCTTACAACTTGACTACGTCAAACTTTAGAGTTGGGGAGATTTATTGATGTGAGTAGAAATTCGTCTTTGGGCCAAGCTAGGTAGTCCAATACCTTATGGGCCCAAGCCCAAAGGTTTTGTGGACTTGGATCATTCTAGAAGATATTATATTCAGACATACTTAGCTGGAGGCCCCGACGACCAGACCTGCACAGGTAGGACAGCTCTAATTATGGACATCCCGGAGACAAGATCGAATCAATCACCAACCTTGCCAAATATAGACTTGCGAAGATCAGCCCCGAGATTCTATATATTTACCATTTATACCTTATTAAATATATCCAGAAATAGAGGGATCATGATTTATTCTTATTACCTTATGTATTTTAGGCATAGTTAACTTACCATTCTAGCCTACCCATCAATTACTTGTATAAATACCCCTTATGAGGATGAATAAGCGAAGCTACAATTTACACTCGTGGACGTAGGTCTTCATTAGACCAAACCACGTAAATCTCTTGTTCATTTATTTATATTCTTATGCTTTATATTATATTATTATATATTATATCGCATTATTCTTATTGATGTGAAACCCACACACATCATCGCTGAAGATACCATCAAAGTCACTGAGGTCCTAGTGGTGGGCTGGAAATATCTATATGATTAGAATGAGATTCCGAGGAAGGACATGCTAGATTTCGTCGCTAAGGCTGGCCTCCAGACGTTTCTCACAAGATACTCCAATTACTTCACTGATGAAGTTGCTGAATTCTAGAATAAAGCTAAGCTTTCAGAAGACAAGAAATCTATTTCCTGCTCCTTGTCCTTTCCTAAGAAGAATTTTGTTCAGACGTTTATTCTCTCTGTGAAATCCGTCGCCAAGAACTTTAAGTTACCAAATGAAGGTGAGGCCTTGGAATCCATCTCTGCAAGTCAGATTGAAGTAGTTTGGGCAAAGATTCGTAATGGTAAAACAATGGAATTTAAGCCAAACTTTGATAAGAAGGATATTCTGCCCAAGTACAAACTGTTGGCAGATTTTTGCAGCAAGTTTGTTGAATGCAGGGTAGGGACATTCAACAAGGTTACTCCAGTGCAGTTTTTGATGATGATAGCCATTCTCATGGATATCAAGGTAAACTAGTGTGAATATATTTTTGGTAGATTTAGGTATTGTTTGGACACTGTCAACAAACCCTATGGTGTTGTTTTGAGTGATCTTCTATTCAAGGCAGATTGTGTTAACTCTGCTGGTCAACCCCTTGCCAAAGCGAAGTTTTTGAGTAAAAGGATTATGCACAATCTCATCAATTCGACCAAAGTCGGTGGCGCAGCTAAGCCCCTTTCTGAGCGTCAAAAAGTTTGCGAAAATTTAGATGAAGAGGCTGAGCGTCCAGCCGAATAAGAAATAGCCGTGAAATGTTTAGCTGAAACTAAGAAGAGGATTTCCAGAAAGCCCAAAGCTACTAAAGTTCCATCTCCTGCTAAGGATGATGATGAAGAAGAAGAGACTAATGAGAATGTAGAACACCGTATTCCACTCATCAAGAGAAGGAAATTGGTCTCCATTATCAAGAAAATTAATTTTGATGCTGAGCCATCTGCTGCTGACGCTCCCATCAAAGAGTCAAAGCCAATTGAAGGGCTAAATGTCAAGAAGACTTTCAAAAGACCCAGAGGTTCAAATAAGTGTCCATCAGTTCCTGTCCAAGAAGAGCCTGAGACTGTTGAACCAAGCATTCAAGAAATAGTTTTTGTTGAGACAAGTTCTCAGGGTAAGTTTATTTCATCCCACAACGTTTCTTTTCCTACATCTGTAGAAGATCCTGCTCTTATAGAGGATATATCTTGTGCTACAACTCTTATTCCAGATGTTGTTGAAGCACCAGTTGTTGTCCATCTGGATGTTGACTTAGAGGATGTAGTGGTTATTGCCAAAGATGTTGCAGCAAAGGCGCTCTCTGAAAGCCAGAGTATCGCTGTGGATGCTGAGAGACCTAATACAGAAGGTGTCCAACCACCACAACCCAGGCACTTCTTCAAACTGAATCCACTCAAGACGATTGATCATTTAATCAACTACATGCCACCAGTTTTAGAAGAATATTTCATTCCCGCGGGCTATAATAAAGATAGGTACATTATCGCGGAGAACGAAATAGCTATGATGGTAGAGCGTGGCAATTTACTTTGTCAGATGATATACAGCTCAGATTTAACCGATGTCGAGCATGCGTATTATTTGGCCATTGCCAACGGTGAGGAAATCGATCAAGTCCCTGCTTTAATTGCTATATATGAGAAGCATAAAGACAAAAGGAATTTCCTTGCTGATGTGGATCTGGCATATTTCATGGATATGTCGCGCAGCAAGCCATCCGGTTTTGCTCCAAGGAATTACAAAATCAGAGTATATGAGCGTCTACCAGTTGAGTTCCTCAACCTTTTTGAGGAAATCTTAAACAGAGAGGGATACTCACACTTTCCAGAAGTAGTGCACAATGCTGAGAATCAACATTCTGAGAATCCCCTAAGTTTGTGGAAGAACAAGAATGTCCACGTTGGTGAACATGCAGTGTCCATCAAGGACTGCGCTCAAGAGGAAGTCAACGACTTCTTCAATAGCATTTGGAACGCTAGCTATCAAGTGGACAAACATCATTTTGAAGCGATCAGAGACATTCATCATGAGGGAATTAAAGCCATATGCAACACTGGAGTGGAATTCTGCATGAATGAAGTGAATTGGTCAGAGGCTTATGTGGGCTACAGATATTACTTTCTGGAATTGGTTAATGCTTCTCATCTAATCCACATAGGCATGCATGAAAAGAAACGTCAGTTTTCTAAATATTGCCTTCAGAAGTGTACAATGAGAGTAGGACTAATTGCCGACTTGCCAAGTGTCAGACAACCAGCTGAGAGCTTTCTGAGAGCAACGTTAAAAAGACTTGCAGAAACTCCTCTCACTTTTCTGCGGCAAAGCTTCTACCAGCGGCACATGCCCAGAATCTAATTTGACCATTGCTCCAAGTCATTATGATGAACATATGAGGCAAATGATCAAGATTATTTCTCCCATCAAACATTTGGATCATATCTGAAAGTGTTATGTGCCCAGCGAGCCATCAGTTGGCTTAAACATTAACACTGTATCAGTTTTATCATTTAGATTATATCAAACCTATTACTGAATGCTTCTTTATTGTTATAACTAGTGTTAGTATAGATAAAAATCCCATGGATTACATATGGTTAGGGGAGCGGTCGGGGAAAACATATGGAATGCTCTCAAAGATCGTAATCCTAAATATTGTTCCAAGTCATGGAGGTTGTGAGATGTGGGATATCACTGGCCTCACCAAGACTTGTTCATGTGTGTAACTCTTCCAAAAGGTTGACGAGTTCCATTGTCAATGTCTAGTATAGCCAATACATGCATGAAGATCCATACTTTGGTATGGGATTGAATGGCCCCGCAAGGATTCCTCATTAGTACTATCGAACTTGGAGTCTTTTGATTTTCGTAGTGTGAGATAATTCTTAGACCTAAGATGTCATTGGAAAAGGTACTACCCACTCTGCTTTGATATGCACATGTACTCCAGGAGACTCATACGGCATGTATGTTGGGTATAGTCTGGTAGTTACAGCGGAACAATTAACAGTCGGAGGGAATTCATCCAAGATCATAAGTACCAGGTATTTCCTATGTTGTTGAGTGAAACTGAATGATCGAAAAGTCTCTGGCCAAAGCATTGTCTTATAAGAGGGATTTTTTATCCCCGCTTAGAAGACCGGATCATTAATTGAACCAACATAGTCATAGTTTCTGAGGCTATTAGGGTTTCGACCGTCGCCAAACCTTAGGTCTTAGATGGGAAAAAGATGAAGGGATTCGACTCACACAAAGATCAAAATCTGGATAGGTTTGCATTTTCATCGTTAACATCTAGGAAGTCGTGGCGACATTGCTAGACATCGAACCACGACCAATAGGTGCCTTGGGTTAATTAGTGAAATTAATCAAAGGCCTAGTTAATTATTATGAATAATTAATTTAGCCTTTGGAAGGACTTATTGCTAGCTTGTTAATGAGCCTAATGGATCACACACAATACTTAGTGTAGTACCTATTGGCTAATTAATTCTTTGTGAATTAATGGAGAGATTAATTAATTGGAATTAATTAATCAATTAATCAGGAAAAGGATAAATTAATTAAGTGGTCTTAGATAATAAAAGTCTTATAATTTAATATTGGAATATTAAATTGGGAAAGACTAATTAATTAATTAGAGATAGAGAAAATATATATATATATATGTTATACACGTAGGCATGTATATATGTGTATGGATTTGGTGGAGGATTTCTTTTGCTCACCAAGTCTATGTGTGTGTGTGTGTGTATATATATATCCTATAATATATTTGGTTGGATCTATTCTAATTAATTAGGTAACTACTTGATATGGAAAGATCTTATAAATATATATATTAGGATAAATATTCAAGATATGGAAAGATCTTATTTGATAAGATATGATATATTTGATATGTATCAAATATATGGAAGTATCTTTTTAGCTGGAAAGATATCCAATTAATTAAGGAAGAGAGTTTGAGAAAGAATGGAAACTAAATAAAATAATATAACATATATATATATATATATATATATTACACACGCCTTTTATGGAGTGTGAACACACACACTAGGGGGGGGGTGTAAGGGGCGTGTATGCCCTATATGTGTGTGTGTGTGTGTGTGTGTGTTGTTTTATTTTGAATTAAAAAAAATGAATGAAGTTTAATCAATTAAGTTTCTCTCAAGATTTTTTTATAAGATAAAGAGTTTTAAGTTTCAATTCTTTCTCTCCATCTCTTCCACCTCTTTCACAATAAATTCTTCCAACTCATGTGTTGAGTACGAAGAACACCAAATATATTCCTACCCGTTTTCGTAAGCCAAGATTTGATATTCTCCTTGCTAGCACTGGTGGAAATAATTGAGGGTACGAGCTAAGGTGTGGATAAACTTAGAGGTGCAACACTTGGGGCGCTAAGACCAATCCAATTCGGATAGGTGTAGCAGGGAATTGCTTAAATAGACGTTACTAATTTTTGGTCTTCAAGAGGTAATCACGAGTAAACTAATCTCTAGGATAGTTTTGAATTCGATGGTACCATATCTACCTAGCCCTAATTTCAGGGATGCCGCCTTAAATTTTACATTTATATGTCTTCCGCTGTGCACGGCGTCCCCGGGGGTTGTACCAATCCCAACAGTGGTATCAGAGCCAAGGTTTTGACATGGCTCGGATTCTTTGTATGTGTTTATGTTTATATGCTTTAAATATTTTTTTGTCGCATGTAAAATGGATTGGATTTTCTGATTTTATTTTTGACCGATTAAAATTGTTTAAATCTGAAAATTGATTTGGATCTGGAAAATGTATTTTTCAAAATCTAAAATTGCGTTTTGTAAATTTGGATATGGCTTTGTTTTTAATTCCTAAATATTCATGCGTATTTCGGGTTCGATGGTAGAAGAAAAATATTGGACCTACGACAGCACTCGCGTGCCATCGCGGATCCGCCAGAACTGCCTCGCATGAGCAGCGAACAGCCGTAGCTGTTCGCAAAACCGTCGCAGACAGCGCTGTCGAAAACAGTGTCGTCATACCCGACGGCGTGTCTACGTGGAAACGCAGCTGCTGCTCCTCGGCGAATCGAAACGGGCCGCCGTCCTGGAACCCTAGGGTTTTTCCAATTTTTGTTAAATTACAATTTGGCCCTTTGAGGTTATTTTGTAATTTTATGTTTTGAGTTTAAAATGCAATTGAATATATTTTTGTGCTTGGACCTAAAAGTGGACTTTTCAAAAATATGGGCTTTTATTTAAATTTTAAAAGCACGAAATAAAGTTAGTATTTTATTGACTTTGAAGATTAAAATTGAGTTTTTGAAAAATGGGCTTTTGTTTAAATTTTGAAGGGACGAAATAAAATTGGTATTTTATTGGCTTTCGGAATTAAAATAAAATTGGATTTTCAAAAATATGATTCTTTTATTGAAATTTTGAAAGGACGAAATAAAATTGGTATTTTATTGACTTTCGAAATTAGAATAAAATTGAATTTTTATATTGGCCTCTGTTTGAAGAAATATATTTCTTCATGTTTTTCCAAAATATGGATTTTCATTTAAATTTTGAAAGGGCGAAATAAAATTAGTATTTTATTGACTTTCGATATTAAAATAAAATTGAGTTTTTTAAATCTTTTTGGGGCCTTTATAATTAAGTAAAGAAATGGACTTCTTCATGGACTTTCAAAGAATATGAATTTTATTTGAATTCCAAGTATGAGATAAAATTGGTATTTTATAGACTTTGGAAATTGAATAAAATAAATAACTTTTGAAATTGGGCTTTTTCGGATTAAATGGAAAAGTGGACTTTTTAATTGGTTTTTCAAAACGTGTGAATGTTATTTAGTTCTTGGAAAATTAATATGATATGAATTGATTCCTAGAATATAATAATATTAGAGTTCTAGAAATTGAATTAATTTTCAGATTAATGGAGAATTATGATTTTCCATGGAATTTTCTAAAATTTATTTTTAGAAAATAATTAATTGGTCCACTAATTGAATTAGATTATCTTTCATTAAAACCGGTAAATTTATGTTTATTAAAGCATGATGCGAGCATGTATTATGTGATTATGTGGTGATCCGGGTCGAGCCATTGACTAGTCGTTTTTATTTGAGGTCTGAGTGCTATGTTTTCATTTTATGTACATGAGAGGGTGAGGTTTCTTTGTCTATTGTACTGTTGTAATTTGAAGACGAAGATGAAGACATCTTGAAGATGATGATGATGGAGACGTTCAAGCTCGATGAGCTGTGAAGACCTTAGTGCAGGGTTTGGGTCCTTAAATTAGATTGGTCGACACCTTGATGGCTCAGGGTGTTTTAGGATTGACTTGACTAGGATCACATTTACCGCTTTATTTATAGCATGCTTGTTGTTATTTATCGTTAGTATCTTGTATATGGTACGCTTTGTTGCATGATCACCAAAGAAAGATAAATAACTGAATTTGGTGAGACCTATCCATATTATTAAGCCCATAAATGGATAAATCGGGGGTCCGGAAGCCCCTTGATTAGGTCTAGTGCCTTCCATCATTAGATGTGAGACAGAATAGCGCGACTTGTCATCATTGTCTCACGAGTCGTGGAATGGTTCCAAGTTAAGTGTAGTAATCTCACAACTAGGCCTTCTACAGTGACAAACGGTCATACTAGAAGTGCACACGGATATTAGTATACCCAAGGAGTCGTCCATGAGTCGTGCGACTACCTTGGGCACTATTATTATGTGAGAATTTGATGGGACGGACTTAAACGCTGATTAGTGTATAGTTGCATCGTGTTCTAGGGACGTGGATGAAATGCGAGGCAAACATCTCGAGAACCACCTGGATGTGGATGGGGTCGTCGTGCCTGTTCAACATTACCACCCATTGTCTCACGAGTCATGGAATGAGGTCGGGACATTTGACGCTCGAGCCCACTGGAAATGGTTGCATTTCTCATCTTTCTATCAGTGGGGTTGATGGAAATTGAAAAATAGTGGGAGCACACATGAAGTTCAAATTTTCATAATTTCATGTGGATGTAATCTATGATTGAATGCTAATGTTTTTCCATTTTCGTAAAGTAACGGTCAAATGGCTAAAACTCCATTCCCGGTAATCCTTGAAACTAATAAGCTAAATGGCCCAAACTTCCCTGACTGGTATTGCAACCTTAAGATTGTACTGCAATCTGAAAGTCTTGACTATGTCTTAACTCAGCCTATTGAGCCTGCGCCTGAGGCAAGTGCTCCAAGGGCTGCTCGTGATGCGCATGAGAAATGGCGCAAAGATGATATCTATGTGTGTTGTCTCATTCTTGCCTCCATGACTAATGAGTTGCAGAGGAATCTGAGACTGTGGAACACGCATCAGAAATCGTTGCTGCACTGGAAGAGCTGTACGACGTTAAAACATGTCGCGAGAGGTTTGTTGTCTATCGTGAGTTATTCAGAGCTCGCATGACTGAAGGAACATCGGTCACCAACCATATCTTGAGAATGATTTCCTAGGTGAACAAACTCAACGACATGGAGGTGTCGATAAATCCTGACTTAGCTATTGATTTAGTACTTCAGTCGCCCTGCCTACGATTAGTTCATAGTGAATTTGAACATGAACCAATTGGTTGCCACTCTTCCTGAGTTATTGGACATGTTGCGCACTGCTGAGGCAACAGTCAAGAAGGCTAAGCCTATACTACTTGCTGACACTTCTTCATCTCCCACTTTTGGTAACAAGAAAAGCAAGAACGGAAAGAAGAAGAAGAAGAAGGGAACGAGATGCAAGCAAAGGATGGTATCAAAAAGGTCAAAGGGAAAATTGGAAAATATTTTAACTGCAAGAAGAAGGGACACTGGAAAGATCAATGCCCTGAGCCTCCTCGTGAACGCACGAAAGGTACATTTATTGTAAAGTTAACTTGTTAGTTAACTGTGCTTCTTAAGTGTTATGACATTGTTAAGGTACTCACTTATGCAATGGATTGCAGATGGTGGGAAAAAGCAAGGAACAAAGAAATGAGGTCGCAGTCCTGAAGATGCCAAGGAGGCGTTTTTGAGGCTGAGGCTGAAGGACATAAAATCATTTATTTTTCTGTTTTAATCATGAGACAAAGTTTTTGAAGAATGTTTTACCATGTTATTGAATTAATGTTATGAACCATGTTTTACTCCACCTTGGTTTATGTTGGAGATTTGATGTTTTATTAAAAAGCTTTTTATTATTTATGGTTCTACAATTAATTCTTATACATGCTATCTTTACAAAATTTAACTCATATAGAACAACAAATGTATACATTGATCTAGCTGCCAAGGTAATAACCTAGGCAAGCATATTAATCTATTAGACATAGAATAATTAGTGTAACCTTAAAATGGTCGCATTAGATGTGACATGGAAACCACACACATCAAGGATGTAAAAAGGTATTGCTTGTGTCAAGAAAACAGTGGGAGCACTTGGGGATAATAGATCCTCTTGTCTTGTGTTCATGAGTATCTTCGTGTTCATTACACTTGGAATGAAAGGGATTGTTTCATAATATCCTACCTTCAAGGTGAAGGAATTCTTTTATGAAAGAATGACGATAGTAATGAAAAACTAAGGACTCAATAAACATAAACACCACTGGCAATTAAAATAAATAGACTTGTAAACTTGTAAACCTATGAAAACAAGTTCCATACCCTTCGAGATGAAAATTCTGACGGAGAGTATGACGAAAGTCAAGAAATCTTGACAAGTAGTGGAAGCCGGCCTAACAACGTACGTGCTTCAAAGATCAATCTACTAATTGAATATTTTCTGAAATAAGTTCTAAAGGTTAATAGGTAAACAAGTGGCTTGTTAGTATCATATTTTGGTAACGTTACATGAGTACGTACATATGATCATCATCTCAATTTTCCAAAATGGACTTAAAAAGGAATGGCACCCCAATTGCACAAAGATAGCAATATGTGCGGGCCATTGGGTTGCCATAATCTTTTTCTGTCCGAACGCATAGATATTATGTTGACTAAGCTTAACATAGAGGAATTAAAAGATAACTCTTCCTGTAAAGCATAACCGAAAGGTACATGCAATTCTATGAGTTTAAATTGGTGTTGAATGATAAATCTCAGGTATATAGTCGAACCACTATTTGATCCAATGGATTGGATTGGTGTTGTTCATTGAGTAACAACATAGGAAAATTGGAACTAGATGTTCCAGTCTTAAGACATGAACTCAAGTGATAATCGAGGATTTGTTTTAAGCCAAATGGGAAAGTAAAGGCTAAGGACGTCTCTTGAGAAAAGACAGAGGTTAACTCTACCATTTAAGTCACGCATAAGAATGCGGTGATAAAAGGTAGTTAGATAGGTGAACCTATGAGGTTCAGCCTATCGAATATATAGTACATAAGTACTATGATTATCGATAAGGGTGTAAGCTCTTAAAAAGGAGAAAAGGTCTCACCAACTATCTAGACATACCTAGTGGCAAAGCGAATAATCTGAGAGATTATGTGATTAGAGTCGACGTTCGAGTGGAACAAGTCAACTCGACGAAAACGTGGCAAACCCCTTTTCACAAAAACCCTTGAATAGTAGTTGTGATCAATAGGTCATCTGGACAATGGACCTGTGTGGGAACAGTAGGCTCTTGGGCAAGTGGGAGATGGAAAGTGTTATGTGCCCAGCGAGCCATCAGTTGGCTTAAACATTAACACTGTATCAGTCGTATCATTTAGATTATATCAAACCTATTACGGAATACTTCTTTATTGTTATAACTAGTGTTAGTATAGATAAAGATCCCATGGATTACATATGGTTAGGGAAGCGGTCGAGGAAAACATATAGAATGCTCTCAAAGACCGTAATCCTTTATATTGTTCCAAGTCATAGAGGCTGTGAGATGTGGGATATCACTGGCCTCGCCAAGACTTGTTCATGTGTGTACCTCTTCCAAGAGGTTGACGCATTCCATTGTCAATGTCTAGTATAGCCAATACATGCATGAAGATCCATACTTTGGTATGGGATTGAACGGCCCCGCAAGGATTCCTCGTTGGTACTGTCGAACTTGGAGTCCTTCAGTTTTCGTAGTGTGAGATAATCCTTAGACCTAAGATGTCATTGGAAAGGGTATTACCCACTCTGTTTTGATATGCACGTGCACTCCAAGAGAGTCATACGGGGTGTGTCTATTGAGTATAGTCTGATAGTTACAGCAAAAAAGTTGACAGTCGGAGGGGATTCATCCAAGGTCATGCGTACCCGGTATTTCCTATGCTGTTGAGTGAAACTGAATGATCAAAAAGTCTTTGGCCAGAGCATTGTCTTATAAGAGGGATTGGTGATCCCTGCTTAGAAGACCGGATCATTAATTGAACCAAAATAGTCATAGTGTCTGAGGTTATTAGGGTTTCGACCGTCGCCAAACCCTAGGTCTTAGACGGGAAAAAGATGAAGGGATTCGACTCACACAAAGATCAAAATCTGGAGAGGTTTGCATTTTCATCGTTAACATCTAGGAAGTCGTGGCGACGTTGCTAAACATCGAACCACGACCAATAGTGTCTTGGGTTAGTTGGTGGAATTAATCCAAGGCCTAATTAATTATTATGAATAATTAATCTAGCCTTTGGAAGAACTTATTGCTAGCTTGTTAATGAGCCTAAGGGGTCACACACAATACGTAGTGTAGTACCAATTGGCTAATTAATTCTTTGTCAATTAATGGAGAGATTAATTAATTAGAATTAATTAACCAGGAAAAAAAATTAATTAAGTGGTCTTAATTAGTAAAAGTCGTATAATTTAATATTGGAATATTAAATTGGGAAAGACTAATTAATTAATTAGTTATCTAATTAATTAATATATATATATATATGAAAGAGGAATAAATATATATATATATGTTATACACGTAGGCGTGTATATATGTGTATAGATTTAGTGGAGGATTTATCTTGTTCACCAAGTCTCTGTGTGTGTGTATTATATATATATATATATATATCCTATAATATATTTGGTAGGATCTATTCTAATTAATTAGTTAACTAATTCATATGGAAATATCTTATAAATATATATATTAGGATAAATATTCAAGATATGGAAAGATCTTATTTGATAAGATATGATATATTTGATATGTATCAAATATATGAAAATATCTTTTTAGTTGGAAAGATATCCAATTAATTAAGGAAGAGAGTTTGAGAAAGAATGGAAACTAAATAAAATAATATAATATATTTACATATATATATTACACACGCCTTTTATGGAGTGTGAACACACACACTAGGAGTGTGTGTGTAAGGGACGTGTATGCCACATATATATGTGTGTGTGTGTTGTTTTTATTTGAATTAAAAAAAATTAATAATGTTTAATCAATTAAGTTTCTCTCAAGAGTCTTTCATAAAATAAAGAATTTTAAGTTTCAATTCTTTCTCTCTATCTCTTCTACCTCTTTCACAGTAAATTCTTCCAACTCATGTGTTGAGTACGAAGAACACGAAATATATTCCTACCCATTTTCATAAGTTAATATTCGATATTCTCCTTGCTAGCACTGGTGGAGATAATTGAGGGTACGAGCTAAGGTGTGGATAAACTTAGAGGCGCAACACTTCGGGCGCTTGGGCAAATCCAATCCAAAGAGGTTTAGCAGGGAGTTGCTTAAATAGACGTTGCTGGTTTTTGGTCTTCAAGAGGTAAACATGAGTAAACTAATCTCTAGGATAGTTTTGAATCCGATGGTACCATGTCTACCTAGCCTTAATTTCGGGGATGCCGCCTTAAATTTTAAATTTAAATATCTTCCGCTGTGCTCGGCATCCCCGGGGGTTGTACTGATCCCAACAATATCTTCACAAGAAATCTGTGCAAAATAAACGATTCAGTCATCAATTATTTCAGGGGATATCCTTTACTCCCCTCCATTAGATAAGAATTGAGCGATCACTATTCATTCGTCTTATCCTAGCTGGAAGGCAATCAGTGCATCACTCAAGCCATTTATTCGTATTTGGAAGAGTATTACTGACTCTACGTCAAAAGCAATAATCCGCCTCGTTTCCCAAGTAATCGGATTATAGCCTTCTCTCTCAACTATTGCCCAGATGAACTTTTTCTTATCCCTCAGTCGAAGTGTAGGCTATTTCCAAATCATGTGTTGGGGATGTTAGGTCCAATATCGGTTAGCGCCATGGACAGTCCCCTTCGCACTTTTATCTCTAGCACGTGCATGTTAGAGCATCATCTCAAGGAGTTTCTCGACAGTGCTGCAGATGATACCTATTCAGGTTCCGCCTTAGGCAAATTTAGTTTTCAATTTAATTATTACCATCAAATGGACTTAGAGACTCAGAACATCTCTGTAGAAACAAAACCTCAAGCGCCTGTTGTGGCCGCTATTGCTGAACCTTCCAATATTCCTGAGGTTGCATCTGTTTCTGACGCTGGAACTAAGAGTGCGACTCCAACTGCTGAAGCGTCTATTCTGGAATCAAAGCTTGACGCTAGCATTGCTGAGGTTGCAGAATTTGCTGATGAGTTGGGAAAAACGCAAAGCATAGCGTTTGATGCAGCAAAGCTCCCATCCCTTGAATCCTTGAAGACCACTTCAAAATTTAAACTTAAACCGGTTACTCAAACACTTATTCCAAGTGAAACCGGTCAGGAGTTCACTCCTCTGTTGAGAGATGCCTTAGATGAAGTGCGCGACCATGCCGAAAATAGCGCCAATGCTCTCCATTGGATTCAGGAAGACCTTGCGAAGATTAAATCACAAAATCTGGACACTCATATTGTCCACATGCACGGAGCTGCTCAAGCTGCCATTGCTGAAAGTCTAAAAGCCTTACAGAAGAGCGTCCTCAATTCAGATCATGTTGTGATGATAGCTCTAAACGATCAACTGACTGAAGCAATCAAAGCTGAAATATCCAGAAGATACAATTTAGTGAAGCAGCGAAGACGCTAAGAGACTATCCAGAAGTTTATATTTTTTTGGTCTCTTACAATTTTTATTTTAGTTGTAAATGCCTCTACTCTCATTGATATATAGAGATGTGCATTTTCAGCTAAAGCATCTCGTTGAGGCTTTAACTAGCCTTAACTAATTTTATCTAACTTATTCAAAGCCAACTTTGTATTTTGGTTGTCTAACTCTTGAACTATAAAAGAGTGAGTATTGCCATCATCAAAAAGGGGGAAATTGTTAGGAAATTTCTTTTTAGATGTTTTGATGATGACAATTAGGAATTATGTTAGACCCCAAAATATGCAAGTTTCGATTTCATTAGAAAACATGTATAGGCTTTGAGCGTTAGAATTGTATAACGCTTCATTTTTTTTTTATTCTAGACTATTAGGCTACGAATTCTTAGACTGAGCGTCTAATATTACTCTGGATGAGTTTGTCAGTAGTTAAGTTTGAAGTACGAGCCTCTGAAGTTTGAATGAAGATGAAGATCTCTAGCAAACGTCTAAGTGTTAAGCTTCTTCAAGCATTGATGTATGAGATTCAGCTAAGGATCATTCGTTGAATAAGGTTCTATCAAGACAGATTTCACCTGAATTTATTCCCAAGTCTAAAAGTAGTTTAATGTAAATATTCTCAAAGCATTAATGTCCAATGAGCATTAATTTCAAATACATTAAATGTTGATAAGAGCATTAAATGTGATAAGTACTCCAGGACGTACAAAGAAGCCTTCTCATTGGACTGTCAACTTTACAGAGTCTGCGGCACCAACTTTTTGCAGCAGAATTTCAAGGAATAAGGACATAAAGTTGTTCACTCATGAAAGTGATAGACACGCACCAAGCCATATGTCCAACGAACACTTTACCCAAGAAAGTCTACAAATAGTACTTTAACGACAAGCCAAAACATACAACAACAAGCTTACAATCCGAATCTCTGTTGCATTGAAGTCTCAATCCTTAAACTTTCAGAAAAGCCAGAATATTCAAAGCAAACATTCCTTTGCTTTTCATCAATCCCTGAGATATTTAACCAATATCTCAAACATCTTTTTCAGAAGAACCCTACAATATCATTGAGATATTCCAAGTTGTTTGAACTTCCAAAAATCAAACAAATCGTTAGATAAATCCCCTCTTCAGCCTCGCGATCTGTGTGAAGTTGAAGTTGGATACTTGCATTATTTCTGGGTAAAAGAAGCAAGTGGATCAAAGTGTCTTGGAGTAGAAATCTGTGTGACCAAGGAGCTCAAGCCATTCAGATCCATTTCATCCGCTATTTTGTAGAAATTTCTGTGTGATTCTTCAAGAATCATTTTAGTGGATTTCCTCCGATTGAAAAAGGAGAAGAAGAACATAGTGGGGATTACACCACCCAACGAACCTTTCAAACTTTGTATTCTTTACTTTACTGTTGATTTCCTTATTATCATAACATTGCATAATCAGTGAAGTAACCACATTGATAAAATCTTTTAAAGTTAAAAGCAACTAAGAAAAACGTTGTGACGATAAAACCTTTCAAAAAGAAGACTTAAAACTATTCCGCTATGCTAACCCTGATAGAAGAACTGAATGCTTAACCTTATTTGGTTATAGTATTCAAATCTTGAGTCTAAGTTAACTTTACTAAAATCTGTGTTCAAGTAGACGCTCAGCCAAACGCCTACATTCTTAAGCATCCTTAATACTTTTGAATACGAAATTTTTGCAGCTGAGGAAAACTTCAGGGTCTATTCAACCCCTCCTCCTTCTAGACCCTTTCGTATGCCACTTGGGACCAAAAAGCAGCATCCTTGTTTTTAATTTAGCATATAACACATTTGTGAGCTACCCATTGGGCCTTTGTAGGCTTTGAGTAAGTTTTTTATTTTTCTAGCCCTATTGCTTCATGAGCTTTGGCAGGGTGCTAATGGTGGCGTTACTTGTTAGCACCATGTGATGCCAATGGGTGCCAATGGTGGCATTATTATGCCCATGACACTTTTTCTGTGGAGCCTCAACCTCTCTCAATACCACTGAAAGGATTATCAGGTGGACAAGCCGCATTCGAGCTTTTGCTAGCTTAAAGGACTATTATTTTTCCACCTATATTGACCTCTAATGGGGTCGTGAGTTATTAAATGCAGCCTCAATTGGAAACTTTTAGTTCCAAAAGGGGGGTGTTAACGGTGTTACTCATGGTCTTTATAGGTCATTTTGAATGCTTTTGAAACCCTCTTATTGGTGTCACTTGAGCGGTAATCGCTAGCACTACTTACTTATAAAATACTAACTACGAATGATAGCCTAAGGATAATATCTCTTTAATGGCTACTAACGATAGCTAGAGCTAATAGCTCTATAAACACTAGCGTTTTGAAAACACTAGCCTTAAAAAACACTAGCTACAAATATTTGCTAGTTACTACTCAATACCTCCTTGCCCCCCATTCCTTAATGTGCTTACTAAGAGTATGACATTTAAGAGTAGGTTCGTACGGGGTGGTTTTTGATATCTAGCCAATTTCTATATAAAATGGCTATGTATAGGGTTTGTAAATGCCGAGTACTTTATTTCACGCTCATTTAACAATCTTTATCTTTTCAGGTATGGGGGGGCTATTAGTTTTGGTACTATTGGTCGTGTAGGTTTACAAGCCAATGTCCAATTTTTAGAATGGTAACACCCCCACTCCTTAGGATTTTTTTACCTATAGAATTTTTTGGAGGCTTAAATGGCCAAATGCGTTATTCATTTGTGACATGAGGTGAATTATCACGCTAGCTGTATTGATATAACCTCGGACCAGACATGTTGGAGGGGGGTAGTTTTATACACCTCATTCCCTCTCAGTGCTACTGGAAGGATTACAAGGTGGACTAGTCTCAATCGAGTCTTTGTTAGCTCAGGGAACTTTTATCATTCCACCTATATCGACCTATGAAAGGGTCTTATATTGAGTGAATGGATTTAGTCAAAATCGTTGGTCCCGAGGAGCACTTATGAGCGTTGTTAAATCATGTCTTATAGACTTTTACGAAACTGCATGCATGTTGACAAATGAGTCTAACACATACAGCAGCATAAAGAGAAGCGTGCTCTAAGATACTTAACAGGCATATATCAAAAATTGTATTCGAAATTCAATGCAACAATATAAGAGAGTGCACCTATTCACCTCAAAAATTAAAAGGTAGGTTGTGCTCGTGGGCACCCTTACTTAACGCTCGGCCAAGGGTAAGTTTTTTCTTTCTACCCAGTGGCCTTGAAGGCACTAAGTTGATTACTTAGATGATTTCATATTGTCTCGCAGCCCCGTTGGGATGCTCAAGGCACCATTAAGGTATGGTATCTCCTACTTGTTGCCTTATGGCTTTAGTAGGTGTTAGGGCGCTGTTGCATCCCTTCAATAACGTACACCTCCTTGCCCCCCCCCCCCCCACTCCTTAATGCCTTTGCCATGAGACAAACATTTAGGAGTGGGGTTTTTATGGGATGATTTATTATGAGCTATTGTTGTTCTTTGTGTGAATGAACCATCATTTTTAATAGAAGGTTATTATGTATAACCTCGATCCAGAGCATGTTTTATATTGATAGGGGGGCTTCTAGTTTATTAGAGCCTCAACCTCTTTCTTATAGTCCAGGAGGGGTTATAAGGTGTGCAATAGTGCCTCAACCAAAACTTCGTGAGTGCGTGGAGCTTTCATTTTTTCACCCATATCGGCCTATAAAGGGGCCTTGTAGGATTTGATTTGTAGCCTCAGTCGGAAATATTGATTCCGAAGAGCACTTATGAGTGTTCGTTAGGTCATTCACCATCCATTTTCGTACTCTTAGACACATTAAAACTCAAAAGGGGTGCTCGCAGTCACCCTTGTTCACTTCTTGGCTCGTGGCCAACTCGAGATTAGTTCAAATGAAATCGAATTGAAAAGCATAAAATAAGCTAACTTTATTTGGTATATGTTGATGTCTCACTAGGCATAACACCTTTTCAATTCGGGGGGTATCCTCCATAGGGGGCCCTTCTACACTTAGCTCCCAGTTTCGTGTGCCTCCCTCTATCTTTGGCTCTTCGTCCTTGACCTCTGCTGGCTCTACGGCCTTTGCTTGCATCATTTGACATGCAAGGGAGTCTCTTCTCATAGTGATGGGCACCGGATGGTTGAGGCGTACCACGCCTTCTTGGGGCTACGTACTCTGGCTATTGGCACCCTTGAAGGTAGTCGACCATGGGTACATTTGCTTAGTGACCCCTAGATGGGTCTTGCCCCCCAAGTGACTTTCTTCCTTTTATGAGATCAAGTTGATCATAGTTTGTTCTCCCTTGTCCTCTTGACTTGGACTATCGTTTTTCTTCTTGGGTTATTTCAAGGCGTTGGCGTAGCATTCTCTAGCTATCTTCACATCTCCAACCACCTCCCCCATTTCGACCGGTGTCGGGAACTTCATCTTCATGTGAAAAGTGGATATGACCGCTTGGAAAAGGTTCAAGCTCGGCCTCCCCAAGATAACGTTGTATGTGGAGGGGGCTTTTACTACCAAGAACTTCACAATCTTTGTAGAGCGGGCTGGAAAGTGCCCAACGATATAAGCAGAGACACCCCCCTCACGGATTTCACGGGCGAAACAGTGGATTTTTTTACCATTCATAGTTGCACATTATCAACCCCTAATTGGGTGAAGGAATTATAGAACATGATGTTTGCTGAGCTTCCGCTATCCACCAAAATCTTTTTGACCCAAAAGCTTGATCTAGTCGCCGATATTACTAAGGCGTCGTTCTTCAAGGAAACTTGATCTTCCATATCTTGGGCACCAAACTCAATACTTTGAGCCTTTGGCTCCACCTGATTTACTTGTTCTGCCTACGGGGTGCTGATTGCAGGCAATTTCGAAGGAGCCCTCAACAAGGCCTTCCTAGAGTTAGCAGAATCTCCTCCCGCGGGGCCTCCTAGGATCACTCCAAATATTGCATTCACTGGGGGGTTCTCCATGTCCATGTCCGTCTTGGGGAGATTGGCTTTACCCCCATCTCTACCTCGTGGACCCGGGGGGCCCTGGGAAGTAGATCCTGACGGTGCTATAAGTTCTTACAAGTAGCCCTTTCGATGAGCTTCTCAATCTCCACCTGTAGATGGTGGCATTGCTCAGTAGTGTGACCTTTGTCATCGTGGAACCTACAATACTTCTTGGACTTCAGTCGACTGGGATTATCCTTCACCTTCTTTGGCCATTGAACTATGCCTCGCTGCTTGGCGATGGCCAGAACTTGCTCTTGAGGGTCTCCAGCTCTCTCATATTCGTTAAGGTGTGGTATCTTCAGTCCTTGTGGTATGGACTTTGCCAAGATAGTCGGGCAAAAGGGTCTTCTCTTGGGGGGAGCTACTGCTAAAGGTACTAGCTGCATGTCCTCATATCTTCCCCAGTCCCCCAAACTTTCTCCTCGACGAGGTGCTTGTCTATGTCGGCCTTCTCGCCTCGGCATGGTCTCTTTGGGGATCAAGGGGACTTGACCTCTACGTGGAGATCTGGGGGGCGTTGGCCTTCTATCTCTTCCCCATGGTGGCCTCTCATGAGGTGAAACCACGTTGTTCTCTTCCTTTTCACGTGCTGCCCCATCACCGTTGAGTTAGATCGTCGTGACCCGACCCTGCCAGGGGTTAGGGACTCCCGACCTCGGTGGGTGGATTGGCTAGGCTCAACTCGTGGGGAGACGCCCTTTTTCACTAGGTTCTTGACCTCTATTCATTTACAGAGGGGGTTGAACTTGAGGCTTGAGGCCCCCTCCCTTGAGGTGGGGACGCCTCCTGAGTATTCCTCATCTGGGGGCCTTGCCCCCTGACAGCTGATAGAATGGGCATCGCCCGTGACGGGTGTGCCTGGGACTACTGTTGGACTGCCCGCGCCGCTGCCCATACTAAGGTGTCCTCAACAAGAGCAAGGAGTGCCTCTTGAGTGATCTCGAACACCCTAGTTGTAGGGGTGGAATCACTATTGGTGCTACGGGAGGCACGTTTTGCTCATTCACTGGGGGTGGTACCACCGACTTGAATGCCTGGCAGACCTTCAGGTGTGGGGTTAGGGACTTCATCGCCCGTTGCTGGCGCATTGTTGCTAGTAATCGTATCACCAGTGGTACGTGCTTGAGATCTAATTTGCATACTCAGTGGCTGGAGCGCTATTCCCATAGACGACGCCAAAATGATGCGGATAAAATTTGTCATTTAATTAATGTCACGTGATTTGCCACGTGGGGAGGGAATTTGATCCAACTCATGACCAACTAGGCTAAGGGTTGAATTAGGTATAGACTGCACTCGCTGTTATGCAAGCTGCCTAGGTACCCAAGGTGATGGGATCAAGTCAATCGGAGTTCTACAGTGGAATTACTCTCCAAAGTTGCTAGTTGATTTTTGTGTGGAGAGTAGATAATGAATCTCTCACTAGCTCCTTTGATATATATATATATATATATGAAGCTGGAAGTGGTCTATGAGCAGTGGGCTAAAAACTTAGCACTAGCCCATCAAACCATTCATTAAACCCAATTTTTGGTTATTTTATATTAAAATAACCTAATTACTTTTATAGACTCTTGAACATAATAGGTCTTATTCATAATGGGTAGCCCTATGGGCTTGACTATTATATTAACCGCGGACTTGATCCACGGAAGGTGCCCCGGCCCGAGCCAGGGTAGATTAATTACCAGAATACCCCTAAATATTTTTTGTGCACATCAGTATAAAACCCACACACATTAATAATCTAAGAGTTTATTAGATTGAGGTTTAAATTTTGTTCCATGTGAACATCAGAACGTTTTGAACCTAACAGATCAAATACCATTCAACAAATCTAAAACATATTTATTTGTTTGAAGCATAACTTATTAGCGGATCTAACTACTTGAATATCTAATAAATATGTTTTAATGAAATTTAAACTTTAAATATTCTTTGAATTTATCTGTTCCAATAATAACAATATTATCTACATGGATCAAGAAACAGTAAGCATTATTACTTTTCGTTTTTGGAAATATGAATAGACATGTTTACTTTGACCAAAAAAATACTTTGTTTGTTTCTATTTTGAAATCATATTTTGGCCAAAATTTTAGTTAAAATTCGTTTGGCTTATCCATTTTTCACCAAATAGGTATTTTTGGACCAAACATTTTTTATAGCTACATTGCCTACACCACCCTACACCTTTCTCCACTTTTGGCTTATTTTTTTGTATTATATTAATTTTATATTATATTTTTCAATCATTAACTAATTATAAACATAATTTTTCAGACAAAAACTTACGTGAATTGACTGCTACAATAACTTTTGTCTCTTTTGAAAATAAAATCAAACACAAAACCAAACACATTTTCACCAAAGTACACAACTCCCAATAAATTTTTTCACCAAAATTTTCATAAAAAAACCTTCCAAAATAGAAACAAACATATAGAATTCTCTTAAAGCCAGTATAAATTTTTAATTCTACTGCATAACATGTTTCTCAAGTCATACAAAGACTTTTTAAGTTTACGAACTCTCACATCATTTCTGCAAATCGGATATCATGCATGCAAATCTCCGTGAGAAAAAGGCGAGAGTTACATTCATTTGAAACATAGAACAATATTTAATTACAATTAAAGCAATAACAGGACGTATGGTTGTCATTTGGACTAGAGATAAGATTTCATGATAATTTATAACTTCTATTTGATTATATTCGGATAAATTACCCGATTTTTTATATTTTTCTTTTCAAAATTTGATTTGCTAAATACTCCCTCGTGTTCGATTAAAAGTCAAATCAGCCCCTATAAAATATTTAATGTTTCTCACTTGCTTTTTCCATATGTCCAATTTAACTCCGTTATTTTCTAAAATGCCCCGTATACCCTTTAGTTTATTATATGTTAACTTTTAAAGGCTAATGATAATTCCAGAGCGAGTATCATCCAGCCAGAGCAAATTTTATCTAAAGACTAATTTACCCTCCATCATCATCAGCCATCTAACGAAGGAAGCCTCAGCCCAGATCTCCAAAACTTTGTTCTTGCAGAATCACCGGTTGAGAAACAAAAATAGCTTCAAAACTTAATCTATAAATCTTGGTTCGATGACTGCGATAATTGATAATCTTCTCACCTCGCTTATTTAACAGATTGTTCTATTTTTATTTTTTTTTATTAAACCATCAAAATTCAATCCCTATTATTTTCAAAAGTATTCTAAATTCAATCCCCATTATTTTCAAACGGCTTTTTGCTGAAGTTGCATCTTCATTTTGAAAGGAATTGAGTCGAAGACAAATCAAGAATTGGTTTTCAACAAATATTATGTAATCTAAAATTTGTTAGAATTGTTGATTTTGTGTAGCTTTATTCTTCTATCATTCCCATGCTTCATTCATAATAGGAATTAATCCAGTGGAGACATTGAAAGTTGGTAAATGCTATAGACTCCAATGTTTAGGGGCATTAAGAAGTAATACAATGAAACCGAATAAAGAGATTGTAATGGTGGGACGTGGGATGTTGAATAGCAAAGAAAGGGTATCTAATGGATTGAGTTATGAGATAAACTCTCATAGCAAAGAGATAAGGAGATTGTCATGATTAAACATGGGAGCTGATCGATGATACAGGACTTTGGCAGCAACGAAATAGCAAGACAACTTAAAATTGGGGGTAAAATTGTCCATTTGAGAGAATTGCTCTGGCAAGAGGATTATTGCTCTGACAATATCACCAGCCATTTTTAAAAGTTTAACCTATTCACCGTCAGATCTTATAATAAAACATCAACCATTAGATCTCTTTCAAAATAATGAAAAATCTTAAATCAACCTAATCTATTTATTTTTTCTTTTCTTAAATTGAATGTTATGACCAAATCTGAATAATGGAAATACGAATCGGAAATCTAAAATCTGAAATGTTACATCGCCCTCTTATTTTTAGTGTTTGCTGCTAGAATAATGAAATACAATTCTAAAATGAAAATTGGGGTTGGGTGGGGAAGTCCAAAATCCAGAGGAGTGGCGGAGGCGACAAATCCGAGGGAGGGCGAAGGCGGTCATCCGAAGTGTGTAGGAAATGACGACAAATTTTTATTGTAAAGTTGGGGGAGTGCAGGCTTTTTGATTATGGTTTGGAGATTTTTTAATAGAATCCCCATGTTTTAATAAAATCCAGACCGACTCGATTGGAACCTCAAAACTGCTGCCATAGGTATGTTTGGAGTTTATATTGGGATGTCACATTTACTGAAACTCTTAATTTTCTTTGGCGGGTCCGGAATGATTTTGTGCACGGGAAGGATAGGGACGATTTTGATGATCTTGAGGTTATCCGGCGACGTATCGAGGAAGTCCTTTGGCTTCAACATAATGGAATTGATGGAAATGTAATTGACGGTCATGTAATTGACGACATTAATGCTACCATTAGGGTACGGTGGAATCCTCCTGAGCCCGACAAGTGGAAAATCAATGTGGATACTGCAGTCCGAAGGGGGGTCGAACTCCAAGCCAACGAGGCAAATGTTGGAGGAGTCATACGTGTCCACCATGGTAATTGGTTCCGGGGATTTAGCGGTTGCGTGAGCAGTGCCACACCCCTTAAAGATTAATTGATGGCAATTTTACATGATATCAAGCTGGTTCAAGACCTTGAGCTGAGGGATGTCACTATCGAATCAGAAAGTATAGAGGCGATTACAAGTATCCGTGATGGCACAGCTTCACACCATTACTTCGCTCTTATTGTGCAAATCAGGCAACATATGGATTCAAGTTTGCATATCAATATTGAGCATATTTTCAGAGAGACCAACAGAGTGGCGGATAGCCTCGCTGAAAAAGGATTTGATCATTCCTTTCATGTGGTGCAAACCCCGAGTCCGAATCTGTGCAATAGATTGGCGCAAGATCAGAATGGCCATACTTGACTAAGACAAATGACTACTTTCCTGGGTCTGTCGGGCTAGTTCGTTAGGGTCCTCCCTTCTCCTTGCAAAAAAAAAAAATCCCCATGTTTTAATGGGTTTCAATAATAACTCTGGATATTTATCTTAATATATGTATAATTTAAGTTTAAATTATTTCATTTTTGTCGATAAAAAATAATGAAAATACAAAAATCAATCTTAAGTATATATAATTTGTAGTGCTTTCCAATTTGTTTGATATTTTTAAAAATATTTTTAGATTTTGTAAAAGTCTTTATAATAATATTATTCCAATTTGAAAATTAGTTTGAAATATATAATTTTAGTATTACTAATTTTTTTTGAATATTTTTAATACTCGGGATTTATTTTTAGGTTTTTTTTAACTTTGTGAGATATTCTTATCCATTTCAGCTTTTTAAAATTAAATGAAAAATCTTAAAAATGCCACTTATGCACAATTAGCCAGGAAATAAAAAAATCCCTAATTTTTATGGTCACATATGTGGTGCGTCACTAATTCCGGCCAAATTGAGAAAATTCGGCAAAATTTATCCTTAATTCATGAGTTTTCAATAGTTATTGTCCCTAAATTGCAAGTGACACACTACAGAATTAATTTTGCCACCCCCTATAATTACATGACTAAATTTTCAATTTTTCGGAGCAATTCTATTCCTAAAATGGTATAAAAATGTAATGCATTCATTGCCAAAAACTTTGCAGCCAGTTTAGATCAACATGCCAACATATGTTGGCTTAGTTGGTAAAAAACATATCACTTCTTGTTAGAAGATTATGGGTTCGATTCCCTCTGCTGATGTGATGATGGTGTTTGTGGGTGATCTGTAAGTACCTCCGTAAGCGACCTTTGGTTCCAGAGGCATGCTTTGACCCGTGGTAGGTGACTGGAGCTGATCCTACCCAGATTTTTGTTAACCAAAAAGGATGTTTAGATCAACATTCCTCAAATTTATAAGTTCAATGCAAATCCAAAGCAACAAAGTGTTGGGAATATGCCCTCGAATGCCGTAGAGGATAGTTTAGAGTAGGGCTTTGCTTATGTAATTGTAAAAGGCTTTATCGTTGATTTACGTAACTCTAATAGGCATTCGTAAGTAGTATTCAACATTTAGTCCATGTGCACAAGAGTGCATTTTCTATTCTTTATGGGACAAGGAAGTTGGAGAGTTCAATACTCGTGCGCTTAATGTGTTCGGAAGTCAAAGTCTCAACTAGGCTTTGAGATTTGTCAAGACCTGTATAATGTAAGCTTTGACATGTAAAGTGTCAGTTGAACACTATGGGATAGTGATAGCTTATGTTATAGGTACACTGATAGGTTCAGTGCAAACTCGACTAGCATCAATTTTGTCACATTGGTTTCACTCTTGTTAGTTAATGTCATAATTGATTAGTTATGATATGTTGCATGAACCTTCGACCTGAGAAATCACGTTGAAGATATGCCTGTGACATCGGGCATGTCATTAGAATATTTAAGCCCAACTCACCCTTTGGTGGGGTCAACCTCGAAATGCGACCTTTATGGACAAGTAGTAGTTTTAACTGATATCCAAGAAGGGATTCGTTCTCTTGTAAGTGGACGGGTTAATGTCTTATGCGATTATGAGTATATGAGATCTTAAGACTTTGGTCAAAGCAGTTGAGCTACTTGTGTTGGACACGAGAAAAAGCTCATTGATCTAGACTTATTATGATCTAAGCATATAGCCGAGTCTATGAGTTTGACAGAACCATGACTCTTACTTGACTAATATATTAGAACGAAAGGTTTATACTTATACGGTATTCATGTCAAGAAAGTTTTAAGAATGATCCAATTATGCGTTCTCATTTGGGCTATGATGTGGGCTATGTGACTAGTTAAATGTTACCCATATCTTTTAGTTCCTCCTCATTGCCAATTGAGACGAATCTAAAGAGTCACGCTTAAAAATAATTTCATAGAAATCTAGGAGTCAAAGTTAAGAGGCATATTGGGTATTTGATACCAAGATTTGTTGGATAAATTTGTAGAGACAAAAAAATTAACAAATCATTGGATGATTTAATTGATTTATTAACGAGATTAATTAATTGATTATTTTCTTCGAGAAATAAATAAATTCATTCATTTAGTAATTAATTATTTAATTATATATTGGATTAAATAATTAAGTTAATTAAATGATTCTTGTAATCAATAAAGAGCACCCACATGGGCTCGAACTGGGGACACCCATGTACAAGCCTTGAAGGCTTTGTTTTTTGTCTAGTGATTTAAATATCACCTTAATTGAAAACCTAGCGCACAGTCTCATGCTCTACATCAGTAGCCTCCAAACCAGAAAACTCCGCTTCTCCTCTCTCTGTCTCTAGCCGTGCACTTTTTAGGGGGAAAAGAAAGAGATTTCTGCAGATATTCTTGCGTGGTGATTTACAGGTAATGGCAGATTCATCACTCAGATAAAAAAAATCAAGAAGGCAAAATTTCCACCGTTGGAAGATCAAGGAATCGAACAGGGCGTTTTTCTCTCCAATCACTTCGCTTCATGGGTAGTGTATATTATCCTTCTTTTGTTATGCGCATAAATCCCTGGTTGACCTTGGCAGGAATCTCGTTTTTGTTTACTTTCCGTTGCATTTTATATATAAATTCCCAACACAAAACTTGGTAAAATGTTTAACACATACTAAGTAATTTTTAAAAAGGAATAATTACACTAACTACCCCTCTTATTTAGTATAATTATAATTCAATCCACTTATTTTGGACGCATATCAGATACCCCTTCTTATAGAAAAACCTTACAATCACACCCCTCTGACTGTTAGTCAAACGCAACAGAAAATGTAAATTGACTATTTTACCTTTATTTTTAAAAAAAGCAAATGAATAAATAAGAACAAAATGCCCCTTGGTCCTTTCCATGGTTCGCCGGAACGCCGGGATCTCGGCCGCAACGGCCGTTCCGGAAAGAGAACGAAGCCCCACATTCCAAAGTTCCGGACTATCACAAGGATGGGTATGGAAGGGGAGAAATCGGGCGCTTTCTCGGCGAAACGGTCGATTACTCGAGTTGAAACGGTCAGAGCGGGCATTTCCGAGGCATATCGGAACGGAACGGTGGGACGACGTCGTTTTGAGGGTCTGCGGTGGCGAATGTTGTGTAGGGGTGTGTTTTTGCAGAGACGTTAAAGTAAATGTATGGGAAAGCTTTTTTTTTTTTAGACAAAAGAAAAGGAAAAAAATACACGTATTCTATTTTGATTGTCTTCTCAAAGCTACTAATATTAACAAAGGAAGAGTAAAACTATAAGAGGATAAAAACAGAAAAAAGGATAAAATAAGGAAAAGCTAGGACAAATTTTAAAACAGTTACTGCTTTTTACTCTTACAATGGTAATTGCTTAAATTGAGCTTTTTACTCTTACATTGGTAATTGCTTAAATTAAGCTAAGGGTGGGCCATATAAATTGAGTCAATTAAGTGTAATTTTGTGCTTTATCCGGTGTTAATTGAGTGTGTGATATTTTACAAAAAAGGAAAAAAAAACTCAATCCAACGCTGAAACTATCAAATTTAAAGATAATAATGCTACTTTGATAATAAGTTTAGAAATATTACGTTAAAGTTATAGACTTTATTATAAATTTAATGCTTAATATTGTTTAATTTCACAATGGAGACTAATCATAAGAAATCTTACATGTATAATTTGATCTTTTAAAATATCTCAAAATCAAATAATTTAATGCGCAAAAGTGTGGAACAGCCGCGACCGTTCCGCGATGTTGCAATGGAATTGGAACGGTGGCGACCGCGATGGTCTCCGCGACCGTTCCTGTGAACCATGGTCCTTTCACGCTTCTTAATATGCCAAAACACACAAAACTCACACACAAACACACACAAAACCCACGTACAAGCATATACACACACAGACCGGAAAAGCCACATCTAGCAGGGTTTTTTTTCACCGGATTTGCACCCTTTTTGAATCTCCAACTCTACTCGGTGGCTAGCTCCGCGTACTTTGCCCTTTCTTCGCATATTTGAAGATTTTTTTGTTTAGATAACTGATGATGGTAAAAATTGTCAGAGTATGAATATCACGTGTTCAACCACGTGGGATGGAGGAACCGATCCAACGCACAACAGACTAGGTTGAAGGTTGGTTTTTGTATACACTGCACTCGGTTACTTCGAGCTGCTTACGTACCCAAACGCTGTGGGATCAAGTCAATTCGTAGTTCGTTACTGGGGTCACTCTCTATTGCCAGTATATTTTTATTGGGGGAGTAGATAATGAGCCACCTCCAGCTCCTTTGACGTATTTATAAGGAGCTGGTTATGGGTAATGGGCTCTTGGGCCCTATCTTGTCATCAGCCGAATAAGCTTGATTTAATTATTATTATTATTAGGCTAGAGGAATAACCTTACTATGCTTAATGGGTTGCTAGCCCTTCTTGGGCTTGGCTAATCCTCCCATCACGGGCATTCACCCTTGGTGGGCGTCCCGACAAGATTCGGGGACGAGTGAATTACTAAAATACCCCTAGACATTTTTGGCCCATATCATATGCCCCCCACTCCCGGGTTCGAAAGACACTTAGGAGCAGAAGTGATCCCGCTTAGGCAGGGGCAATGAACTTTAATTTATAATGGGTAGTGGGTCATAAAGGCCCCTCACCTATTTTTTACTTAAGTGAGGGATGGAGGTAGGTCTCACCCTCACATCTCATTCATTCAACTCTTCTTCTCAAGAATTTATCTCTCTAGGAGCCTTCTTTCCTCAACCATGGGCAAGACTCAAAGTGATCAAGGTAATGACAATATTTGTAATTTTGCTTTCTCCATTTTGTCTAAGGTGTCGCGATCATAACTTGGGAGATAGCTTATTTTTCCGACGTTATCTTAGATGGTCGAGTGTGAAACCTCCCCGCTCTCAAGAATCCATTCGTCCAGGGTATTGCGCGATTCTTCCGGGGGGAGGGCATTGGCGAGGCCTAACCTACGCCCGGGGGTGTCGCGCCTAGACATGGCGCCTTGCAGCTTGATCGCGAGGCACCGTGCCTCGATGTCACTAGGCCGCGAGGCCATTGCCTAGTGACCACGAGGCCGGTGCCTCGCGGAGGCCGGTGCCTCGCGATCCAGGCCCCGAGGCGACGTGCCTCGTAGTGCTAGCCGCGAGGTGACATGCCTCGTGGTGCTAGCTGCGATGCGTTTGGGTCTCGCGGTCTCGCCACAATGTCTTTTTATTGTGCAGCTTAGTCGCGAGACGTTTAGTTTGCCCTTGACTTAGATCTTCTCAATACATGTGCTATCACTTTAGATAACTTCTATTATGGACTTATTATTGATAGAGCCTATTTATGTTCATAGGGCGATGGGGCCAATCTTCCCCAGATGAGGAGGATCCGACCTCTCCTGACGGTAATGCTTTTGACTCTCGTGATTCTACTATCACTCAGACCAAACTTCTAACTCTTTTTGACGACACCATGGTGGAATTCGAGTTACTCATACCCATATCGGGTTGTCGGGTCTTAGATCCTCCAGAGGGGCACGTGACCCTCTACGTAGAGTATTTTCACTCGAGGCTCACAATTCCCTACCATAAGGTCTTCGAAGAAGTCTTAGCTTACTACAATATTTTCATAAGTCAACTAACTCCAACTTGTTTCACCTTCTTTGAGGGTTTTGTTTCTCAGTTTGCCGAGTTAGGCCTGGACGTTAGCTTGGATGCTTTTCTGACCTTGTTCATGATTAAGATGAGTAGCTCCACATCCTACTTGTATTTTTACCCTTGCACTCTGGATTTTGATTCTCTGATGGGGGACTTTAGTTCTAAGGGTGTTCATGGTCCCAAGCGGGGCGCTCGCGCCAGTCCCCCGGGCACTGTTGTGTTGGAGGCGGGTGATGGTGATTATATTAACGGGGACTTTGCCCACTTGTCTCCTGGAGTTAGTTACAGTAAAGGAGCGACCCCTCTAGATGAGCATTTGCCCGTGTATTCTTTGCCCCCTATCAGCTTCTATGGTGAAGCGTGCTCGCGGTCGTTCCCCGTGGACCTCCAGTTCCAACGACTCAGGCACCGGTTTGTTCAGTCTGGGAGCAAACTTGGACCCCAATGTCACCTCCTTTTGAGATGCTACAGATCGCGTGACCCCTTGGTCCATGACCAGGATGGTCTTGACGGACTATGACGTTACGCGTTTATCATCCCTACCGATCGAGCGACTTGATCAGGAGACCTGAACCAGCGCCGGTCGGGTGAGTATTTACTCGTACTGTTATGTAGGGGCTATTTGGTTGTTTGCCTAAAGTTTTTTCCCCCTTTTTTCCAGGCTATCCAGCTGTCTCACTACCTCCATCTCAAGTGTGAAGAGGTGGATAGGAAACAGCAAGCAAGCCTTGAGCAGAACCGTAATCTTTTGTCCGAATACTGGGGTGCTAGGAAAGAAACTGACAGCTGGGAGAAGAAGTATATGAAAGCTAAGAAGGACCTTGAGGCGGAAAAGTCCGACGGTAGCCACTTTCTCAGCTCGGACGCGGGGAGAAAGACTTTGGGCGATGCCAAGAGGTCGGCGGTGGATAAGTTCGCAAGAGTGCCGCCTTCATTGAGGAGTGTATAAGCTCGTTCGGGGCTATATGACTAAGACGATGCGCAAGTGCTGTAGGACTCTCCGCGACAGTAGTTGGTACCCCGGCAATGATTTCACATGGATGTTTAAGAATGCCCCCAACACCAGTGATGGTGAGACCGACGCTGGGGGCAGTGCAGATATGTGAGGCTGTGGTCGTCCTCTTAGCTAGCAGACCCTTTCATGCTCTTACCCCTCAGGGTTTAGTTATCTTTCTTTTCCAAACTATTTTTATGTTATTTGCCACCAGACTTGTTCTTGTTTACCCGTGCGGGTGTACGTTGCTTTGTAGCCTCTTGAGGCATATTGGATATTTTCTATCTTTTGGCATGTTCGTTTTTTGATATTAGCTATCTTTGCTTGCCTCTTTGTTATCTTAGCATATTGCGAGCGTATTTTTCTATGTGATAGACTACTTGTTCTACCCTTGCCATAGTACCTTGCTACTTCATGAGCGTTAGCTTTGGTACTCTTCTAATTTTTTATGGTTTTTTTCTCCACAATGAGTTTTTTCTTCTCAATGATTTGTGAAAAGCTATCAGTTAGCCTCCTCTATCCCACATGTGCCCCCCTACTCCTTAATATGAAAATCAAGTTGAGGAGTAAGAGACCCTAGTGCGGGTTTATGGTGAGAGCTATAGGCTTGACTAGCCAGTGGTGTTATATCTTCAAGAATTGCACCCCGACCTTTGTTATGATGGCTGGAGGTGAGTTCTCTTCCTAGTTTCAATTGCGAGGTGATAGCTCACCTTTTGCCCTAACCAGCGCAATGGAGTGAGTGTGGTACTCGTTGTTTCTTATTGGTGAAGGCTTATTTGCCTCTTTGATGTTTGTTTTATGTATAATCTCGTTCCAGAATCTTAATGGGAGTGGGGAGACCTACCATAGGTCCTCAGCCTCTCTTGATATTGCTGGAGGGATTATGGGGTGACCCATCCTCTAACGAGCTTTTTACAGCTCGGGGGATTCTCACGGTGTTACCCATTTTGACCTCAAATGGGGTCGCGAGTAATTTTGCCACGTTTCGTGAACGAATTTGGCTAAGTGTTGGGGGTGCGATAGGCACTCAAGTATATGTTTGGAGCGTGGCCATTATTGTCAAATGTTAGCAACAATCGTCTAGGTTGTATATCTAACTACTGCTAAAATAAACTAAGTGATAGCCTCTGTCGGATGAGATATCTCCAAGGGGCATTTGTTCTAGGTGTCCTATAATCACCTAGGGGTAGTAGTCTATCCCCTAATAAAGTTTGCATGCTTTCATGCCAAGGTAACATTCATCATAAAAGAAACGAAGCGGGGTGCTCGCCAACACTTCAATAAAAATATTCAATCATCAAAGATCCGAAATAAACTAAGGGGATGTTCGTGGGCATCTCAAACATATAATGTTCTTAGGTGCACTTAGGCACCTCAAAACTTAAAGTAAATAAAATTCAACACTTGGCTCATGGCCAACATGATATTGTCTTTTAATTGAATTAAGGAATAGAGTAGAGTTTTACCTTTCAATACCTCCTGGGGCTTATCCATTAGTCGGACCCTGGGAGTCACATACCATTACGTCTGGCTCAATTTTCGGGGCACTGCTTTCTAGTGGGAGTCCTTGGGCTGCTTAGACCCTGGCCCCGAGTAAGTCTCTTGGAGCGAGACTATGTTGATGGCGGCTAGCTTCCCTTTATCAGTGGAATCTTTGTCGCCATACTTTCTTTTTGGCTTCTTTAGTGCGCTCGCGTAGCATTCCTGGGCAATTTTGATGTCTTCGATGGCTTCTCCAATTCCCACGGTAGTAGGGAACTTGACTTTCAAGTGGTAGGTTGAAACCACTACTTGGAACAGGTTCAAGCTCGGCCTCCCCAAGATAACATTGTAGGTGGAGGGAGGCTTTGATCACCAAAAATTTGACCCTCTTTGTGGATCGCACTGGGTAGGCGCCTAATGAGATGGGGAACGATACTTCCCCCAGTGCCTCCACTGTCTCTCCGGTGAACCCAGTAAGTGGGGTGTTGACGGGATGAAGCTGAGCGCTGTCCATCTCTAGTTGGGTGAAAGCGTTGTAGAAGATTATATCTGCCAAACTTCAGCTGTCCACTGGCACTTTCTTCACCCAAAAATTCAAGATGGTTGCTGATATCACTAAGGCATCATTCACTGATGGGATGCCTTCTCCCAAGTCTTGCTGCCCTAACTCGGTGGTCTGAAAGTTGGGATCTATCTGATTAACTTGCCCCCCCCCAGGTGGGGAACTCAATGCATGCAGCCCTGTTGCTGCCCTCAATGAGGCCTTCCTCGCATTCGCCGAATCTCTCCCTGCCAGGCCACCTAAGATCACCCCTATGATTCCATTCACTGGGGGATTTTCCATTTCAGAGTCTGTCACCAGGGGACCATTTTTACCTCCATCTCTGCCCCTCGGTCTCTGGGGGGTCTGAACGGTTACTTCGGATGGGGCAACTATCTCATGAAGGTAACCTCTCTTGATCAACTTTTCTATCTTAACTAACAAGTGGTGGCACTCCTCGATCGTGTGGCCTTTGTCCCTATGAAATCTGCAATAATTCTTGGACTTGAGGCGGCTGGGGTTATCCCTTATCTTCTTAGGCCAGGAGACTATTCCTTGTTGCTCGGCGATAGCTAGTACTCGCTCTCTTGAAAGTGTAAGAGGAGTATACTTCTCAAACCCTGAAGGGAGCATAGGCTTCCTCTACTTTGCCTCTGGCGATTTGTCATCGTCTTTGGCCTTTCTCTTATTGCCACCGCCCTCGCTCTTGAGTAGGTCGACAGTCTCTTCAATTCTTATATACTTCTCAGCTCTTGCCAACAACTCTTCCATAGTTGACGGGGGCTTTCCAGCGATTGACTCCTTGAACCTACCACTGCGTAGATTCCTTTGTATAATTCCAGACAATAGCTCATGATTCACGTGCGGCACTTCTAATACCGCGTTAGAAAAATGTTGCACATACTCTCTCAAGGACTCTCCCTCCTTCTAAACCACCGTGAACAGGAAAGATGCTGTCTTAGGATACTTCTTGTTTATGGAGAAATGATTAAGGAAGTGCCCAGCTAGCTGCTCAAAGTCGGTGATGGTTCCGGCGAGCAGTCGGTTGAACCAACTCAGGGCCTTTCCTGAGAGGGTGGTCCGAAAGATCTTACAGTAAGTTGCGTCGCTGATGTCGTACATATCAGCCTTTGTATTGGACTTGTCAATGTGTTCCTGGGGTCTCCCGCTCCTTCATACTCGCTCAGGTGGGGTATCTTCAACCAGGGCGGTAATGATTCTGCCAGAATTGTTGTGCAGAACGGACTTCTTTTCGGAGGAGCCACGGCCAGTGGCACCAACTACATATCCTCGTATCACCCGACATTCTCTGAGCTCATTGCTGGGCGAGGGGCATGTCTGCGACGGCCATCCTGCCTCGGCAAAGCCTTCTCAGGGGTCAGAGAAGCTTGCCCCCGGAGAGAAGACCGAGGAGGTGTTATCTTTCTATCTCTTCCTCTAGGTGGCCTCTCATGCGGTGAGACCACGCTGTTCTCCTCTCTCTCCCTTGCTGCCCCATTGATGGGTGAATTGGATCATCTCGAGCCAATCCCACCGAGGGTCAGGGATTCATGACCTTGGCGGGGAGATTTGTCAGGCGCTCCTCGATAGGGAAGACTCTTCTCTCGAGGCTCCAGACCCTGGCGACCAGATGGAGGGGGCGGATCTTGCTGCCCCTTCTCCTGAGGTTGGGGAGCCTCATGACTGTTTCTTGCTTAGGGGTCTTGCCCCCTACTAGCTGATGCTCGCGACGGATGTTCTTGGGCGTATTGTTGTACCACCCTTACAGCCGCGCGAACAGAGGCATCCACGACCAGAGCCAGCAAAGCCTCTTAGGTGATCTCGAATACCCTGGAAGCAGGGGGTGGGATCACCGCTGGTGTTGCAAGTGGCACTTTTTGCTCGTTCACCAGGGGAAGAGCAATAAGAGTCTCGTCGTTGGCCTGCGCGCTAGGAGGATTCTCTCCGCCCAATTGAGTGTTAGGCTGGTCCTCAGGTGTTTGGTTCAGAACTTCATTGACCATGGTTGCCTGACCGTTGTTCGTCATCCTATCTTCAGTAGTGCGTGCTTGCGACCTAGTTTGCATGCTCAGTGGCTGGAACGCAGTTCCCACAGACAGCGCCAATCTGATGATGGTAAAAATTGTCAGAGTATGAATATCACGTGTTCAACCACGTGGGGTAGAGGAACTGATCCAACTCACGACAGACTAGGTTGAAGGTTGGTTTTTGTATACACTGCACTCGGTTACTTCGAGCTGCCTACGTACCCAAACGATATGGGATCAAGCCAATTCATAGTTCGTTACAAGGGTTACTCTCTATTGCCAGTGTATTTTTACTGGGGGAGTAGATAATGAGCCACCTCCAGCTCCTTTGAGGTATTTATAAGGAGCTGGTTGTGAGTTATGGGCTCTTGGGCCCTATCTTATCATCAGCCCAATAAGTTTGATTTAATTATTATTATTATTAAGCTAGAGAAATAACCTTACTACGCTTAATGGGTTGCTAGCCCTTCTTGGGCTTGGCTAATCCTCCCACCGCGGGCATTCACCCATTGTGGGCGCCTTGACAAGATTCGGGGACGGGTGAATTACTGAAATACCCCTAGACATTTTTAGCCCATATCAATAACCCTAATCCAAATGTATGTTTAGACCAAAATTTTCAATCCTTCAAATACTCATTATGGATGTTGTTTTATCTGTTTATTTGCACGTTATTCTAAGTAAGCGATTGTGTTAAAGTCAGGGGTTTCTCAACATTTTAGACTAAATTTATTCAATTGTTTTTGAACATTTAGGGTTTATGATCATAATGTAGTAGTTAAATATTGCATAAACATGTGTATGATTTCCCCCAATTTTCGTTTATAAGAGAACCCTAATTTTTCTGCCAAATCCATAAATCTGAAAGTTGAGAGTAGTTTTAATTTAATTTTGATCAATATATTGCTATTATACAATAATTAAAATCGGACTTGATTGTTTCCACTATGATAAGAATTTTGACCTTGAGCATGAGAGGAAAAACACACACTTGGAGATTTGAAGAAGTGTTTATGTTTTTGTAGTATTGCTGTGGAATTGCTTCTGTTGATATTCATTCCTCTTTGATGGTGACAAGCTTAGGTTGCTTGTATTACTTGGTCAAATTATCCAGAAGTTATTACTTTCTGAAATTGATGAGCATGCTTGAAATTTTGTCAGTCTATGTGTGATACACAAAGTAGTGTGTTAGAATTAGTGTGAAGTTTTATCGAGTTTTAAAATGTGGACACACTGGACACGATGCAAAAGTTGTGATGGGGCTGTTAGGAATCAATGCGCATAAACGAACTTAAAAGTAAAGAGAAAGCAAGAAAATAGAGACAACGATTTTACGTGGTTCGGCAAATCGCCTACATCCACGGACCTATGCTAGAGAGTTTTTATTAATCTTGTGAGAGAGATACAATTACAATGAAGGGAATTTCATCTACTTATGTATCCTAAGCTTGGAGGTAAAGATACAAAGACCTAATCACAATAGGTAACTCAAAACTTGCCAAAAAAGATGAAAACCGCGTCTAACAGACGCCTACAGTTCGCTACCTGCGCCTAGGCGCGGCAGTACTGCTAACTGTCCCAGCCTTTTTGCATCCCGCGCCTGGGCGCCGTTTTGGTCGCGCCTGGGCGCCGTTTTTCCTTGACTCTTTGATTTGTCTCCACACTTTAAACCCATCAATCTCCCACTTGGAGACTAAACTCAAAGTAGAAACACCCCTCTTCATCAAAACTCCATGACTCTTCATTCTCCAAATGAAAGCACTCTCTCTCTAGCATAATTCGGCCTCCTCATCACATAAGTTCGAGGCCAACTGAGGCCATGCATAACCTCAGTTTCTCGGTGGTAACTCCCTTAATTAACATATCCGCCGGATTCTTCGCACCAAGCACCTTCTTCAACTCCAAAGTCCCATCATCTATCATCTCTCGGATATGATGATACTTCAATTGAATATGCTTCGTCCTCGAGTGAAACACCGGATTCTTTGCCAAACAAATGGCACTTTGACTATCACTATAAAGTGCACAATCTCGTTGCTCCTTATCAATCTCCCTCAGAAAGTTCTTTAACCAAACCATCTCTTTGCCAGCTTCTGAAATGGCAATGTACTCAGCCTCGGTTGTGGAGAGTGCTACACACTTTTGTAGTCTAGAAGTCCAACTTATTGTCGTGCCACCCAAAGTGTAAATGTACCCCGATGTACTCTTCCGACCATCTTGATCACCACCTAAATCCGCATCCACGAAGCCCTCCAAAGTCACACTACTGCTCAAAAAACACAAGCACATACTTGATGTACCCCTCAAGTACCTCAGTAGCCACTTTACCGCTTCCCAATGCTTTAACCCCGGATTAGCCATATACCGACTCACAACTCCCACTGCATGGGCTATATCCGGCCTTGTACACACCATTGCGTACATCAAACTCCCAATAGCAGAGGCATAGGGAACCTTTGCCATTTGATCTCGCTCTTCCTCAGTCTTAGGTGATTGTTCCTTGCTCAACTTGAAATGACTCCCTAAAGGTGTACTTCTAGACTTTGCATTTGAGATTGCAAATCTAGCAAGTACCTTTTCAATGATCCTCATCCCAAGGATTGTATTTGCAGCTCCCAAGTCCTTCATCTCAAATTCCGTGGATAGTTGCTTCTTCAACTTATCAATTTCTCTCATGTTAGACCCAACCACTAACATATCATCCACATACAGTAGCAATATTATGTAACAATCCCGAAACTTCTTGAAATAACAACAATGATCCATTTGACACCTAGTATATCCACTACTAGCCATGAAGTCGTCAAACTTCTTATACCATTGCCTCGGAGCTTGTTTAAGTCCATACAAGCTTTTTTCTAGCTTGCATACAAGGTCTTCTCGTCCATTCTCCAGAAAACCCTCCGGTTGAACCATGTAGATATCCTCCTCCAAATCCCCATGAAGGAATGCCGTTTTTACATCTAATTGCTCAAGATGCAAATCCTCTGCAGCAACAACACTTAGAACCATCCTAATAGTAGTTAGCTTGACAACCGGCGAAAAGATTTCAATGTAGTCAATCCCTTCCTTCTGCTGGAACCCTTTGACCACCAACCTTGCCTTGTACCTTTTACTACCATCTGGTTCATCTTTAACCCGGAATACCCACTTGTTCTGCAAAGCCCGTTTCCCCTTCGGTAACTCAGTCAACCTCCAAGTTCTATTTCTCTCAAGCGAGCTCATTTCATCCTTCATGTCTAGCTCCCACTTGAGAGAATCTCCCACACTCATCGCCTCTTTGTACGACTCGGGCTCACTCGAATCAGTTAAAAGTAAATAGTGTAAGGAAGAGGAATACCTCATGTTTGGTTTAGGAGTTCTACTCGATCTTCTCAAGGTTGGTGGTGGAGTCTCCGGATCATCCTCGATCCTATTCTCAGTGTCATTCCCAGCAACCTCGTCTAGAGTGATCTCTTCCAATATCGCCTTTGGTTTCTCGTTTTCCTCAGTCTCTGCTCCAAGTCTATCCTTGTAAAGCACCCTTTCGTTGAACGTGACATCTTTATGCCTTATGATTTTCTTGTTTTGGTAATCCCAGAATCGATACCCAAAATTCTCTCCTCCATAGCCAATAAAGATGCACTTCTGTGCCTTAGGATCCAACTTATCCCTGTCATCAGAACTTCGCAAGACACAAGATAAACAACCGAATATTTTTAAATGCGATAAATTTACCTCCTTTCCAAACCAAACCTCCTCCGGTATTTTGAAGTCCAACGGTACTGAAGGTCCCCGATTAATGAGGTAAGCCGTCGTGTTCACTGCATCAGCCCAAAATGTCTTTGGAAACTCGGAGTAAAGCCTCATGCTCCTAGCTCGTTCGTTCAAGGTTCTATTCATCCGCTCAGCAATCCCATTCTACTGCAGAGTCCTTAGAATGGTCTTGATCATCTTGATCCCATTCTCTGCACAATAGTCTTTGAACTCTTGGCTATCATACTCCCCACCATTATCCGACCTTAGACACTTCAATCTCATCCTCGTTTCATTCTCGACTTCTGCCTTCCACTTCCTAAAGGTATTAAACACATCCGACTTATTTTTCAGAAAATAGGCCCATACCTTTCGAGTGGAATCATCTATGAAGGTGACATAGTATCTCGACCCTCCAAGCGACTGTATGGGAGCCGGTCTCCATACATCAGTATGCACAAGCTCCAACTTCTCTGCCTTCGGTTCTCTACCCGTCTTGGAAAAACTCACTTTTTTCTGCTTCCCAAGCACACAGTCTTCGCAAAGACCCAATTCAACCGACTTTGAGATTGGTAGCTTCCCCTTGGATGCCATGATTCTCATTCCCTTCTCACTCATATGCCCAAGTCGCCTATGCCATAAGTAAACATCCTCTATAGCCTCGACTGCAGCAAACGAGTCCTTCTTTATTTTCCGTACACCACCACCAAACACCGTGGTGTACCCATCACTGTCAATTTGACCCATTGAGATCAAATTCTTCCTCAATCCTGGAACATGTCTCACATTATGTAGTTTCAACTGCATTCCCTGTGCCGTCGTCACTGTGACCTCACCCTTACCAACTATTTCCAAGGGTTCGTCATCTGCAAGAAAAACCTTTCCAAATTTTCCAGAAACATAATTTGTTAGATAATTCTTGCATGAAGTAGCATGGAACGACGCACTTGAGTCCAGAACCCATTGGTCGGCTGGACTGTCAACACAACAAACCAAAGCATCTTCGACGTCGTCTACTGCTGCGTTTGCTTGTTGATGTTCCCGGTTTTGATTTTGACCCGTCTTTTCAGGACAATCCCTCTTATAATGGCCTTTCTTCCCGCAGCCCCAGCAATCAGCCTCCTTACGCGGTTTTGACTTCCCTCGTCCCTTTGACTTGGATCGACCTCTACCTTTCTGACCACCCCGTTGAACATCTCTTCCTCTGCTTTCCGCACTCAAAGCAGCAGACGTGAGTTCTCCTGATTCCCTCCGGCGAATATCCTCGCTCAAAATCAAATCCCGAATCTCCTGAAGTTTCAACTTCCTTTGGCCAGACGAACTACTCACAGCAGTTACCGTTGCACTCCAACTTTCCGGCAATGAAGACAATAAGATTAAGGCCTTTATCTCGTCCTCGAAATTAATATCAACTGAGCTCAACTGAGTGATGATCATGTTAAACTCGTTGATATGGTTGGTCACCGATCCTCCCTCCGTCATCCTCAAATCGAATAAACGTCTCATCAGATAGACTTTATTCAATGCGGATGGCTTCTCATTCATATTGGATAACGCCTTCATCAAACCCGCTGTTGTTTTTTGATCTAGGATGTTAAACATCACGTTTCTCGATAATGTTAATCGAATAACTCCTAGGGTTTGCCTATCCAATAATTCCCAATCCTCGTCTGACATCTTTTCAGGCTTCTTCCCCGACAACGGTTGATGGAGCTTTTTCTGGTACAGATAATCCTCCATCTGTGTTCTCCAGAATCCAAAGTCTTTTCCATCAAATTTGTCAATCTTCACTTTTCCTTCTTCAGACACCATTGATTCACACCGATTGCTTTAACCCGTGCTCTTGATACCAGTTGTTAGGAATCAATGCGCATAAACGAACTTAAAAGTAAAGAGAAAGCAAGAAAACAGAGAAAGCGATTTTACGTGGTTCGGCAAATTGCATACATCCACGGACCTATGCTAGAGAGTTTTTATTAATCTTGTGAGAGAGATACAATTACAATGAGGGGAATTTCGTCTACTTATGTATCCTAAGCTTGGAGGCAAAGATACAAAGACCTAATCACAATAGGTAACTCAAAACTTGCAAAAAAAGATGAAAACCGCGTCTAACAGACACCTACAGTTCGCTACCTGCGCCTAGGCGCCGATACTGCCACGCCTAGGCACCGAAATTGCTAACTATCCCAGCCTTTCTGCATCCCGTGCCTGGGCGCCTGTCTGTCCGCGCCTGGGCACCGTTTTGGTCGCGCCTGGGCACGGTCGGCAGTCTTGATTCGACTCCTTTTCTTCTTCCTTGACTCTTTGATTTGTCTCCACACTTTAAACCCATCAGGGGCTCGAATGAGCAAGAGGGCAAATAGGGCAAAGAAGGTATTAGCAGCATTTGAGCTAACATTATACTTTATATCGATTTTATTATGTTCTTATTATTTTAGGGTTGTTCATGTTATATTTGGAATTCATGGAGAGTCTGAATGTAATGGTGATGGAGGTAATTGTGACAGAGTCCCTAGTGGGGTAAATGCAATGTAACCTGTAATAAAAACATTTTCAACAGGAGGTAAATGTAAGGTTTTTGGTAAAACTAAATGCATTTCAAATTTTGTTTCATTATTATATAATTGATGTGTTTTTATGCTAATGTTATATTTTTTGTTGTGTTTAAGAATATCAATAAAAATGTGTCTTTGGCATAAATATTTAAAGTTGGAGAGAGATTGTTCGGAAGTGAAGTGGCAGGGACGGATACAGGATTAAATTGTTGGGGGGCCAAGTTATCTTTGCCTTTTTCTTTTTTTTATATATAGCTATACAAAGTTATTTCATTTTTAATATATAAGTAAAATAACAGTTCTTGCATGTAAAAAATAAGATATTCTTCAATAAAAATTTATAGTAATTTTGAAAAGTATAAGCGTGCGGTTCTTAAGAAAGTTTATCGATAGTGTACATGACATTTTGAGTCTCTTTATCATATTAAACAAGTAAAATACATAAAAATGCATATTAAACTCTAGTTTTTATCTTATTGCTCATATTAATAATCATATTGAACTACTTTATTAGTGTTTTGTGATCTTTTTCCTTTTAAAAATTATTTCTTATAAGTTTTAGGAAAAATAATGGTTAATATTTCATATTCTTCTGGCCAAATTCTTGTTGACAACTCAAATTCTTTTTTGCTAATTGTTATTTTAATTAAAAAGAAAAAACAAGTAGTTTAAGTAAGAGGGAAAAAAACGGGCACAATTGAGATATGCAGGGTTTGAACTCTCAAAATCTCAATTGCTTGGAGCAACTTTCAAGTTCTTGCACTTACCAACTCAGCTAGAATAGCTATTTGTTCGCATTTGAAACCTTAATATAATATTGTTGGGGGGAGCCATATCCTAAAAATATACACTCATCTACATTGAAATCATGGAGTCTCGGGCCCCGGCCCACCCCTAAATCCACCCCTAGAAGTGGGTAGGCCATCTCAGACTACATTCATGCTTCAAAGCCAAGAAGAACCTCTTCCAAGCCAGTCCTCTCAAATAGTTGTTAGTAAATGAATTTCTGCAGCTGGAGCTACTTTGAATTTATGATTTTAGGTTGTTTTTTCATTGATAGAACAATGATTATAGTCTTGCTTGAGTTACATTGTAATGGCAATTTATTACCAGTTGGGTGCATTGTTGAAGAAAACTAGTGATTTTTGTGATTTTTTGAGCATTTAGTGCTAATTAAGGTGGATAAAGTTGTTGGTTTAGGTGACATTTTGGTGCATTTTGTGATTTGATAATGTTATAAGGCCTTTTATGTTATGTGGCTATTTGTACCGGGGGTTGAATGTAAAGTTTTGTGGCAAGACAAGGCTACATTTGTTTGGTGGATATTTGCCTCTATTTTTGGCATTTCAATGGATATCGAAGTTTGTTAGGCATTTTAGTGATGGGCACATTACACTTTGTACACTTGAATTATTCACTTTGTCGCATTTAGGTTCCTAAACTATTAAATGTAACAAAATAGTCCATAAACTATCAAACGTAATAAAATTGTCCCTCAACTTGGAGAACGTTTAGTTTGTCGTGATATGCTGCTAAAATGTCACTGAGTTTGACCAATTCAATGTGGCAATTGAAAAAGTTTGCCAATTTCACTTGCTTTTTATAAAATGGGTGCTTTGCGTGCTTATAATTTTGCTACTTTTTAATCATTTGACACCATTTTCTACTATTTTTTGTGCTGAAAATAATACATCAATTTTCTACTAATTTGTTCTAGGGAAAATTACTACAACCCCCTTAAGATAAACTCTTATATCCAAAGAATACATGATAATAGTTTTCAATAAAAACAACCCACCAAATTCTCATCCTAAAAATCAAACGTAACGTTAGTAAATTTATGAAATAGTTAATTGCTCTTAGCCTTCTAGTTTAAAAATTAATCAACTGTAGTTCTATATAAAAATTTATTTATTTAGAAATTTTAAATTGCTAACTGATACTAGTATAGATTTTAATTTTAAATTTTCAAAAAATTCAATCTCTTACATTTTTTTAACAATAATATTTTTGAATAATTACCATATTAAAATTAATTATATAAAATATTTAAATATTTAATATTAAAAACAAAACCTATATCATACTAGTTACTGATTCTTATGAATAAATGAAGGGTACTTTAGTCCAATTACTTAATAATTACTTGAGTAGTTCTAAAGTACCATTTATTTATTAAATTAAGAATTGATAAAATAATTGTTTTATCGGAATATTTTTTTCTAATTTTTTAAATATTTTTAGTTTTGAATATAAAGAACTTTGAATGTTTTTATATAATTTATTTTATTTTTAATATAGTAATTATTTAAAATATATTTTTAAAAAATTAAGAAAATTAAACAAATTTGAAAATGTAAAGTTAAAATCATAATTAGTATCAATTATTGATTTAAAAGTTCTACATAAATAAATTTCTAGATAGAACTACAATTGATTAATTTTTGCTTTAGAAGTTAAGGAATTAAATCCATAAATTTATTAACCCCAAATGTTGAATTTTTTTGGAAAGAATATTGATGAAATCAGTTTTTTGGATTGAAAAATATTATCATGGATATTTTTGGGTATAAAATTTATTTTAAGGGGTTTTTAGTAAATTTTCCTTAAGAAATTGGTTACCATTTTTGCACAAAAGTTAGTATAAAATGGTAACCAAATTGTTAAAACGTAGCAAAATCATAAGTACACAAAAGACCTATTTTATTGAAAGCAAGTGAGGGAAAAATTGACAAACTTTTTCAATGACCATATTGCAATAGTCAAAGCCAGTGTTACGGCAAGCCAAACGTCCGTCAAGTCGAGGGACTATTTTGTTTTGTTTGATCATTCAAGGACCATTTTGTTACATTTAATAGTACAGGGACTTAAATGCTACAAAGTAAATTGTTCAAGGGTACAAAGTGTATTTTGCCCTTTAGTGATTGCAGGTCACATGCAAGTTTCAAATTTCCTTGAATTTGAATTAAATAGAGGGCAAAATACACTTTGCTCCACTGAACTATACCATTTGTACCAAATACCCCCTGAACTATAGAAAAATACACTTACCCCCCTCAATTGCTTGAAATTGTCCGCATTACCCTTAACCATTATTTTTCCTTTCATTTTTCATTTTCTCCACCATTTTTTTATTTTTCACAGATTTTCTTTTCTTACATAGATTAGTTAAAATTTATCCAAAATATCATAATTAATTAATTAAAATAAAAATTTATAATTTTTTTTAGCACAAATGTTAAATTAATTTAGTGAGAACATATTATATAAATATTTGAAAAAATTCAACTAATGCGTTGTAACAAAATTAAAATAATTCAAATAGATTTTTAATATGTTTTATGTATATTTTGATAATATATATCTACAATTGCTTTGATCTTTGCTGGATCGATCTCAACTCTAGGGGAATGGGCGGGCGGAATCCAAAAACAGTCCTATCAGCGAGTAGGAAAAGCGATATATATATATACTGTTAAAATATAATATGTTAGCATTAAGTTTAAAATATATATATATATATATATATATATATATGTATATTCTAGTAAAATAAGATATTAAAAATACACAGATATGTAGTAAGAAAATATATATAAAAGATATCTGTTATAATTAATTTAATTTTGTAACGATGAATTAGTATAATTTCATCATACATTAATATAATGTGATGTCACCAAATTAATTTATTATTATTGCTAAAAATATTATAAATTATTATTTTAAATCATTAGTTATTATTCATTGGGTAAATGTTAACTAAGCTATGTAAGAAAAGAAAATTTGTGAAAAAGAAAAAAATGGTGGATAAAATAAAAAATAAAAGAGAAAAATAATAATTAAAGGTAATAAAGACAATTTCATGCAATTGAGGAGGGTAAGTGTATTTTTCTATAGTTCGGGGGGGTTTTGGTACAAAGGATATAGTTTAGTGGGTCAAAGTGCATTTTCCCTTTAAATAGATGATTGTTTACAAAATATTCATGTCATTCAATGCATTACGATATCTTACACCAAAATTGCTCATGCATTGCATTTTAGAACTCTGTCTTTTGCCAAAGACAACCTACGAACATATATTAAGATGTTAATAAAAATGTTACAAAGTCTATATTCAATAAGAAGAATTTAACAGTTATAACCCCCCTCAGGGCTATTTTTGTCTGTTAAAATACGGTTTATCAAGGTAAGGGCAAAATAGAAAGTATACAAAAAAAATTTGATGACATCAGCAGATTCTGTTAGAAAATTAACGGAGATGATTGTAAGATTTTTACATATGAGGGTTTCTATTATGTGTCCAAAATAAGCAAATCGGGTTGCAACTAGACTAAATAAGGGTAGTAATTAGTGTAATTAACTAATTATTCCTTTTTAAAATGGTGCGCAACTAATAGTTGGGCTAAAACTTACTCATTTTTTAATAAGAAAAACGCTAAAATAAAAATTACTTGGGGGGTTATGGTGATGTAAAATTATATTGTGAAAGTATTTAATTACTTATTTCATTCAAAACGAAAACGCATTGGCATCTAAATTTTGTATTTGTTTTCCAGGCTATTAGATAATCGTGATCCCAAACATAAGGAATGGTTAGTGGAATATAGTCCATATAGTAAAGAGGGGCAAGACCTTTATCCGTAGCATGTGAGAAAGAGCATTGGACTGTAACATGTGGTGCCCATTAATCAGTGTTTCTTTGGATCCCACTCACATTCCGCTCCTTATACCACTATCCTATTTTTCTTATTTTTATTTTTCATTAATAATACTATGTTAAATTTATTATTTTTACTCTCTTCAATCAAAAGCATATAAACAATATTACAAACAACCTCAATATTAAATTCTTAAACTTCATTGTTTCACCAATATTTCCAACTCATTGAGCTAAAGGATATGTAGTCAACACTAGGGATATTTAAGTAGCATTTGACAAAAGAACATTAGTAAAACTCACTTCGTAATGCGTTGCCAATAAGTTTATATGTTCAACCGATCAATGTTTTAATTTTTTTTCACTAATCCTTGTTAATTTTAATTGATATTTGATAGTTCGACCACTGTTTTCATTATTTTAATGTCATTATTAATTACTTAACGATATCAACATTAACAAGCCATGGTTGGATAACTAAAATTTGCAACCTCATTCACTTTAGTGCATTTCACAAATTGGGAAATGTTTGTTCTCCAAGGATGTTAATGACTGATTATCCAAACTCCTAATAATCCATCTTCCGCGGGTCAGGGAGGTCCCGAAATATCAAGTTTTAGGTTGATCTACACCACACATGTAAGTATATATATATATATATATATATATAGATATATAGATAGATAACAATTCTATATAAGCAAATACATAGGGAAAGATGGAAATCCTTCGGGACCTCCTAATAATGGTCACCATATGATCGATATACTAGCATTTGGGAAAAATCCATGCTAAATCGAGTTCAATGGTCCATGATCGATATAGCAGCATTTGGAAAAAATCTATGCTAGACCGAATTCAATGGTCCTAGTGTCTATATATCTCACACAATTAAATGTCTTATGTGCGATCCCCACATACACTTGTGTGAGAGAGAAAAATAAAATTCACACTCACTTTGTCTGACATTGAATTACCCAGCATTTGGGGCCTAAACAGCTGTCCCACCAAAGTCTGATGTTTTGTTTACTTACATTCTCTGATTTATTGCACATTAGGGCTTCCCTACCTCCTTTAATAATGCTTCGTTTTCACTTGGAATTACGTGTTTCCTCTAACCATATCTCCTCCTTTTTCTTTTTCTTTTTATTACAATTATGAGATTGGAATTGGGGGAAAACCAAATTTGAATCAGGAGAGCTTTACCAAAATGGTGGTGGCCAATGGCAATAATATGTTTCTATTATGTCTTTTTCTCAGCATTATTGGAGCAAAAGGGGCACATAACATGGGTTCTAATACAAACTAATATCCTAATTCGTCATACTTCTAACTGCATTAAAATTACAATCTAACCCTCATTATTTTTAAGCATCGTACAAAAGAGATATTGATTGTTGATAGATTGACTGCTTTGCATCATGTACGATGACGGAGAGATCATTGATTTGAAACCAACCTACCTATGTTCGGGCATTTGTCTACTAGGAGATCACCAGTTAAAATCCTTATAAACCCAATTTCTTGAGGCTAGCCCACAAATAATCTCCTTATAAATCATCGGTGGCCCCTTTCACTAGACTAAGAAGGTAGATTAATTGAGGTGTGCGCAAGTTAAGTCCGCGTGGGTGGCCCCTTTGACACCAACCTATGTTTAGATTTTTGTCTACTATGAGATCATCGATTCAAATCCTTATTAGTAACTTTAGACGTCCTTCAAAATTCAAATAGTGTGTTCCTTTAGAAATGCTAGAAAAGTAATGCACCATAAGAAACTTTTGAGTACACATATTAATGGCTAGTGTTTATATAACTGAAAGATTTGAGACACAGCATATGTTGTGGATAGTCAATTAGACATGCATGCTGTTTCAACACAAATATGAACACACTTGATAAAAAAGAAAGTAAATAAGGCATATATAGGCAGGTCCTATACATAATACAGCAAGATTCTTATGACATATAATTCATTTATAGTTTTTCCCTCCACAAATTACACACTAGACATACCCTCCTTATTTCACTCACTTTATAATGCATGCCCCACGTGACAAACACATGAAACTCATAATACAAAACATGGGGAAATGAAATTATAGAAGATATACGAATTCTTCAATGGACACACACCAAGAGAGTATCATCTTGGAGAGCTTTGATTGTGCTTCACTAAGAAAATTCTCAGTACTATTAGCTCTCTCATATGAAGCAAGTTATACACCATCCACACATAAACTTAGCTTTTAACTAGTTTTGGCAACAATCCCATTTGCAGCATTCATGGCAAAGAAGAAGACCTGGTTTAGTATACTAAAGAGGTTTTTCATTTCAGAACCGCAATCAAGACTAGATAAGGTACAATGATCATATACTCGTTTTTTCAATATATTCTGTAGAAAATGCACCTGAATTCCTTCAATTTCTTCAAGAAGGATAAGAGAAAGAGATGGGTATTCCGATTGCTGAAGATGAAAGATCTAACACCATTGACAGCACAGTCCCCTGCAATCGAACGGCTACCGTGGGAAACACCAGAACAGAGTAATAGTAGTGCATTACCTGTTCTCATTGCAACAGATATTACTTCTGAAAGTAATAATCATTCCGATATTCCTCAACTCTCCGATCAACATGGGAGGGAATCTCAAGATTTAGCCGCCATGAAAATTCAATCTGCTTTTCGGGGTTATCTAGTGAGTTTTTAATAAAAGTGTTAAATTAGGAAAAATTTCATGCATAATATTTTATTTTCTACAAGAATTATATATTTATATGTATGGGGGTTTCAGGCAAGGAAAGCACTAAGAGCACTGAAAGGAGTGGTCAAGCTTCAAGCTCTTATTCGTGGTTGGGCTGTTCGGCAGCAAGCTATTAACACCCTCAAGTGTCTGCAGTCCATAGTAAATATCCAGTCGGAAGTTTGTTCGAAGAGATGTGAACGAATTAAGGACAGTTTGCATTGTCCAGAATACAAATCACAGGATTTTAGAGAAAAGGACATAAAGGTAAGTAGTGTAAGGTGCTTTTCCTAATATAAATACATTAATATAAATAGATATAGATAAGATAGATTTATAATATTTTTCTATTTTTACAATAATCTAGATTTACCAGAAAAGAAAGGGTAATAAGGTACACAAGAAAGATAAAAACATCATAATGTACTGAGTCTGCCTAACAAAGTTGAACTAAATGGTTATTGTGTCACCTAAATAAACCATTTCCTAGTCTATTAATTTCCTTCTTTTTTAGTTCCCTATTTCTCTGCCTTCATATTTTCTTCATTTTCTGCCTTTAGCCTGATGCTAACTAGATAGGAGTTGAATAGTAAAGTTACTCAGCTTACAAACCATATCACCAGGTCAACAAAGATCACTTATAATTAGCTTGAATATTTTGATAGAAAACACATTGTTTGTCACATAGGTTAATTTTTGCAAAAGGTATAACACCAATGGGAGGCGTTAAAATAACAAAAATATAGATTTCAATGCTCTTTGTTACCTTTTATCTATCAGTTACAAAAAGTCTACAGCTGTTTGCATTGTCCATTGGCACTATGATCTGATCTTCAGCAATGTTCTATAAACCGCAGGTAGATATAAACAGCCAAAAAAGGTGGGATGACAGTACATTGACAAAGGAAGAGTTGAAAGCCCTCTCTCTTACTAAGAGAGATGCTTCTATCAGGAGAGAAAGGATAAAGGAATACTACTTGAGTCATCGAGTAAGTTTCTTGAGTTTCAATTTCAAGTCTCATTATAGCACAACTTTACAAATCAACTTTCATGACGTGGAGATTTATATTTCCAGAGATCAGCGGAAACAGAACGCGACAAAGTATACGGGAGACGAAGATATTGGTTAGAACAGTGGATAGATGCCCAGCTGGCTAAAAGAGATTATCCAGGAAATCTGGATACAACTTTATCAGCTAATCCAAGAAACAGAGATGAAGAAGTTGGAGGCAGACTACTTAATTTTAGACCTTTGCAAAAACAATATCAAGCAGAAATGACAGATTCGCCTGCATATGTCACAAGAAGACCAGTTCATCATAGGAAGCAGCATTCAACAGGAGAAGATAGTTCATTCATGGGTTCTCCTTCAATTCCTACATACATGGCCTCTACCGAGTCTGCCAAAGCAAAAGCTAGATCAATGAGCTCGCCAAGATTAAGACCACTTAGTTTTGATGTTTGTTCCGAAATTGCATCTCCTTATAAGCATAAGCTCTCTCCTATATCATCTATTAATAGCGAGCTCACAGGCAGCAGTTGGCTAGGATATCATATTAGTTCCTCACAAAAATCGCCACGGTTGAAAGGTCTGGCTGGTCCCATAAAATCAACTATGAGCACAAAGGACCTTCGACTTCAGGGGATTCTTTATCAAAATGGTATTGGCTTCGCAGTAACGGATGATAGAAATCCTATGGGGAAATAAATGTCAGGAAGTATCTCGTTTTCGGTGTTTACTCAAGCTATATGTAAATTATTGAAAGTTTCTTACAATTGACAATTGAAGGACCATGTCAGTGCTAAGTCTTTACTGCTTTAAGAATTGGGGTGCAGTGATTGATTAATGTTCACTTATTTTTGAAGCATCTTTCATGGAATTTTTTTACCCTGCAAAAGAGTCTCAGGCATAAATATGCTGAAATCTATGGAAGATTGGTGTTAAATGTTCTTTTACCAAATTCAACTTATATGCATAATGAACTAACTAGCCCTTACAGGCACCAAACCCGTGTCTTAGACATGAAAAGACCATGTCCTAAACACTGAACTGATGGGACCAAAAAGGTGTCATACACCTCAGCCCTGAGACTGCAAGCAATTCAAGATTTCGTTAGTTTCATGTTTGCGGCTTCTGATGTTATTGGGTCACAATCCTGTGGATTCCTTGACCATAGGACAGAAGATTCACACCTCCATCCAGTAAACAATATCTTCAACTCTCTTCATTCCCTTCGCAATTTTTCATCATCCTCAGCCATCCCAATGGTAAAGTTGGTTTTAAATCAATTTCACAGAAATGGAAGAGATTACGAACAGCATCACTTGAAACAAAAAGGGAACATACATCTATTACTGTAGTCTTATCTATAAATATTTGTGACAAATTCTAACCTGTGGTACTATACCACAATGTTTGAGGTATCCCATGAATATCTAAAGTTACCCTTAAGTACTTATCTGTACTGCATAATGAACTTCATGGAGTTCATGGCATGTATAGCCATTTACACAGACAGCCAGCATAAACATTGCTTTTTGTATTCTAAAATTCAGTGAAAAGGGGATAATACATCAAGACTAGCCAGTGCTTAGAACACTTTTTTTGAAGAGTTTAAGCAGAGGTTAATGCATTTGATAGTTCCAGTTGCTGTGTCTTCTAGCACTTTGGCAACTTCTTTCTAAAGACTGGTACCCCATGCATAGTCCATTTACAAACTCTGGGCTTCTTGCAAATCACAATTTATTACTTACCGTTGGAATTTTAAGTTTTGTTTATAAGATTTCGTGATTGTAGTTTTGTTCTACCAGTTCCCAATTTGTGAGCGTCAAAGAGAGATATCTCTGTTACGAGCGAATCAATCATGTTGCTTCTCGTAACCAGAGCAAAGCGAGCACAATGATATATAAATGACCATTTTCAGCAATTCAAGTCTGCTCTACACAAGCTGAAAGTAGAAATGCAAGTACCTTGTGCATATAAAACATCCAAAAATTAAAGTTGAGGCCATTAGTCGTCGTCGAACAGTCGAAGCTTTTCCCATGCATTCCTGCAATCAAGTCTAGTGTTTACTGTCAGATAAACAGAGAAACTCCAAAAAGGATACTGAAAGGAAAAGATATAACACTACTATATTTTATCAATAACACAACACAACTGCCATGATTTTTATCGAAGAAACCAAAGATTCCTACTTCTTTGTCCTCCGCATCAAAAACTACGAAAACATCAGTATAACCAGCATTAAACTAATCTCCACCACCATTAAAGTAATCTTACCAGTATAATAATAGGAATTCCCCTTATTAAACTAGTTTTGTGATCTCCATTAGTTCTCTCTTCCACTTTTCAAAACCCTAAATCATAAGCCCACCAAAAATGGCAGCCTACACCCTAACTCCAGTACATCACCCCCTCCACTCTCTCGCTCACTCCTTCAAATCCAAGACCCTTAAACCTCAAAGAATAAAATGCAAGCCTGACATCAGCACCACCTACATTATCAGCTCAAAGCTTCGTGCTGCCGTAATCGGCGGCGGCCCAGCAGGGTCCTCCGCCGCTGAAGCTCTGGCCTCTGGTGGCATTGAGACTTTCCTCTTCGAACGCAGCCCTGAAGCAGCCAAGCCCTGCGGCGGTGCCATCCCTCTCTGCATGCTCGATGAATTCTCCATCCCTACTCATCTTATTGACCGAAAAGTCACCCAAATGAAAATCATCTCACCCTCAAATCTCACTGTAGATTTTGGAAAAACTCTCAAGACCCACGAGTTCATCTCCATGGTCCGCCGTGAAGTACTGGATAACTTCCTCCGCCTTCGGGCCAAGGACCACGGCGCCACCCTCATCAAAGCTCTAGTAACAAACATAGAACTCCCTATAACAGAAAAATCCCCCTATGTAATCAACTACATATCCAACAACACCCACAACTCCCTCGCCGTAGACATTATAATCGGCGCAGACGGCGCCAACAGCAAGGTGGCAAAGTCAATAAAAGCTGGAGACTACACTTGTGCCATTGCGTTTCAAGAACGAATCAAATTGCCGGAAGACAAAATGAAGTATTACGAAAATTTAGCGGAGATGTACGTGGGGAATGACGTCTCACCTGATTTTTACGCGTGGGTTTTCCCCAAATGCGACCACGTCGCAGTAGGAACAGGCACAGTTTCTTCGAAGCAAAACATCAAACAGTTTCAATGTGCAATCAGAAACCGAGTAAAACCCAAAATCGACGGTGGTAAAATCATCAAAGTCGAAGCCCACCCAATCCCAGAGCACCCGCGGCCAGTTAGGGTTCGAGGGCGGGTCGCTTTAGTAGGAGACGCCGCCGGCTACGTCACAAAATGCTCCGGCGAAGGTATTTACTTCGCTGCAAAAAGCGGGAGAATGTGCGGAGAAGCAATCGTTAGGGCATCGGAGAATGGGGAGAAGATGATCGGCGAGGAGGATTTGAGGAGGGAGTATTTGAGGAAGTGGGATGATGAGTATTTTTGTACATTCAAATTTTTGGATATTTTGCAGAAGGTGTTTTATGGGAATAACGCAGGTAGGGAGGCATTGGTGGAGCTTTGTGGGAAAGAGTATGTGCAGAGGATGACGTTCGAGAGTTATTTGTACAAGAGGTTGGCGAAGGGGAATCCATTGAAGGATGTGGAGATGGCGATGAACACTATTGAGAGCTTGATCAGGTGTAATATCGTGGGGAGGGAGATGGATGCCTTGGATAAACTATTGCTTTCCAAATTGTAGTTTCAAATGTATTCTGTGGCAAATTCTTGAGAGCTTATTGTGGTTTCTATTATTTCATTTGAAAATTAATTCTATATGTGATGGGCTATGATGCTCTGTTACGAGCAAATCAATCATGTTGCTTCTCGCAACCAGAGCAAAGCGAGCACAATGATATATAAATGACCATTTTCAGCAATTCAAGTCTGCTCTACACAAGCTGAAAGTAGAAATGCAAGTACCTTGTGCATATAAAACATCCAAAAATGAAAGTTGAGGTCATTAGTCGTTGTCGAACAGTCGAAGCTTTTTCTATGCATTCTTGCAATCAAGTCTAGTGTTTACTGTCAAATAAACAGAGGTACTCCAAAAAGGAGGCCGAAAGGAAAAGATATAATTCACTACTATATTTTATCAACAACACAATCACCATGATTTGTATCGAAGAAACCAAAGCATCAAAAAGTACAAAAGCATCATTATAACAGCATTATACTAATGTCTACCACCATTAAAGTGAATCCGCCCAAGGTTTTAAATATCCGAGGATCGAATTTCCGAGGATCTCAAAGCGAAATCTCAACTTCGATCCAATTTTACAAAATATCTATCGAAATTTCCCAATATTTATCGATATTTTCGATATTTCCCGAAATCTTGAATTCTTAATAAAATTACTTTGTTAAATATCTACCGAAATTCCTGAAATATCCCGAAATTCCCGAAATATCCCGAAATTTTTCGAAATATCCCGAAATCTCGGCCAAACTCAAAATAGTTCAAAATTTAAAATAATGTGGTTTTAAATGATAATTTGTATTAAAATTGTGGTATTTTATTTTAATGAAGTTTCTAGGAGATTTGGTTATTACATTACTCTCAAATTATATTTATTTTATATTTTTTGCTACAAATTTTAATCATACTACTTGACAAAATTCACTATACATACATTATATATACAATATTATTTATGTAAAAGATGCATAATTATGATATTTAAAGTTACACAAAATTTCGTTGTAAATTTCCAAATATTTCTATAAATATCCATGATTTTTTTTAAATCGAAATCGAAATTTTGAATATCCCCGAAATTTCCATCGAAATTTCCGTAAATTTACTATTCCGATATTGATACCGATATCGAAATTCAATACCTTGATCCCACCAGTATAATAATAGGAATTCCCCTTATTAAACTAGTCTTGGGATCTCCAATAGTTCTCCCTTCCACATTTCAAAACCCTAAATCAGAAGCCCACCAAAAATGGCAGCCTACAGCCTAAACCCAGTACACCACCCCCTCCATTCTCTCACTCACTCCCTCAAATCCAAGACCCTTAAACCTCAAACAATAAAATGCAAACCTGACATCAGCACCACCTACATTATCAGCTCAAAGCTTCGTGCTGCCGTAATCGGCGGCGGTCCAGCAGGGTCCTCCGCCGCTGAAGCTCTGGCCTCCGGTGGCATCGAGACTTTCCTCTTCGAACGCAGCCCTGAAGCAGCCAAGCCGTGCGGCGGTGCCATCCCTCTCTGCATGCTCGATGAATTCTCCATCCCCTCTCATCTTATTGACCGAAAAATCACCCAAATGAACTTCGTCTCACCCTCAAATCTCACCGTAGATTTTGGAAAAACTCTCAATCCCCACGAGTTCATCTCCATGGTCCGCCGTGAAGTACTGGATAACTTCCTCCGCCTTCGGGCCAAGGACCGCGGCGCCACCCTCATCAAAGCTCTAGTAACAAACATAGAACTCCCTATAACAGAAAAATCCCCATATGTAATCAGCTACATATCCAACAACACCCACAAGTCCCTCGCCGTAGACGTTATAATCGGCGCAGACGGCGCCAACAGCAAGGTGGCAAAGTCAATAAAAGCTGGAGACTACACTTGTGCCATTGCGTTTCAAGAACGAATCAAATTGCCGGAAGACAAAATGAAGTATTACGAAAATTTAGCGGAGATATACGTGGGGAATGACGTCTCACCTGATTTTTACGCGTGGGTGTTCCCCAAATGCGACCACGTCGCAGTAGGAACAGGCACAGTTTCTTCGAAGCAAAACATCAAACACTTTCAAGGCGCAATCAGAAACCGAGTAAAACACAAAATCGACGGTGGTAAAATCCTCAAAGTAGAAGCCCACCCAATCCCAGAGCACCCGCGGCCAGTTAGGGTTCGAGGGCGGGTCGCTTTAGTTGGCGACGCCGCTGGCTACGTCACAAAATTCTCAGGCGAAGGTATTTACTTCGCTGCAAAAAGCGGGAGAATGTGCGGAGAAGCAATCGTTAGGGCGTCGGACTATGGGGAGAAGATGATCGGCGAGGAGGATTTGAGGAGGGAGTATTTGAGGAAGTGGGATGATGAGTATTTTTGTACGTTCAAATTTTTGGATATTTTGCAGAAGGTGTTTTATGGGAGTAACGCTGGTAGGGAGGCGTTGGTGGAGCTGTGTGGGAAAGAGTATGTGCAGAGGATGTCGTTCGAGAGTTATTTGTATAAGAGGTTGGCGAAGGGGAATCCATTGAAGGATGTGGAGATGGCGATGAACACTATTGGGAGCTTGATCAGGTGTAATATCGTCGGGAGGGAGATGGATGCCTTCGATAAACTATTGCTTTCCAAATTCTAGTTTCAAATGTATTTTATATTGTGGCAAATTCTTATACCATATAGCGAAGGCGGGAGCCTCGATCTAGCGGACTACTATGAGACGCCCCCCGATTTTTTGACCTCTCTTTTGCATAGGGACCTTGTATGTATTGTACATAGGCTAGTGCCTCGGGGACAACTTTGTATAAAAGCTTGTACTCTTGTTTGATGTAATATACTGTTGTGTTTTAACTGTTCCAAAATATATATATATTTCATATGAAAAATAATTCATATATATACTGTGTGTAATGTCTGAATATTGGTATTTAGATTGTTTTAACAAGATAATGAAAAAGCGATAGTGTCAGAAAAATATTATTGCGAAAGTAGTTTTCTTGTGCTACATTCTACTTATGTAATTGATCGGAACCTATCACCTCAGACCTTGCCGCAGTTGGTGGATTGAGGGTCAGAAGGCCTGTTAACGGGTGGGTTTTACTCAGATCCAGACCTAAAACTCAAGGTCTAAAACAGACCTAGACCCAAAACTTTGGGTTTAAACTTAGGCCTATGGATATGGGTCTACAACTTGACCAAATTTGATTTATATATTACATAATATGTGTACAAAGACAAAAAATAGAAGAAGTGTAATTGGAAGTTCAGGGGATGGGTGGCGCGGTGGAGGAGATTCAGGGAGTGGAGAGCGAGAGCTGGCGGTGAAGAAGGGAGGAGGAAGGAGTGGTGGCTGAGGTGTTAGCTCCAGCTACGGAGAGGAGGAGAAGAAGATGAGGCGTCAGACGACGGCGATTGTAGATGAAGGCAGAGGGGATAACGGCGGCGGAGTGGCGACGATAGTAGATGACAGCGGCGATCGTGACATGGCTGGTGCAGCTGCTAAAAGGATAAGGGTGGGTATTAGGGTTTTGCTGTTGTTGGAGGTATCAAGTTATTTAAATAGGTTGGGCTTGGGCTTTAATTAGTTTGGGTCTGGGTTGGATCTGGTTTGTCTCTGGTTAATTTTAGAAAGGTTAAAATTATGTTATTTGACTTCTTCTTTATGTTGATGATATGATCATAACGAGGTGATGATACATTAAATATCTCCCAATCATTGATTTGATTTATTTTTTAACATAAACTACTATATTATCCCTCGAAAGCTAGAGCTTGTTAGGATTATACCCTCAGATGTCATAGAGGATAGAATGATAAGGCACCTTTCTTGTAATGAACCTATTTATTATTTATAATAAAAGACATCGTTTAGTTTTCACTTAAATCTTATCTGCATCTATAAGTAGTGTAAAACATTTTGTTTATGTTTTCAGTGCAATCTCTCTACTTCCTATGGGATTGGAAGATTGATACTAGAGAGATTGATCTTGATTACTTAAACTCGTTCGCAAGTAATATGAAGTCTTTAATGGACAAATAAAGATTTAGAACACTTGTACAATCTTAGCTTTGACATGGGAGTGCCAGTCGAACACCATGTGATGGTGGGAGTTTAAGACTGTAGGCACATCAGTGGAATTGATATGCTCGAACACGACTCGCATTGGTTCTCTCACATTGGTTTTTACTCTGTGACTGTCAATGACAGAACTGATTATGCGTAATAGTTATAAGTAAACCTTTGACCTGAAGTATCAGGCTGAAGATACACTTGTGACGTCAAGTTTGTCACTAGAGTAGTTAGACCCAATTTACCTGTTGGTAGGGTCGACCTCGAAATGCGGCTTGATGGGCCAGTGGTAGTCTTAGCTGATAACTAATATGGGATTTGTTCTCTCATAAGTGAATGGGAAAATATCCTATGTGATTATAGATAATAGAGATCAAAGTCTTTGGCCAAAGCAAAAGAGACGATTGTGCGAGGCACTAAATCAAACTCAATGATCTCGTATTATTATTATAATTAATACATATGGTCAAGTTTAGTGAGTTTGACATAACCATGACACTCACTTGACTGGAACACTTAAACAAAGGGTTTATACTTATACGGTATTTACAATTGGAAAGTTGTGCAATGATTCAATCATTCGATTTCGTTTGGGCTACGAAGTGGGCCACGTGACTAGCTAGGTGTTACCCATTTCCTTTGGATTTCTCTCACTGCCAAACGAAACGAACCTAAAGAGTCGCGCTAAAGGGTTGGTAAAGAAAAATAAAAGGATTTTCTGTTTTATTTTGGGAGATTTAATTTATGGGATAAATTAAATAATTTATTAATTGCTCATTAGATGAGATAATTAATTATAAAGATAAGATTAATTATTAATTAATTTCTCAAGGAAATAAATGAATGAATTAATTTATCTAATTAATTTGGTTATTTAATTAATTGATTTATTTATTGAATATAATAAATTATTAATTAAATAGATAATTAATTAAAATAAAAGACGAGCCGGGCCGTGTAAGGGGCGTCCATTTGGACACCTCCTAGGGCCAAGTTGGACGTCCAGTTGGATGCCCAACATGGACTCCATTCTTTTGTCTTGGTCAATAAGTCAAGTGATATTAAAAAGGACTTTTAACCTAGATGAAAAAGAGACTTCATACAACTCTCCTAGAAAGAAAAAGAAAAACTCTTCCCTCTCACACACACTAGCCGTCGGTCAAGGTGAGAGAAAAATGGATTTTTCGTCAAATCAATCCGCGTGATTATTTAGAGGCAATGTACTTTCGTTGTTCGGATCAAGAATTCAAGAAAGCTTCAAGGGATTCGTGAAAATTGGATTGCACGAGTTTTGGAGATTTGGTGCCTTCAAGTATTCAAAATTTTGAAGGAGGAATTAGTTCTCCTATCACTTCACTTCAACGGGTAAGTTATTAATCATTTTAGTGTTTATATGATTCAATATGCAAATCGAGAAAATCGCTTTGGGATATAATTTAAAAACCTTTTGCTGCACAATTTTTCGGGTAACTCAACAGAGCATTTGGGCATCTAAATCCACTATAGCCATATCCCGAGCTTTCGGACAAGAGAGTCTATCATTTTGTCTACGGTTAGCCCGTGGGGCTCTTATGTCCTCTAGAGTCGTATCCCATCACCATGACATTTTTCCTTCTCTCATCTTATCAGGATCAAGTTCGTGGAATAGTCTATCATTTTGCCTACGGTCGGCCCATGTGACTCTTATGTCCGCTAGGTCGTATCCCATCATTGTGACTTTTTTTCTTCTCTCACCTTATCAGGATCAAGTTCGTGGAATAGTCTACCTTTGTGGTGGATCGTAAGCCCGTAACCCATCATCATGACTTTTTCGCTTTATCACCTTGTTAAAATCAAGATTAAGATTGTGGAATAATGTACGAGGTGAGGTGGTTGTGTCCCATCATCGTGACTTTTTTCTTCTCTCACCTTATCTGGATCAAATTCGTGGAATGAGAGTTTTTCTCCTCTCAATTTTTCATGAGATTCATTTTTTGTTCATTGATATATATTGCTTAGTCACCTGCATTAACTCTTCCGCCGATTTATGATATGACGGTTCCAGGTACTTGGTTCGTAAACGATTCATGTACCCTTCCATATAGTGTCATTATAAAAATGTGGGAGTTTATGGCATCACACTATCCCACATAATCAACTCACAAGATGTTGGATGAGCTTGTGGGGTAGTACCTTGATCCAGTTACTTCTCACAGTCTAGCCTCACTAAATGATGAGCTCTTTGCCATTAACACAGATACTCGTCTTAACTTATTATTCTGAGTGAGGCCCAATTCCTGACTCCTCTAAGATCAAAGTGACTGTTGTACTGGTGTTAGTCTTCTCCACCCGAGGTGACTTTGATTAAGGGGGTACTAGATGGCTCCTTGGACTGCACTTGCTTATCTATGATTAGTCTTATCCATTTATCTGATATATCTTTACAGCAACTCTATGTAGGGTTCTCACACATGGCACCAACTGATTTAAGTCAATTTCGAGGGATCGTTCTACCTCTGTCTGAGATGCTTTGTATGATACACAAAGGTGGTGATAAGATGTCGGGACTGCATTTGGATATTAGACCAAACCGCCTATGTACCTCCTTGGAGGATCAAGTTCAAAGTAGATCAAAAGTTTAGGTTGTATTTATCGGGTTGTATCCATTTGGATCATACTTATATGATCATATTCATACGAGGCTAAGTAGCCCTAATTTGTATTTCGGGAACGCACTTTGAGTCAATAGTCAAGGTATTAGTGGATATGATGCTAGCCCTTGATCATTAATGACGGCGGGTATTTATAGATGTTTCCACGTTGTACGGACCTAAGTCTTACACATGATTTATCTAGATAATGCCACGTGGTATTTATGGACGAACATGATGATGGGTCATTGAGTTAGGTCATTTGGTCGACCCGACCCGAACATAAAAATACGCGAATCGTGTAGTGTAATGCAAATATAAAAGTTTTAGGGACCCTTGTGCAATTATATAAGGGACCTTAGGGCAATTAATAGGATGGATCATTCTGCAATATAAGTGTAACTAATATTTGCTATATCAGATACCTTATGGACTACATGCCATCAAAATAAATTATGATGGAGCCACTTTGGTCGACATAAAGGAATTGGGCGTCAAGGTGATAGCTAGGAACATCTCGGGCGAGCGCTTGGTATAGAGGTGCCCACGAGTTGAGATTGAGCCGAGCCGTGCTAGATTTCTCCACTCGAGCTCGAGCTCGACGAGCTTCAGATAATGAGCTCGAGCAAAAAAAAAAATATTTTTCATTAATATATAAAATATATAGTACCAACTTTCTATTAATATATTATTATTATTAGATATAATCATGATAAATGTTAAATTTTTCATTACTTAAACATATATAATATTATAAGATATTATATTATTTATATGTATATATGAATAAACGAATAAAGATTATATTAAATATATATATTAATTAATAAATAAATAAAATATTATTTTTTATTTAGGCTCGCGAGCCTTCAAATATGCATTTTTTGGTTCGAGCTTGACTCGTCAGAACGTTAGGCTCGGCTCGAGCTATTTTCAAGCCGGCTCGCCGAGCTCACGAGCAAGCTCGGCTCTTTGGTCACCTCCAGTTTGGTGTGGTTGTCCATTCGCTTGGCTCGATCAGGACAAGTAGGGACGGAGTCGAGGGGCTTGTGGAGTTACCGCACCCCCTTTCAACTTTGAGAAGATTTTTTTTTGCCCTATAAATTTTTTGTTTTCAAAATATTACCCTTCCCACCCCCCAAAATAAAATAAAAAATTTAAAACTATCAAGCTTTGCCCTTTCGATTACTCTTGCGAATCAAAAACTTTCTCTCTCTTGGGGGTTCTCTCGGCGCATGTTAAGTACACTAGACTAACGTGCACCGCGCCATGGTAGACCCAAAATGCAAGGGAGGGAGACCGATGATGACGCCAACGCTCATAGTCACACCACCTCAGCAATCTCCGGTGGTTGTGAATGGATTGGGGAAATCTCCCATAGCGGGATATGATTTGGGAAAAGACTTGAATCACAGAAGGCCTAATATCAACTCGATTGCGCAAGTAATTCAGTCGGCGCAACAGATGATGGCGGAGAAGATACCGAAGGCGGACATCGCCAGGAGTTACTGGCGCGACTTCAAAGTTTACACCAAAACCCAGAAGGAGAACATGAGAAAATAAAATCCATTCAAGGGGGTAGGGAAGGCGATCCAGTGAAGACACCAACACTGAATATCTGGGTTGAATTTGATGTGTCCAAGCTACGGAATGCGGGAAGTAAGCTGCAATATATGGAGCCATTACAAAATCAGGATCACCAAGTAGGGAAAATTGACGAGGAAGATGTGAAATCTGAGATAGATTACTGGAGCACTGCCTTGGTGTGCTTTGTGATGGGTGCTAACCCCCATACCAAGTCATGAACGGATACATCAGGCGGATGTAGGGTAAGCAAGGAATTGACAAGGTACTCTTGATGCCTAATGGCTTATTTCTTGTCAAATTTTATAACGTTGAAGATAGTGATAAAATAATTGATGTGGGTATCTATCATTTTGATGGTAAATCAGTAATGGTTAGTCCATGGAATGCTGAAATTAATTATAGTAAACCCCAAATTGAGCATGTCCCAGTATAGGTGCAACTGGAGGGTTTAAACCTGAAGTATTAGAGTGCCACTGCCCCAAGTAAAATTGTTAGTCTGATAAGAAAACCCATAATGGCTGATAAAATGACAATGGATAAGGAGAGAATTCAATTTGCTCAAGTGTTGGTTGATGTGAATGTTAACAAGATGCCAGAGCAAAATATTTTTTCAGAATGAGAAAGATGTGGTGGAGGAGCAAGTTGTGAAGTATGAGTGGAGGCCTGTTAAATGTGCACATTGATTGGGTTATGGATATGTATCTGCTGAATACAGGAAGAAGCAAACAATGAAGTGTGGCAGAAGAAAACAGGTGCTCCAGTGGGTGTTGAGAAATCAAAGGATACAGAAGCTGCTCATGTTACTGTTGAAACAGTTACACCTCTAATAGAGGTGAGGAAGCAGAGTAAAGACAAAAACAAAGCACCAGAGGAGTCATGGAACCTAATCACCAGGACTGGTAGAAAGCCACTACAGTTTGAGAGGCAGAGTGTACAAGAGGGTCCTTCTTCATCAGGGATGCATGCACCGGATATTGAGATTAATCAAGGGATGGTTACAATAACAGTCAGAGATCACAATGAACATAGCCAATTGGAACATTAGGGGGCTCAACGCCAACAATTTGTAAAGAGAAGTAAAACTCCTATGTGTAAAGTTTAACATAGGAGTAATGGGGGTACTTAAACACAAAATAAAAGGAGATAAGTATGAGAAAACTTATAATATAGTTTGTCCAGGATGGAAGTGTGCTAATAACACTGACTTGGACCCAAAAGGCAGGATTTGGTTAGTGTGAAGGGATGATTGGTTTGAAGTGCAAGTCCTTACTACTATAGCTCAGCTAATTCACACTCACCTGAGGAATAAAGTGACAGATACAAAATTTGCAGCCACTTTTGTTTATGCTTATAACATGAGTGCTGAGAGAGTTGATCTTTGGGCAGAATTGAAACAGATTGGCCTACAGATTCAGGGTGCATGGAATGTATTAGGAGATTTTAACTGTGTGTTGGATGTGCAAGACAGAGTAGGGGGAAGTCCTGTAAATGTTACTGAAATAGTGGACTATAAGGAATGTATAGATGCTTGTGAACTTGAAGAGATAAGGTGGAGTGGCTGCTACTATACTTGGAATAACAATAATGTATTTTCCAGGATAGATAGAGCTCTCATTAACCATGACTGGTGTAGTAATCTGTCTGAAGCTGAAGCTTGTTTCCTTCCATAAGGAGCGTCTGATCACAGCCCCATTGTGATCAAAATGAGTAGCACAGTGGAAAGAAAGAAGAGACCATTTAAATTTTTCAACATGTGGTGTGACACACCATTGTTTAAGAAGGTAGTATAGCAGGGATGGAATAGGAGAATTCAAGGCACTTAGATGTACAAAGTGGTGCAGAAATTGAAACTGTTGAAACCAGACCTGAAGTAGCTTAACAAAGAATGTTTCTCTGAGATTGAAAAGAAAGCAGATATCATCTATGCACAACTCCTAGACTTGCAACAACTACTAAATACTAATCCTCTTGACCTGCAAATCCAAGAAAGAGTGAAGGAAAAGGAGAAAAAGAGCAAGGAAGCTAATCTGGCTGGGGAAAAATTCCTACAGCAGAAATCAAAGGGGAATTGGCTCAGTATGGGGGACCTTAATACAAGGTAATTCCATATGGTGATGCAAAAACAACAATATAGAACAAGGGTGAGCACTATTCAAGCAGATGGGAAAATGTTTACTGATTATAATGAAGTGACAGACCATTTTGTGGACTTCTACAAGAAACTTCTGGGAAGTAACACTGAGGTAAAGAAAACAGAAGAGAGAGAGTGTTTGAGCAGGGACCAAGACTTGATTGGACAATGCAAATGAAGCTGTTGAAACTATTTAGAGCAGAGGAAGTGAAGAAGGCCATGTCTAAGACTATGGATTTTAGACATGGTTTCCAATTTGGAAATATTATTTGTTTCCTTAAATTTAGACAAATGCCAAATCGAATTTAAATCTTATTGTCCAACACTAAAGTAGAAAATTCTTAAATACACTCGCCTTATCGTGCACCAAATGTCGTATATTAATGTCACATTAATAAGTGGTGATTGACATTGTTGATGTGACAAGATCTACACCATTTGATGTTTAGGACCAAGCGTACTAAAAAAATTTCACCTTGAAGTTTAATATCATGTGATCAATACGAAACTAACGATGACAACTTAATTCTCAGGATGTATTCAGTGTCCATAATAATTTATTTCAAATCAAAATTCCAATAGAAAATTTCATTTTTTTTCTTAGCAATACATAATTATTCCCTATATTCCTTCATCATAAAAAAAGAAAAAAGAGATCAAAAAAATTGCACAACAATTTCTAATTATACAAGTCATCTCATAAAAAATGAGTTTCACTTAGAAAGTAATAACATAAAAATAAAATTAATAAATACTAGGCAGAACTCAGTCAGAAGTTATAATGCATGGACACTCCAAAAATTATCTTTGGGCGGTGTCAGGCGTGAGTCGGACACGACACGCTTACTTCACGTGTCGGACACGACTAATATGTGTTCATGGTTAAAAAACAAAAAAGCAATTCGGATACCGTGTCTGACATGACCAAATGTGTGTCCGATATGGTGGTGACACGGTTGTCACTTTTCCTAAAAGATTTAATAAGTGTGGGTTTCTATTGTAAATAGAAAAACTTCAAAAAATCTTATTCTAATTTTTGAATATTTGATACTTTGATTGTATTCGTAATTACTTTGTAATTTGTGCCTGTTTAAATGTTTATTGTTGATAAGTAGTTAAATTTTTTCCAAATATATAGAGATTTACAAATAAGTAAGAAAAATACAAATTTAACAATAAATAAGTAAATAATATTTTCATTATTTATTTTTCTAACGAATTATATATATATATATATATATATATGATATTCGTGTCGGAACCTTGTCGTGATCTAGTGTCCGTCCGTATATCATAGCTCAGAAGTGTTCCCGAAGGCTGCAAGGGTTGTAGATGCCTGAACATCGAAAGTGCGACCTTTTATACTCCCTATAAATATACTCACTGCCCACTTCTTCTACATATTCATCTCTTCTGTCTCTCTGTTCTACGGACTCTCTCTCCTCTCTGTCTCTCTAAGAATGGGAAATTGGAATCGGAGATATCAGCCCAGAAAAAAGTACAGAAATTACGAGTACGAAGATCCGCCTTCGTCTCCCCCAAAAACATACAACACCCACTCATATTCTTCTTCCGGTATGTATTTTCATTATTGTCTTTCATCCTTCAAATTGTGTATATTTTGCTATTGCGTCTCTCGTCTTTTTAATCTTTTCTCAATTATTATCGATGAATGTTTCTGATTGATTGAGGAAGAAAGTCAAGACGAGGAATAAAGAAAAAGAAGTGTATAAAAAGTAACTGAATAAATTAGAATACCTGGTTATTTGATTGATGATATTGATATGTGTTCCCCTCCCCTACTATGAATGTGAACTACAGCACTATGCCCCGCTGCTGTGGTCATGTGGAGGTTCAGATTTATGCTCACATTGTTTTTTTCATTGACTGTTATCTTGCTTATTTAGTAAATATTAATAACTGAAAATCTGTGGTGTTGTCGCTTTTTTTTTTTTTTTTTTTTGTGCTCTCCTTTTTGTCGATTGCAGTTTAGTAAGTTCCGATAAATCCGAAAAGATACATAGATTTACTGGAGCTTATTTGTCTCTGAAAATTGATGCGCGTTAAAATTTGTGAGCTTGTTTCGACAGGAAAAGAGTAATATTAAGTTATTCAGATAATCGACAAGTTTTTTACCTTCTTCATTAGCTTGAATGTTAACTTGCTTGCTCAATAATGAAAAAATAATTGGACCTCGACTGTTTTGTTGTTTTTTTCCTCTTTATCTCTCGATTTCGATTTTGTAACTTTCATGTAATCTGAAAGATATTAAGATTTCTTTAATTTGTGTTACTTTCTGTAGAACTGATGGAAGGCTTTCTAGTATGATTCCTCATTCATAATATTTAGTTTCTTTGGAAAAAATAAACGAGGTCAAAGACATTTTCTTGGTGCCTCATATACACTCTGATGAACATGGTATTCCGGGTTCATATCATGGAAATTTGTTACATCTTGAAATGCCTCAATGATAAGTGGGAAAATTGCTTTACATTAACACATTCTGTTATGAACACTGTTTTTTTTTTTTTTTGCTTCGTACCATTCACCATACAAGCCCTAACACTTGTCTCGTTTTGCTTGCGACTTGTAATTTTTAAGCATACTCCACTGCACAGAGAAAACTTATCTAACTGGGCCTAACTGTCACTTTTTGTGAAAATTATGCATATCTTGTTGCTAGTTACTGGAATAACTTTTGCATACCCTGGACATTTGTTATTAGCTCAATCAAGACCTGAAAGTTTCCTTTTTCCCATCCCTCTTTTAGATGATAGAGCTCATTAAGTATAGATGCTTATTTTTGCATCGTCTCTTGTTGTTTGTGCATGCATAAAGAATGTGCACTCTACGGCCTTGCTATTCCATGCTGGTTTTGCAGATGTTCCATATTTAAGCTTTTCATGTAAGCTCATTTTATAAAAGACAGGAGAACAAGAGACTTTTGTTACCCCTTTCCCATTACTTTGTCACCTTCTAGTGTAAACAACAAGATTTTTAATATATCTTTTAACTTGCAGCGTGTTGTTTCTGAGAATCTAAATATATCTTCTAAAGCGAAAATGTTCAAATTGTGGCACTTTGAGAGGAAAATAGCTTTATCTTGATTCTAGGAATGCTGACTTTTGGATGCTAGACGAGGCATCTGCGCCCTCCTTGTTTAGCATGAGGAGGCTTGCACACCCACCCACCCATTCATACACACACACACACACTCGTGTTTGCATATTAATAATTTGATTTTTGATAGGTTTTTCGTTTTACACGTGTTAATAAGATAAATGGACAGGAAAATATCATGGTTATATAGTAAAGTATATTCTGGAGAACTCAGGAGAAATGCTTTATGTTCTTTCCTTTGTACTTGTACCTCTAGATGTAATAAACTTGAAATTTTCAAGTTTTCTTTCCGCGTTGCTACTGGCGATTGACTTGGACTTTTATAAATTTGTCTATGAATTTCCTTGTAAACACTTAAATTCTGATGTCATATATTTTTGGAAGGAATTGAGAATAACAGGGTACCATCGTGGGAAATAGATTATTGCAATTCAGCCAGAGTTCCGTGGCATAAGGTTTTGGCGTCGAAAAAGTATATTGTCTGTTATCCAAGTGTGCTAAATTGGGATGCTTCTGCTGGTAAAGAAGCATTACAGGATGCAAAACAACGATACTGGGCCATGATCAACGGCTTTCCCTGTGACAACCCTTTACCCGACCCAGATATGTACGTTGATGAGGTTGATTGGAACCCATTTATAGATCCTGAACTAATGGAGGATCTAGATCTCCAAGTTATAGATCCTGATGACATGCAGAACATTGATAAGTTGGAAACTATAAGTGAAGAGGTTGGATGTGTTCAAGCACAGTATAATACGAATCAATCTACTAATTATAACCCATGGGAAAGCAATAACGTGCAAGGTACTGTAAGTGTAAAGGACACCGTGCAGGGGTGGAGTAGGTGGGATGATTCAGTAAATCTGAAAAATGACAACCCTTGGGAGCAAAGCTGCAATAAACCTGCTGATTCTCTGAAGAATGACAACCCTTGGGAGCAAAGCTGCAATAAACCTGCTGATTCTCTGAAGGACAATGCTTGGAGAAGTGGAAATGAGTCTTGGGGTTGGAACGAGGGGACTGATAATAATAGGTCTTCTTCATTTGTGGATTATGGACCTGACAATTCTTGCAATTATTTTAGTCAAAGGGTGGCTGTAAGACAAGAAGGATGGGGAAATAGAGAAAATAATACTTGGCGACGTGGAAATGAATCTTGGGGTAAGAGGGAGTCGGAATATTGGGACTCTCGAAGATCTAGGCAGGGTGGAAGGTCCTTTCGTGGTGGTTGCAGGAAGAGGGAAAGTTCTGTACAACACACATCAAAATATAAGAGCTCTAGGTATCAAAGTGATGCCTATGGAGATAGTCGCAAGTTTTAAAAGGATAAGATTTTGGAAAATTAGTTTATTTATATTACAAGTGCTTAGAAAGTTCAGTTCCTTGAAAGATGAAGTCTTTAGCACTTGCTTTTGCCAATACTGCAGATTCCCTCATTATGGCCATTAGTAATGAAATATTGTACTATGACTTTTGTATGCCCTGGTTGTTTTTGAGGGCTTTTGAAGGCTGAAAGTATACATCAAGGATTCACAAACTTTTGCTAAACCTTTATGATGATTGACCTCTTGTAAAGACCTCAAGGTACGATTAGTTTAGTGTTATTATTTTCAATTTTGTTTTTATTTGGATATTCTATACTATTGTGTGCTCTTCACTTTGCTTAATGTTAACTCATTACAGTTATCGGAACATGTAACTGTACTTTTCTTTTTGTCATCTTGCGAATGAACATGCATGAGAATCATCATTTGTTTCATGGTGTTCAAAGTTTAGATGGAAGCTGACATTGTTGATATCTTGGTGGCTATTATTTATCGATGTTAATTGATAGATGTTGCATGTGAATTGTTTTTATCTTTCTTATTTCTTGATAAAATAATTGTTCATGATGATGGATTTTCTGACAGTGTGATCTCTGTACTAGATGTATTGAAAAGCCCACGACTTCTCACTAATACATGTTTGTGCGTAAAAGGCTGTAAATTGTCGGATGATACCTTTTAAAACATTTAGCTGTTCTGAATCTTACAATTTATTTCATTTTCACACTCTGCAACGATATACATATGGAAATTATTATGGAATTAAGAAGAAAACAAATAAATTTACTTTGCAAAATGTGTGACCTGGTCGTGGTTTGATTTGTATCTGTGATCTATTTATCCAACTGTGTTAGGACGATAATGATCTAATATAAACCCTTTTATATATAAAAATGAAAGGTAGAATTTTCTCGTACACTAGGACGGATTGAAAACTACCATGGAAGCATAAAAAATCTGACAAGGTTTTTACCTGTATATATTCAATTTATTTTAACTTAATAGACAAGTAAAGGTAACAATATACATGTTAAAAAAAACTAACTTCCAATAAATTATAATGGTTTCAAAACATGTATACATTTCATAAAAAAATCTATCAATGTTGTACATTCTCATATAATAAAATTCATCTTAGTGGACCATCAACTTTTTCTGCAATTCTTCTCTCCTCTAAGTAATCAAATAATATGCAAGGTAATCGAATATCATCAAAAATATCTATATAGCATTAGATTTTTGCATGTGCACGTTTTGTTGGGTGCATATGTAGTGCATCGTTAAGCATATAGGGTATCAATTAGCATATCTACTTCATAATAACCCTTGAAGCATGAGAAAAAAATGTTATTGAAAAAGAGCCGATTATTTGCAAACGTGTGCATGTTTTCATTTTGGGCAAATTGTAGTTTTGAAAATATTTTGGATTTAACACGTCATTTACTCTGTTGTTTCTATGTTAAGGAAACTGGAAAAACTTTCAAATCCTATGTGTTTGTAATTTCTTGTGCATGTCAAACGGGCTAGTTCTTTTATTTGCAAGCATTCTCAAACAGGTTAGTAATTTATACCTGTAAACGTTACCTGCCAAAACCATGATCATAGCTAGCGATAGACTTAATACGGAATACATGTAGGAAATTGGGATGCAAAGACACCTTTTTGGCTTGTCGAGGCTTAAAGAGTTATTGCAATATGTAAGATAATGGTCGGTAAAAGGTCCTCTCCTTGTCCTACTTGAGGTTGCTCTTTTCAATGCTATTTTTGGTCTAAGTTGATTTATTAATTGTGCATCATTAGGCATCTTTATCATATGCCTAATTGTTAGATCCCATACTAATTGGTTGGGGTGTTCAGAAAAAATAGATTGACAAGCTATCCACTGAAACTTAGTTTAAAAGCTCCATACAAGAAGGGGAAAGTTTTTTGTCTAGGTTGTATAGACCATATGGTGTTGGATGAATTGTTATGTTAATGTTGGAATACCAAGTCTGAAGTCTGAAAAATAGAATGATTTCAATTGTCTCAGGATAGTGGATTTACTCAACCAACAAAGTACCTTCTCTCTCTAAAGTAAAATATATTTTAGTAAAGGGCATTGCATTTTAACGCTGCCATTTACATTTTTTTCCTTAAGTTTATTTCGGAAACGTGCGGCTTTATGTTTTATTTCATAGTCGTTCGCTACATCCTCCGAATGTTTCAGTTGTTTTTGAGTGTTGCTTTCAATTTTGTGTTTGTCTTGTTAATAAAGTCTTTTAGCATGTTGGACATACTATGTAAATTTGTAAGCCGATCTTCGACTCTTATCCAATATTTCCTCTGGATGTATACATTCTTGAGCAAGAGGGGGAATTACATGCAATTCTCGTTTGATAATAAAACGCTTTATGAGATATAAAATTATCAGTTTCCTGTAAAAGGGCCCATGTTTATTTACAGAGTATCAGAAACTAGTGTTACAAGAAGTGCAACGGGAGCGTCGCTTTGATTGTTGACAGTGGCTACTTTTGAAAACACAGATGGATCATGGATGTGAGCATTTTTGAATTGTAACTCCAGTAGAGCAACATCTCTTGCAGATGAAGAACTGGGAACAAAGATGTGATTTTTCTGGGGAAAGTAAAAACAATGGTAGGCTTTACTTGTTTAATAAATCTTGTTGGCTGAAAATAGGACAATGATTTTCGTCATTCGGATATGCTAGTTACAATGCCAAGTGTATAATCAAGATTCAAGAATTGGTGAAATGAAGATTAATTTGTTCACAACGTTTAAATTCGAATTTTACTCTTTTCTTGCCATTAAGGCACAGATTTATTAGGAATCTTCTCATTTGTTTTAGGGAAAATTGCAATTTTGGTTCTATGTATTAATGGGGTGGCAACTTTGGGACACTATCCTTTTCAACTTGCAATTAAGTACTTTATCTTTCAATTTTGTGGCAATTTCAATCCTCGGAGTGGCAATTTTGGTCCTCCGGCCCGAAAAATTCTAAAAATTGAGGATTTTGCATCCAATTTGGGGATTTTTGAATTTGGGAGGGAAACTTTGAGCTTTTGTTAATTTTTGGGGGAAAATAATTATTAATTATTGTGCATCTATTTGAGATGCTCAATATAAAAATAAACTTGCTAAAATACAAGTATATTAAAATATATTTACATACATACATAGAAAATAAAAAATATAATAATAAACAATCACTATATAATGTCTAAAATTAATTTATTTTTATTTTTCATACTTTAACATGTTGTATCAATTTATCTAAAAGGAATACTCGATATGTTATGGAGACGGAGAATACTTCATAATATTTCTAAAGTTTGAAATGTTATATATATATAGGGATAATTACACTGGGGTCCTGAGGTATTGCTTAATTACAAAAAATATCTCATTGTTTAATAAATTACATCTAACATCCCAATATTTCATGTATTGATGTGAAATTGGATGGAAAGTGTCATAAGATGTAAATACCCATACGAATTTTTTTTTTTTAAAAAAAGAAGAAAAAACATTTAAAAAAAAATCAAATTACCATATTGCCCTTTTACATCTCTAAATTTATTTCTAATACCAATTTTAAAATAAAAAATTAAACTTAAAAGAAAAGTAGTTATATGTATCATGAGGGTGGCAATGGCCAATGGGGGTGGGGATGGAGAAGACGACTGTTCCTTACCCCACCTTTTCTTTTTCCTTTTTTCTATTTAAATAGAAAGTAATATATTTTTAAGTAATTTATTTTAGAAATTAAGTTTATTCAATACAATTTTTAAATTTATTTGTAAATTTCATAAATGAATTTAAAATATAAAATTTTAAATTATATAAACTATTATATAATCTAAGCTATTATATATTAATTTAATTAAAAGATTAAAATGATATTTTACACATAATTATTATAATTTTATAATTTTAATAATTTATAATTTTTTTATTTTATTGAAAATAATTTTTAATTATAAATATTTATTTATATATTTTACATGCACAACATTACATATAACACCTATACTTTTACAAAGCATTACAAATAACACCAAAAGGGTATGATTGTTTGAGAAAAGTTGGGTTTGCAAGTCCACAACAAGTCAGAGATATTTTTAGAAGTTCACCGACAAATTTAACGGCGCTAGACTAAAACCCTAACGGAAGGTGCCAAATGTTAGACGGAATATACGGCTTGGATGTTAGATGTAATTTATTGAACTAAGAGATTTTTTTTTATAATTTCGCAATACCTCAAGGGTACCCTGTGTAATTATCCCTATATATACATATATTATATACAACCATTGATATTAAATAATATTAATTTATATTATTTTAAGATACTTTGAAATAGATAAATAATTAGTATGAAAAATTAAAAAAATTACTAAGTTTAATCATTAATGATTGTATATTATTATTTGAATATTGTTGTTGTTAGTGTGTGTTGTGTGTTTATATAACTATATATATATGTAAAATATTAGCGAAAGCCCCAAATCCCCCCCCCCCTCCCCCCCCCAAAAGCTCCATTTTCCCTCCAAAATCCGAAAAATCCCCAATTTTTTTTAAAAATGGGTCTGCAAGACCAAAAAAAAAGAAAAAAAAGAAAATTGAAATTGTCACAAAATTAAAAGTTAAAGGACTTAATTGCAAGTTGAGAAAGATACTGGCTCAAAGTTGTCACCCCCTAATATATAGGACCAACATTGCAATTTTCCCTTTCGTTTTATAAAGAAAAAAAGGGTCATTTCTAATTCTACTTTTAAAAAAAATGGATCTAATAGATTGATTGAAGAATTTAGTCTTAAATCTTATATTTAAGGTGTAACAAGTCGGAACAAAAAAAAAAAAAACATTCGAATTTACATTGTACGACTTGATTATTGTAATATTAATTTCCTTTTTATCTCTTAAAAATTGGGCAGACGACAAGCATTGAGCAATCCGAATTGAACTTTGGTGACTTGCATTCTCATTTCAATCTTTAGGGTTAAATGCTCACCTAAATAAGTTTGCAATTGAGTGGGTTGAGTGCGTTTATAAAATTTTCAAAACATTTTATAAAATATTTAGGAGCTTATAAAAAAAAAATTATTAGAAAATAATTAGGAACAAGCTCATAAACTCCCCAAAAAGGATGTTAGGAGCTTATAAGTTCATTCAAAAGTAATTTATGAGGTCCTAACGAATTCTTTAGATCTCAATATATATACATATATATATATATATGTATATATATATTGGAACCGGTAAGTGTATTATATATCTTAAAACCTTGACAATATCACCAGGCATACCTAGGGATCACCTATCATCAAATTTACAACATATAACACTCCATATCCGTTCAACTATCCTATTAATTGAACTAATCCCTACACCAAATATACGCCTATTATGCTCCATCCAAATAAAATAAACAAGAGTAGCGAAAGACACCATTTTTAACAACTCAATACATATTTACCTTAACTACTATTAATCCCCCATGCCAATGTATCTTCCCATGCATCCCTTCTACATCTAATGTGCAACTTGTACCAACTCCCTTGAAAAATCGCTCGTCCAAAAGGGCATTTAAAAAACAGATGATCTTTGCTTTCTAAATTCTGAACACATAGCGAACACTGCTCATCTTCAATGGCTTTCCATTTGCTAATTATGTCCTGAGTCTTCAATCTATTGAGGATAGCAAACCAAAAGATGAACCTATGCCTAGCAACATGTCCTTTTCCCCAGACCACCTGCCTCCAAATAACATTGTCATAATGCTCGATGATATGAACATATGCCTGATGGATGGAAAATTTTCCACCTTTTATTCATTTTTAACCACATCCACCGCATCCAATTATCTCTAATACCAACCAACCTTTTCCAAAACCATGATGCTGACTGCTTAACCTGCACTGTCCACACAATCTCTTGTTTTAATAATAGGCATTTACCCACTTTATCCAAAGAGAGTCAGCTTTTCTAGCAATATTCCAAACTTGCTTAAAAATGACTGCAACATTTCACTGCCCCAGAGCTATAATCCACAGGCCACCTTCATGTTCGGGCAAACATACATCAGACCATCTACATGTAGTATGTTAAGTCTCAATCACTTGTCCACTCCACATAAAAGCTCTACACTATCTCTCAATCTCATGCATTACCATAAAGGGCATAGGGAATATCTGGCTCCAGTACATTTGGATACCAAATGATACCAAACCGAACTGCTTCAATAAGCAGTATTCTCCCAGTAAATGACAAAACTTTTGTAGTCCAAGCAGTTATTTTATTTAGGATTTTTTCAATTAGGGGCTGACAGCTTTGCACAACAAGCCTTGTTGAGATAAGGGAACCCCCAGATACCTCATAGGGCTTTTGGCCTTCCCCAAAACCAGTGGCCATCACAATTTGCTACTATATGGTCTCATTGATCACTCCTTAAAGAATTTGACTCTTGTCCAAGTTAGCATATATATATAGTCCAGAGGCCATAGAGAATTGCTCAAATCTATTTTTGATGAGTATAATGGATTGCACATCTCCCTTGCAGAAAATCATGAGATCATCAACAAAACATAAATTGATAAGACCCAATCTCCTACATCATGGAAGGTATGTAAACCTCTAATCTTTTTGTAACAACTTGAAATTCCTTGTTAAGTTGTCCATTACAAGAACAAATAGATAAGGGGCCATGTGGTCCCTTTGCCTCAACCCTCTCTATCCTTTGAAGTTCCCAAATACTGAGTCTTGCAACATAATAGAATATATGACAGTTATTTCTTAAATTTGACCATATTAATCACACAATTGTTGTAACAAAAATAAAAATAAAAATCAAATGATTGTCATTACTACAATGTTATAAGTTTCATGATCTTATTATATTCAAACATTTCACCATCTTATATTTATATAAGATCGAATATTTTATAAGCTCTAAAAATATTTTAAAATATATTTTCAATAAACTTAGCCGAATACCCTCTAATGATACATACCATTATTCATGTACCACCAATGTCTTCCTTTTCACTTTAGATAAGATTGTTCACAATCTATTGAATAATGATTTAGAAGAGAATTAAGAACACTCGAAGGAAAAGAAGAAAAAAATGGATACCCTTACAAGAATTTATGTAGCATGAGATATTGACTTGCGAATATATTAGACATCACTTCAACGTGTTGATGTGTGCATATGTAGCGCATCATTAAGCATTTATAGGGCATTATATAGCAATTTGACGTGTGTATATATAGCGCATCGTTTAAAATTTAGTTGAATATCACACCAAGGATCCAAAGTTTATAAGTTTCTTCATATTTCAAAAAAAATAAATCAAAAGCTAGGAATAAATTATCAGTTATTTAAGTATTTAATTCGATAACATTAAAACAATGAAGCTTTGCCCAGATGGTTCCGATCTCTAAAGCTTTATAATTGAGATATATTCGGTTGGCTTCAACCATAAGTACAGAATTGGTCCAATTTTATGATAGTTTTTTCAAACTAGATGTATACAGTATCCTTTTATTTTATGTCTGGTTCTTTATAGTCAAATATTTACTTTGTTTTATTTCCCATGTAGATACTAATCAAATTATAAGCTTGATAAGCATGCATAACACATACAACCATGTTTGAAGTGTGACTTTATAAATATATATTCTACAACTACATTGAATTTCATTACGAAATCCACTAGTCTAAGCTAATAATGATTAGTGTTAGTATTATAACTTTAATTTGAATGAAAAACATGATATAATTGACCTATCTATAATTTATCTATAGCCGATCTCGTTACATGAACTGTTTCGTACGCGAAAATATTATTTCCACTCAAATTCTGTAAAAGGGATAAGTAATTATATTGCACATCAATTAACTATATCATCGACATCTCAACATAAACTCAATACATATTTCATGTGTTTCCTTTAAATTTGAAATAGAAACCATGGTTAGGACACTTAACCAGACTATTGATGAGGAGTTTAGGTATGGAGCATGGGAGGCCATGCTAGTGATGAAGCAACATGACATGATGCTGCTGTGTCCCATGACCTGCACAAGATGGAGGAACTTTGTCTTTATGTACAAAATTACCACGACACTATTGTCTCTAGTATGATAACTACTTTAGGCATGTGTTGGTCATGCTGCTGACATATCGTCTTCAAGCTAGATTTTTTGACTTCATCGAGTTTTGTGCATTTCCCACAGTCGCCTCTACTATCAGACGAACAAAGTGGTTGTTGATGCATGTTATTGAGGTCAGATACTCGAGTATTTGTTATAATACAAATGTAATTTGGTGTTAGATGAGTTATATACTATCATATCCAAGAGATAATGCATTTGTTCCCATGTCCTATGACTTGGACGAGATGGAGGAGCTTTGCCTTTTATGTATTAGGATTACCACGTCATTGTTGTGTCTAGTATGATGCCCACTTTATATATGCGTTGGTCATGCTGGTGACGTATCATCTTCAAGCTAGGTTCTTCGGCTTCATCAAGTTCCATGCATTTTCCACAGCTCCCTTTGACTATCAGACGAGCAAGGTGTTTGTTGATGCATGCCCTGATGATTGTCAACACGTTCGGCTATTTCATATTGTTATTCAGGAGTTTCTACGACTATGGCCATACCATACTCGTGATGAGCCGTTCTATGTGGAGTTGGAGTACATATTCATAAGTTATGGCATCACTCAGGGATAGCCTCTAGAGAGGCTTATTACTCATGTATCGATTATTATTCCTAACTATGATGATGAGGCTAGAGGTTTTCCCCTGTCCATGTTCCACCCCTGCACCTGCACGGCTATCACCACCATGGTGTGATGTTATGGATATTCTCATCTCACATGATTTAAGTGACGTGTATCCAGCTCCTTGACACTACCGCCAAGGAATGCGTGGGACGTTGCTCTCATGTAGGAGACCACTCATCGCTCATCCGGGGGCACAAATCATAGCACGATGCATGGGCCCCTAAACCCTACATTTGCAGATTAGCCTCGGTGGCCCGAATGACTCCTCTTTTCTTCATGCATGTTGGTTTGTTATGGAAGTGGTAAAGTATTATCTTAGAAATAATTTAGGGGGTAACCCTAATCAACCCAGAAAACAAAGTACCTTTTTCCATGAATGGATAATTGCTTTCGGAGTAGTTTCTCATTTTCAGGGTTTTGGTTGAAGAATGAGTTTAGAGTGCGGATGGCTTCCTCCAGTATGCCTAGAATGATAAAGCTTAAATACGAAGATTTACTTGAATTTTCAAATGATTTTGGACCAAACAAATTGTTATGAGAAGGTGGATTTGGTCAAATTTACAAAGGAAAAATTCCAACTATTAATGGATATGCTCTTCTGGAGCAAATTGTCACAACCGAGGTGTTTTCAAGACCTCTTCCACACTTGGAGGTTCCAAAAGGTCCACACAGCTACATATACTTGTTAGGAAATTTCATGTTATATGTTTTGATGATAACAAAATAGAATTTTATGTTAGACCCCAAAATATAATGTAAGTTTATGTTTCATAGATCAATTGTTTAAGCGTTTGAAAGAATGTAATCTTTGTTAGGTTTGTAATTTTTATCTTTATAGATTTTAGACTAAGTATTAGATACCAAATCGCTAATAGAATTCTAGGTGAGTCTATTAGAGATGAAGTTGAAGATCAGCGTCTGAAGTCAAAAGAAGATGAAGATTTGTTCTTAGCGTCTGTCAAACGCTAAAGGACTATGGTGATCCCAAGTGGTATACGAAAGGGTCTCGAGAAGGAGGGGGGGGGGTTGAATAGATCCTGAAGTCTTTTTTGACTTCAAAAAGTTCGTATCACTTATAAAGATTTGAACGCTTAGAAAGCTTAGCGCTTAGGTCAGGCGCTTCAGTAACAATAACTTAGACTTAGTGATTTTAGCAATTTACCAAAGTAGGGTAATGCCTAGATCGCTTAATCAGGGTTAGCACAACGGAAATGATTTTAAGCGTTCGATTGGTTAATTAATCGCTTTGCAATTAGCTTGTCCTTTTTTTTTTAAAGAATATAAAATAATGTAAATCAAGACAATAAGTGAAGTAAAGAACACAAGAAATTTGTAAGGTTCACTGGGTGATGTAATCCCAGCTACGTCCTTCTTCTCCTTTTTCACTTGGAGGAATTTACTAGGATGATTTTCGAAAAATCTCACAGAATCTTCTACAAGATAGTAAAGGATGAAAAAGATATCGGGCTCCTTGATCACACAGATTTCAGCACCAATAAAGATCGTCTTCTACAAGCTTCTCTCACTCAGAAATACTGTTTGTAAGGGGTTTTCAATTTCTTTCTCACTCAGATGAAAGGTTGAAGGTTTATCACAAAGTTTTGTTTGTTTTTGGGAAGATCAAACAATTTGGAATATCTCAATAGGAATTTAGGTTTCTTCTTTGGAAGAGATTTGAGATATTTGTGACTATCTGGAATGTAGATAAAAAAGCTTGAAGAATTTTTAGCTATGGAGTTTCTAAGCTTTTTCTTGTGCAGGTACGTAAGTTTCTCTTGTAATATTGTGTACACTTTTTGGTTTGCTGAAGGTAAGGTATTTATAGGCAATTCTTGGGATCTGTCCGTTGGACATATGTAGGAGAGTGCCTTTCACGCGGCGCGTGATTTTACCTAAAATTGGACGTTCCTGAAAATATGCTGACACCGATTGGATGGGAGCAACTATAAACTCTGAAGTTCTGACAGTCTAGTCAAAAGGTGGCTTGTCCACAAGTCACAGTGGCTTATCACATTTAATGCTCTTATCAGGCATTTAATGCATTTGAATTTATTTCCCGTTGGAAATAAATGTCCGTTGAATGATTGCATTTAAGTCCTTCATGACTTGAGGATTTAATTCAGGTGAATCTGACATCGGATTGCTAGAATGATTTGAGCGTTTGATTCATAAATCCTGAAATAGTTCTTTAGCGTTTGACAGGCGCTAAGACCAAATCTTCATCTTCAGTTGACTTCAGACGCTGATCTTCAACTTCTTCTCTAATAGACTCACTTAGAATTCTATTAGCGATTTGGTATCTAATACTTAGTCTAAAATCTATAAAGATAAAAATTACAAGCCTAAAGAAAATTACATACTTTCAAACGCTTATACAAAGATCTATCAAAGCAGAAACTTACATTGTATTTGGGGTCTAACATAAAATCTTATCTTGTCATCATCAAAACATCTAACATGAAATTTCCTAACAATTTCCCCCTTTTTGATGATGTCAAGACTTTTAACTCTTATAACTCTTTTATAATTTTTAAGAGTTACTAAAAAGAAAAGCCCAAATAAAGTATAAGTTAGCGTTTGAAAAGTTAGTAAAGTTAGCTAATGTTAGATTAGCCTCAACAAGTTGTTTCAGCGATAAATCATTCATATATTGAAAGAATAAGCATACATGATTTATACTGAAAGTAATATAATAAAAGCGACAACAGAAATACAAATATAAAAAGAAGGATTCATTCACTTTTTCTGTCGCTTTGCTCTTTCTTCGCCTTGGAGAACTTCTAGCGCTAAGTCCAATAAGAGATGATCAATGTCGATCATTGTCGTATGTTGAACTTCAGCGTAATCATGCCTATGAAGTCTAGCGCTTTCATTAAGTTCTAACAACCTTTCTGTCCATTCTCTTGGCGAAATTCCAAGCTCATGAATTAAATCGTGATAGATATCTTTTCTTGGATCTTTTGATGGTTTCCAATTGATAGGTCGTCTTAGCGGACCGGCAAAAGGTTGAAATCCCATACTTTCCAAGAAATCGACGTCCAATTCTGGAAGCGGATATTTTCCTAGATAATACCTTAGCTTTCTCTTTTTAGTTAACATCTTCTTGATGCTCACTAGTTCTTCAAACATTGATCACCAATTTTTATTATCTGTCTTTGATATCGCTTTGGACGCTTGATGCTTTTCTTTTTCTTTTTCCCCCTTCTTGGCATCATCAAGAGAGGTTTTCAACTTAGCGACTTCTCTTCGCAAGAGTCGAACTTCGTCAACTAAGAGAGCGACGCTCTGAGCAGCGGCATCGGTCGAAGTATGTCTTTCGGCATCAGCCGAAGCGCTCTGAGCTAAGTGACGATTGAATTCGGATGAAAGTTCAGCGACAAGAGGTGATATGCTGTTCATGATTGTGATAGTGCTTTTATTAGAAGCGTTTGCAATATCACGGCTTCGCGTATCAGATATTATGCGGATTTGTCTATCAGTAGCTTCAAATATTTTGGAGCAGGAACCTTCAATGTTTGTGAGCGAGTTCCGTACTGCCTGTCTGAAATTTGTAGCGTCTGAATCACTCTCTGAATCCGAATCAGAAGAAGGATTCTCAGGAGACGTAATGAGTTCGTAAGAGCTAGAAATTGCAACCTTGCCTTTAGATTTATCTCTAATAAATGGCTCGTCAGGCTTTTGAGCAATTTCAGAGTGCACTTTTTCAATCGCTTGATCCATGATTGGATCTGCAATCGCTGGGGGCTCAACCACTGGGGCGCTAGAAGGATCTAGCAAAGAGGCCTCAGAAATCGGAGCGACTTCCTCAGTAGAAGCACTTGCTTCTTCAATTATTTGGATTGGGGAAGAAGGATTTTCAATAGCAATGACCCAGAGTGGACCAAATGCTTCCATCACATGCCTTGGACTGATCAGGCTGCTTTGCGAGATAAAGAAGATAGCGTCTTCTCGCTTTTCTGTACAAAGTGCAAGTTGCACACCTTCCAGAAATTTTATTCCTGAAGTATAAGATTGGAAAAAGTCCAAAATAAAAGGCATCAGCGCTTGAGCTGCTTCTTGGTCCACTGGCCTAATTAGTGAAATCATCTTGGCCACTTGAATGTTCTGTTGACTGAAGAGCATAGGGTGTAAATTATATACTTTGAAATTGCTTAACCCTGAGTAATGATTAAAAGATATGTCCATCGCTTGGGCATTTTCTATCACTGCTCTCATGTCTCTGTGGAATTCAGCAAACTCAGCGCGCTCATTTGAAACATCGACAAAAATTTGACTTTGGCCGTGAAGAAGCGGCTGTTTGCTGGAGGAGGCTTCTTCGTTCAAATTGGGAAAGATGCGCTGAACAAACGCTTGACCAGGATGCAAGATGTAGCATCCACCTTGGCTGAATAAAGCTAGTTGCTGGCGAATGTAGGTTTCTATTGGTTGCCTATAGCGTGGTAAGTCGCTGACATTGCCTGCAATGTGCTGACGCTGTTGAAGCAAAAAGGTGGCAAGTCCTCGGCGTCTGTATTCAATTCCAAATTCAAAGGAAATGGATATCTCACGAGTTCTTCAAGAGTATAGAAATGTAGAACGAACACTTCAGCCCATCTGGCTGTATCCATCATCCATCGTTTGCCAAGCTTTTCAGCTTTCTTTGGTTCTTTTCTAGCGGCAAGGAATTTCTCGAAGCGGGTAGTTTCTTCATCGTAATCCTCAGCCCATAGTCTAGCAAGATATTCTCGGGCTTCATCTTCTATCCATGAATTTACAGGATTTGGACGCTCAGCAACTACTGGTCCTTTTCCTTTCCAAAGCTTGGGTGGATTAGGAGAGTGGGCATTCTGAGGAGAGTTGACGACTTTGGGGAGAGCCGAATATCCTATTTTTTTTAGATCTTTCTCATTAGGATTTTTGTTCCAATCGCCCATGTGGGGATTTTTGAAGACAATCTTGCTGGCTCGAAGAGGATAAAAGGATTCGTCTGAGCGACCGACCAAATTAAACCGTGCTTGATCAAAATCTGCTCTATTAAACACTGGTCGACGAATATATTCAAAGCGAGATTGGAGTCGCTTCAAGCTGTAGAGTCCTAAATCGGCAAACTGCTCAAAGAATTCAAACTTTTGAGAGTTGGAAAGATCAGGCCGATGGAGAGTTGTTTGAAAAGAGATTTCGAGCTCTGCAAGCGTCTGAGTGTCTCGTTCTCTAGTGGCATAATAAAATTCAAGATCAAGAGAATATCCGCGAGGAAAGAAATCGATGACACGAGGAGGAGATCCTGTTGGAGTAGGAACAAGAGCAATTGCTTCTGTTGGGATGGGGGCCACTTCTATCGACCTCTCAGCATTGACAGTCGCTTCACTAGCTGAAGATGTTTCAGCGTCTGGAAGGACTTGAGATGCTTCTTTTGCAATATCCACAACAGTTGCCATATCCACATCTACTTCAATGGGAACCTCTGAGGGTGGAGGTGTATCAGCGTCTGGTGCATCTTGAGCGGATACATATAAGCGTTTGAGAAAAGCAAGCAAAATTTCTACTAAGTAGGAATTACAAAGAAAAGACTGAAACGCTTACCCTGAGGATTATCATCTACTGACGTAGTCGCTTGATCTGTTTCTATATTAGGGACAGGTTCCTCAGGCTCCGGGACTTCTTCTTCTGATTCTAAATCGAGAAAAGAAGTTAAAGGATCAGCACGAATGGGAATACGTAATTCTTCAAGAGTGTTGAGAATAGTCTGAATATTCGCTTCACATTACGCTGAAAGAGTTTTTATCCTAGCGTTAGAGACTTAGAAACTAACGAGGAAAGGGTAAAACTAATTTGCTTAGCAAATACTTACCCCGAACATTAGAAAGCCTCTCAGATGGAGTAGTGGCTTGAGGATCTGAGCTGATTTCCGGAACAGCGTCAGAGGGAGGAACGCTCACTGACTCTCCAAGCACTGAATTCGCTGAAACGCTTGTAGACGCGGCTGGAGTAGAGAGGGGAGTAAGCCTTTGGGCAAGCGGTACTTCTTCTGCTACTTCTTCCTCTTCTTCGGGAACAGAGAAGATAAACGCTGGAGGGGGAGAGGGAGATTTAGGAGAAGGAGAAGGAGAAGGAGAAGGAGTATTTTGTTTCTTCTTGGACTCCGGCTTCTGCTTCTTCTTGGCAGGCTCTGGCTTTTGCTTTTTGGCTGACTGGGCTGGTTCAGCGACTTTGAGAATGATTTTTCTTTTTGGTCGCTTAACCACCACTTCTTCTTCAGACGAGGACGATGATGAAGAGGAAGATGCGTGGTCTTCATCATCGCTGCGAACAACTCCTTTGTCTTGAAGTCTCTCACGCTTCTCCTTGGGAACCGCTGCACCACCATGCCTTTTTGGTTTGAGCAGCTCGCTAATTATCTTCTTGCCATAAAACTTGAGCGCTGGGATCTTCTTTCCAGCGGAAGTTGTAAAATCGCAAGCACTTAAAATTCTACTTAACACAATCCCATAAGGCTTGGGATTAATTGACTTGGCCATCGCTGCTTTAAAGCGATTAAAAACATAGAGAGACCAATTAATCTTTAATTTGGTCAGAATGTCCACCATCATCTTGTACTGAATATTTGTAACTTTATCGAATGTCCCTTTTTTGCATTCGATCATCTTGGCGCAAATATCCGCGAGAATGACATATTCGCCCTTCATGTCGTTCTTCTTGAAGTTTGGCTCATATGCAGCTTCGACTTCATCTTTCTTGATCAACTCCCAGACTTTAGTCGCATCACCGAGAGTAACAAGTTCTACTTCACCACCATCATTGGGTAAGTTCAACAGGGAAGATAACAGTGAAGGAGTGAGAACAAAGGTCTCACGAGCAAAAGGGAAGATGCAGGAAATAGAGTTTCCGTCGTCAGAAATTTGAGCATTGTTGAAGAAATAGAGAGATTCTTCTTCAAAGTAGTTAAAAACAGTGGTAATCATCTCTCTCAAACCAGATTCTTGAATGAGTGGAAGAACCGTTAGTAGAGGAAAGTTCTGGTTATCAAATAGGTAGTCCCAGTTAACAAGAAATCCGGCGTTAACCGTGACTGGTTTTTCAGCGAGGGAAGTTTTTTCGGTAGCAGACTTGGATGATTTGGAAGATTTTGAAGCTTTGGGTGCCATTGCTGAAAGTTTGAAGCTTTGAAAGAATGAAAGAAGTTTTTGCCTTGAAAGAGATGAAGATTTTACAGCAGAGAGAGAGTTTGGAAGTGATAAAGTCTGACTGTAAAAGTTTTGAAGAATATATATAGAGGCAAACATAACTCCTCAGTTGCTTAGATGACTGCCACGTGTGATATCATTGAATTTTGAAAAATGAACAGTTAAAATGTTTGAATCTGAGCCGTTTATGCATAAGTACGGATGTCAAAAGGTGCGGTAAAATAGGTGAACTGTTATAGAATAAAGAGTTGTTTTGGGATCCGCAGTTACCCATTTAATTGAAAGACGTTTGAAAAATTTGAAATTTTCAACGTGAAATACACGCTCCTGATAGTACACTGACACGTACTCAGACTTATGCAGTCACTGAACCGCCTAGGTTTAGATAGGAATCATAACCGTTAGTTTGATTTGATAGGCATGTGTGGGTAGTTATCAAATCTAATCTTTTGGACTTATCCACACGTTACTTTTAGCGATGAAAACTATGCATGATTTTTAGAGAAATTTACTAAGCGTTAAGTGGGGATCCTTTTAACGCTTAAGTCTTTTTGAGAACAAATTTAATTTCGTAAAGTTTGAGATAAAGTCAATCGCTTGAATTAGTAAATGACATTTTCATTTAGAGATTAACTTTGTCATGCATAAAGATAAGCGCTAGTGACCAATGCATAAAAAAAAATTTAAAGTCATTTTTGATCACAGTCGCTTTATGTATTGAGACAAGTACAATTTTAAAGTTCCCCCTAAAATTGATGACTTGTTTCAGATTTTTGTAAAACGCTTTAGACATAAACTTAAGGTGGATTCCCCCTAAATTGTATGCCTATTAAGATATGATGCTTTTATGATTTAAGCATTTAAATCAATCATACCTAATTCACTTCTCAAAGTGAGAAAGCGTTGTTCGTTGAGCGCTTTGGTGAAGATATCTGCTAATTGTTTGTCAGTTCTAATGAAGTGCATGGAGATATCTTTCTTTTGAACATGGTCACGCAAGAAATGGTATCTAATGTCAATGTGTTTGGTTCTAGAATGAAGAACAAGGTTTTGGGTCATAGCTAAAGCGCTTTGGTTATCACAGTGGATTGGGGTAGGACCTAGGATGATTCCATAGTCTCTAAGTTGTTGCCTCATCCAAAGAATTTGTGCACAACAGCTCCCAACGGCTACATATTCTGCCTCAGCGCTAGAAGTCGCTATGGGTTGTTGTTTCTTACTATGCCAAGAAACTAGCCTATCTCCTAGAAATTGACATGTACCACTAGTACTTTTTCTATCTATTTTGCATCCTGCGAAATCTGTGTCTGAAAATATGCTGACACCGATTGGATGGGAGCAGCTATAAGCTCTGAAGTTCTGACAGTCTAGTTAAAAGGTGGCCTGTCCACAAGTCACAGTGGCTTATCACATTTAATGCTCTTATCAGACATTTAATGCATTTGAATTTATTTCCCGTTGGAAATAAATATCCGTTGAATGATTGCATTTAAGTCCTTCATGACTTGAGGATTTAATTCCGGCGAATCTGACATCGAATCGCTAGAATGATTTGAGCGCTTGATTCATAAATCCTGAAATAGTTCTTTAGCGTTTAACAGGCGCTAAGACCAAATCTTCATCTTCAGTTGACTTCAGACGTTGATCTTCAACTTCTTCTCTAATAGACTCACTTAGAATTCTATTAGCGATTCGGTATCTAATACTTAGTCTAAAATCTATAAAGATAAAAATTACAAGCCTAAAGAAAATTACATACTTTCAAACGCTTATATAAAGATCTATCAAAGCAGAAACTTACATTGTATTTGGGGTCTAAAATAAAATCTTATCTTGTCATCATCAAAACATCTAACATGAAATTTCCTAACAGACTATTTCAGGATTTATGGATCAAGCGCTCAAAGCACTCTAGCGATCAGAAACAGATTCACCTGAAATAAATTCTCAAGTCATGAAGGACTTAAATGCAATCATTCAACGGATATTTATTTCAAACGGGAAATAAATTCAAATGTATTAAATGCCTGATAAGTGCATTAAGTGTGATAAGCTAATATGACTTGTGGACAAGCCACCTTTTGACTAGACTGTCAGAACTTCAGAGTTTATAGCTGCTCCAGTCCAATCGGAACCAGCGAATTTTCAGGAATGTCAGAGTAAAGGAAGAATCACGCGCCGCGTGTCAGGCACGCTCCTACATGTGTCCAACGGACAGATCCCAAGAATTGCCTATAAATACCTCCTTCCAGTAAACCCTAAAAAGAAAAGGAGACATAGAGAGATACATACGTACATGCACAAGAAAACTTTGTTGAGAAAAAGTTAAGAAACTCCATAGCAAAAATCTTTCAAGCTTTTCACATACATTCCATACAGTCACAAATATCTCAAACTTCTTCCAAAGAAGAAACCTAAGTTCTTACTGAGATATTCCAAGTTGTTTGATCTTTTCAAAAACAAACAAACCTTTGTGATAAAACCCTCAACCTTTCATCTGAGTGAGAAAGCTGTTGAAACCCCTTACAGACAGTATTTCTGAGTGAGAGAAGCTTGTAGAAGAAGATCTCCATTGGTGCTGACATCTGTGTGATCAAGGAGCCCGAGATCATTTTCACCTATTTACTATCTTGTAGAAGATTCTGTGTGATTCTTTGATAATCATCTTAGTAAATTCCCTCCAAGTGAAAAAGGAGAAGAAGGACGTAGCTGAGATTACATCACCCAGTGAACCTTATATATCTTGTGTCATTTACTTTTATTATTGTCTTGTTTTATATTATTCTATCTATTCTGAAAAAGATAAGTCAATCTGCTAAGCGACTATTTAACCAAAACGAACGCTAAAGCTTTAAAATCAATTCCGCTGTGCTAACCTTGATTAAGAGATCTAAGCGTTACCCTACTTTGGTAAATTGCCAAAATCACTAAGTCTAAGTTATCTTTACTGAAGCGTCTGACCCAAGCGCTCAGCTTTCTAAGCGTTCTAATCTTTAAAAGTGATACGAATTTTTGAAGTCGAAAAAGACTTCAGGGTCAATTCAACCCCCCTCTTCTAGACCCTTTTCGTATGCCACTTGGGACCACCAAGTGGTATCAGAGCGGTTGAAGTAGAAACATAAGCGTTTCCAATCGTAACTGCTTGTTTAGATCCATTTTTCTAAAACTTAGTCGTTTTTAAAACTCTCTCTCAAAACATCTCATTATGACTTTTAAGAAAATGCCTAAGTTGGTAGAATCAAACTATGATTCTTGGAAACTTAGAGCATTCGCGTATTTATGTTCTTTCGATAATGAAATGTGTGATGTAATTACAGATGGCCCCATTCAGATTATGAAAGTGATAACTCGAGCACCTGGAGCTGATGAAGCAACTCTAGATGGTTATGTCGAGAAACTCAAGTTAGAATGGACGCCAGAGGATAGAAAAAGAGCAAATCTGGATAATGTTGGATGAAGTGCACTTTACTCAGCGTTAGGAGACAATGATGCATTGTTCAACAAGATCAAGCAATGTAAAACTTCCAAAGAAATATGGGATAAGTTGGCTATAGTGTGTGAAGGTTCAGCACAAATGAAGGAGAACAAGCTCTCCATAGCTATGCAAAGATTCGAGCATTTTAAGATGCAGACCAATGAGACGCTAGAACAATTGGACGCAAGGTTTACTTTGCTCATCACAGAGTTAGCCTCATTAGACAAGGAATTGACCAATAAGAAAATGGTCAATAAGATTTTCAGAAGTCTTCCAAGCAAGTATTTGATTAAGACTGTTGCTATGAGAGAATCACAAACATTGGAGACTCTTACTCCAGAACATGTGTTTTCAGAGTGAAAGGCATTTGAGTTCGAATTGGGTGAAGTCAGCGACACATCGACTGAATCAAGAGCTTTAATTGCTAATACCAAAAGTAAGGGTAAAGCGGTTAGTGAGGTTAAATCAACGAAATCCAATGAAGAAAAAGAGATGGCTTTATTGGTCAAGAAATTCAAAAAATTTCTAAGATATGAAAAGAGAAATCCTATTGGACAAACTTCATTTCAAACCCCTCTCCCTACACCAGCGACTCAGTATCAAGTGCCAGTGTACTCAGCACCTCAACCAATAGCGCCAGTACCATATCAAGCGCCACAGTCTCATATCAAGCGCCACAGTCTCATATCAAGCGCCACAGTCTCCTACTCAGAATCTCTTAGTGCCAGTCATTTCCAAGCGATTAACTACTGAACAGAAAATGACAACTAATTTATATTATAATTGCAGGAAACCAGGACACTACTAGGTAAATTGCCCTTATCAATGTGTCTAAGCCCACAAGGCAAGACTATGCGAGTAGAAACCAATTCAGGAGCAACCTTCGCCAACAAGGTTTGCTAGCGGAATCTGAACCATTCTCCGCACCTGAAGAGGATCTGGAATCATCAGATGAAAGTAGTGATGATGAGCCAACAAGCGACTCAGCGTTGATTTGTCTCATGGCGAGAGATGATGAAGCGTCTGATGACTCGCTACCTGAGGTAACCACTGAATTATGTCATCCTCTTTTGTATGATGAATTACTTAACAAAGTTAATGAATATTATAAAGATTGTCAAGATGCTGCCAAAATATATCAAAATCACTTCGCTACTATTTCATCGCTCACAAGTGATAAAGTAACGCTCAAAGCAGAGTTGCAAGTTCAGCAACAATGCATTGAGAAGAACCAATCGCTTGAGAGTGAAATTACTCAATTGAAAAGCGATCTTGATATAATAGTCAAGAGAGAAACTGATCTGATCGCTAGACTTGCCAAATCAGAGCAGCTCATCTCATCATTATCAAAAGCTTCAAGAAAGTTGGATAATGTGATTGAGGTAACAAGAATATTTGGTGAAAAGATCGGTTTAGGATGCAATAAATTCGGTAAACAACCAAATAAATCTAATGTTACGGCGAACAACAAAGGAAAGGGTGTTTTCTTTGTTGAGAAAGGTTCACAAGGAAAAACACTAAATGAACCAAGTGACAATGGTACAAGGCCAAATGAGAAAGCTAAAGCTGACTCAGGAAAGGGAAAGGCGAAAGCAAATGATCTACAAAGACGAGTTCATCCAAACACCAAAAAGACTAAGGATAAACCTGATCACTGTGAATCAAGCGCCAAGCACCAAAAGTGAACCCTAAGCCAGCGCCAAGGAAATACCAACTACTATGATAATTATGACTATGATTATGATTATGATTACTATTATAATCGAGGATATTACTATACACCCAAAAAGCACACACAACACAATGTGAAACCCAAGAAGGCCAGTATTCCTACAATGAAGACTAGGCAAATATGGGTTCCTAAAGTTTTAATTCAAAACAAAATCACTAACAATGAAGGACCCAAGACAACATGGGTACCTAAGAAGAATTAGAACTATCCTTTAATGCAGGTACCTAGAGCCAACACCGATACTTCAGTTTGGTACATTGATAGTGGATCGTCAAGACACATGACGGGTTCCAAAGATCTTCTAGTCAACTATCGAGCTACCAACGGTCCTCAAGTTATATTCGGTGATAACTCCAAAGGTAAAACCAAAGGTATGGGTATCATGCATAGGGGGAACATCATGATCAGTGATGTATATTATGTTGAAGGTCTTAAGCATAATTTGTTAAGCATTAGTCAATTTTGTGATAAAGGCTTTGAGGTAAAATTTTCAAGCGACTTCTGCTATGTTAACGACGCTAAGACTAAGTCTACTACACTAATAGGAAAAAGAACAAATAATGTTTATTTAGTGGATTGAGATTCTACAATTGATAACAACCCCACATGCTTTGTTGCTAAAAGTCAAAATGAATTGGGGTGGTTATGGCATCGAAAAATGAATCACCTTAACTTTAAGGCAATCTCTCAGTTAATATCGCTAAATCTTGTAGAGGGATTACCTAAGGGTTCCTTTCAAAAGAATCGCTTATGTAATGTATGTCAAATGGGTAAACAAGTTAAATCATCCTTTAAGAAGAAACCATGCCTATCTACTTCTAGAGTCCTTGAACTATTGCATCTAGATTTGTTTAGTCCTATTCAAATCATGAGTATTAGTGGTAAAAAGTACTCGCTAGTAATAGTTGATGATTTCTCTCGCTATACATGGGTAGAATTCCTAGCGACCAAAGATGAAACTAGTGTCAAGCTCACATCGCTAATTCGTCAATTGCAAACTTATAAAGATTTAAAAATAACGAGAATTAGAAGCGATAGAGGAACTGAATTTACTAACCAATTTGTTGAGAAGTTTTTTATAGTGGAATACTTTATGAGTATTCTGCTCCTAGAATACCTCAACAGAATGGAGTTGCTGAGCGACGGAACAGAACGCTTAAAGAAGCCGCCAGGACGATGCTTGCAGAGTCTATGCTGCCTCAAAGGTTTTGGGCCAAAGCTATAAATACCGCTTGCTACACTCAGAACTGGTGTATGATCAACAAGCAACATGAGAAGACTCCATATGAGTTGTGGAAGGGACGTAAGCCTAACGTTTCATATTTTCATGAATTTGGTTCAAAATGTTTCATTCATAACAATGGATCCCACAGCCTAAAGACATTTGATCCTAAAGCGGATGAGGGAATCTTTCTAGGCTATGCCAAAAATGGAAAGAGTTTTCGCATCCTAAATAAGATCAAATCGAAGGTTGAAGAATCCATTCATGTTGTGTTTGATGATGCTAACCAAGAACCGAGTAAGGTTAATCCTAATGATGTAGGAATTGAAGATCTTGCCCAACAAGCATCACAAATCAATCTTGGTGATGATAGTGATGATGAAGAAGATGAAATCTTCGTGCCTATTCCTAAAGTTACTCGTGAGGTTACAAATGATGATATTATCAGAATCGCTGATGATCATGAAGAGAATGATCATCAAGAGCAAATTGGAATTGTAAATGATGCAGTGACTGCGCCAGAGACAAATGAGGGTCAAGCGATTGATAATCAGGAGTCTCTCAACCCGTTCCAACCAGACCGTAAATGGCTTAGAGACCATCCACCAGAGTTAGTAATTGGAGATATTGAAGCACCTGTTAGAATTAGGTCCGCTACAATCAATGAGGCCATGTTCGCAAGTTTTCTATCTCAAATGGAACCAAAGAAAGTGGATGAAGCGCTCATTAACTCAAGTTGGGTAGAAGCAATGCAAGAAGAGCTTAACCAATTTGAGAGAAGCAAAGTTTGGACGCTAGTACCAAGACCAACTCACTAAGGAGTTATTGGAACTAGATGGGTTTTTAGGAACAAGATGGATGAAGATGGCATTGTTATAAGAAACAAAGCCAGATTAGTTGCTCAGGGTTATTGTCAAGAAGAGGGTATTGATTTTGATGAAACGTATGCCCCAGTAGCCCGTCTTGAAGCGATTAGGATGTTTCTAGAATTTTCCGCATTCAACAAGTTCACAGTATATCAAATGGACGTGAAGAGTGCATTCCTGAATGGTAAACTCCAAGAAGAAGTCTATGTGGAGCAACCACCAGGATTCATCAACAACCATGGCAAAAGTATGGTCCAGAAATTGGATAAGGCACTCTATGGCTTTAAACAAGCATCAAGAGCATGGTATGACACTCTCTCTATCTTCCTTATAGGTAAAGGCTTTTCAAAAGGCAGCATTGATACAACGTTATTTAAAATTACCCATAATAAAGATATTCTCTTAGTCCAAATTTATGTTGATGATATTATATTTGGTTTTACTTATAAGCGATTGTGTGAGAAATTTTCGAAAATGATGCAAGATCAATTTGAAATGAGCATGATGGGTGAATTAACTTTCTTCTTAGGATTACAAGTTAAACAACTCCCTAATGGCATATTTATAAACCAAGCTAAGTATACAAGAGATATGATTAAGAAATTTGGTATGGAAAATGCATCATCTTCAAAAATTCCAATGAGCCAAACACTTAAGTTAGATAAAGATGAAGAGGAAAGAAAATTGATATCACTAACTATAGAGGTATCATTGGATCACTTCTTTATCTTACTGCTAGTAGACCTGATATTATGTTTTCGGTATGCATGTGTGCACGCTTTCAAGCTGATCCTAGAGAATCACACTTAAATGCTACCAAGAGAATCCTTAAGTACCTAAAAAGCACACAGAATGTGGGCTTATAGTATCCAAGGGACTCTACTTTTGAATTAATTGGTTATTCAGACGCAGATTTTGCAGGATGCAAAATAGATAGAAAGAGTACTAGTGGTACATGTCAATTTCTAGGTGATAGACTAATTTCGTGGCATAGTAAGAAACAACAATCCATAGCGACTTCTACCGCTGAAGCAGAGTACGTAGCCGCTGGGAGCTGTTGTGCACAAATCCTTTGGATGAGACAACAACTTAGAGATTATGGAACAATTCTAGGTCCTACCCCAATCCATTGTGATAACCAAAGCGCTTTAGCTATGACTCAAAATCCTGTTCTTCATTCTAGAACTAAACATATTGACATTCGATACCATTTCTTGCGTGACCATGTTCAAAAGAAAGATATCTCCATGCACTTTATTGGAACTAACAAACAATTGGCAGATATCTTACCAAAGCGCTCAATGAACAACGCTTCCTTACTTTGAGAAGTGAATTAGGTATGATCGATTTAAACGCTTAAATCATAAAGCATCATAATTTATAGACATAAAATTTAAGGGAAATCCACTTTAAATTTATATCCAAAATATTTTTCAAACATTTGAAATGAGTTATCAATTTTAGGGGGAACTTTAAAATTGTACTTGTTTCAATTCATAAGCGACTGTGATCAAAATTGACTTTGAAAATTTATGCATTGATCACTAGCGCTTATCTATTATGCATGACAAAATCAATCTCTAATAAATGAAAATGTCTTTTATAAATCCAAGCGGTTGAAACTTTAAGAAAATTAAATTTTGTTCTTAAAAAGACTTCAGCGTTAAAAGATTCCCACTTTAATGCTAAGTAATCTTTTTCTGAAACTCATGCATAGTTTTTATCGCTAAAAGTAGCGTGTGGATAAGTCCAAAAGATTAGATTTGACAACTGCCCACACGTTCTTATCACATCAAACTGACGGTTAATGATTCCTATCTAAAAACTAGGCGGTTCAGTAACTGCACCAGTCTGAGTACGTGTCAGTGTACTATCAGGCGCGTGTATTTCACACTGAAAATTTCAAATTTATTCGAATGTTTTTGAAAAAGTAACTGCGGATTTTAAACCATTATATTCCACAGTAGTTACCCATTTTACCGCACTTTTTGACATCCGTCTTTATGAGTAAACGGCTCAGATTTATTTTTCATAATTTTCAAAATTAACTTCTGAACACGTGTCATTTATCTACCAGTTGAGGAGTTATTTTTGCCTCCTATTTAAATCCTTCACAACCTTTACAGAAAAACTTTATCACTTCCAAACTCTTTTACTGTAAAAGGTCTCTCTAAGGCAAAAGATTATCTTTTCTCTCCTCTACCCAAGCCTTTCCAAGTTCATCAATGGCACCCAAATCTTCCAAATCGGCTGCCGGAAAATCTTCCAAATCAGAGAAACCAGTCACTATTAATGCCGATTTTCTTGTCTGATTTTCTTGTTAACTGGGACTATCTCTTCGATAACCAGAATTTCCATCTTTGGACTGTTCTTTCTCTTGTTTAGGAATCTGGTTTACGCGATATGATAACTGCCATTTTTAACTTCTTTGAGGAAGAAACTCTCTTTTTCTTCAAGAACGCAAAAATCTCTGACGATGAAAACTCCATTTTCTGCGTCTTTCCCTTCGCCCGTGAGACCTTCGTCCTCACCCCTTCTCTGATCTCTTCTCTACTAAATTTGCCAAGTGATGGTGCCGAAGTGGAAAATGTCACTCTTGGTGATGCTACAAAGGTATGGACATTAATCAAGAAAGATGAAGTTGCGGCTGCCTACGAACCTAACTTCAAGAAAAATGATATGAAGGGCGAGTATGTCATTCTTGCAGACATATGCGCCAAGATGATCAAATGCAGAAAGGGAAGTTTCGATAAAGTTTCCAATCTCCAGTACAAGATGATGGTAGCCATTCTGACCAAGCTGAAGATAAATTGGTCACTTTATGTGTTCAATCACTTCAAGCAAGCGATGGCCAAGTCGGTAAATCCCAAGCCTTACGGGATTGTTTTAAGTTAAATTCTTAGTGCTAGCGGTTACACCAATTCCGCTGGAAAGAAAATACCTGCGCTAAAGTTTTATGGAAAGAAAATGATTGGCAAGTTGCTAAGGCCAAGGAAGTGCGGTGGAGCAGTGGTTCCCAAAGACGAGCGTGAGCGACTTCTTGCCGAAGGAGTTGTTTGAAGTGATGATGAAGAACAAGAGTCTTCGTCTTCATCATCATCTTCATCGGAAGAAGAGGTGGTAGTTAAGCGACCCAAACAAAAAATCACTTTGAAAGTCACTGAGCTATCAAAACCAGCAAAGAAGCAAAAGCAGAAGCCGAAGCCTAAGAAGAAACAGAAATCTCCCTCTCCTTCTCCTAAATCACCCTCTCCCCCTCCAGCATTTATCTTCAATATAAACGAAGAAGAAGAAGTACTGCTAGCACGCAGGCGTACTCCTTCATACACTCCAGCTGCATCAACAAGCGCTCCAGTCGAGCCAGTGCTTGAAGACTCAGCGAGTGTTGCTCCTCTGTCTTCAGCCGATGTTCTTGAATCTTTTCCTGAGCCTAGAGCCACTACTCTTTCTGAAAAGTTTATTCGGTTTCAGGGTAAGTACTTGTGAAAAACAAAGTAGTTTATCCTTTCCTCGTTAGGCTTCCTTTTCTAACGCTAGGATAAAACCTCTTTCAGCCGAAGTTGACGCGGATATTCAAAATGTTCTTAACACTCTTGAGACTTTGAATATACCTATTCGTGCTGATCCCCTCACTTCTTTTCTCGATTTAGATCTTAATGAAGAGGTCTCGGAGCCTAAGAAAACTGTACCAACTGTTGAAATAGATCAAGCGACTGACAAAGTCGATGATAGTCCTCAGGGTAAGCGTTGTAGTATCTTATTTTAATTTCTACTTAGTAGAAATTTTGCTTGCTTTTCTCAAACGCTTACATGTATCAGCTCAAGATGCACCAGACGCTGATGCACCTTCACCTTCCGAGATTCCTGTAGAATGGGATGTGGATATGGAAACAGTTGTGGATATCGCTAAGGAAGTAGCCCAAGTCCTTCCTAACGCTGACACATCACCAGTCAGTGAAGCGACTGAGCATGCTGAGCGGTCGATAGAAGTGGCCCCTATCCCAACAGAATCTATTGCCTTTGTTCCCACTCCAACCGGATCTCCTCCTTGTGTCATAGACTTCTTTCCTCACGGATACAATACAGACGTTGAATTTTACTATGCTGCTAGAGAGCTTGACACCAGACAGTTAGTCGAAATGCAGATCAATCTTCAAAATACTCTCCATAGGCCTGATCTCTCTAACTCTGACAAGTTTAATTTCTTCGAGCGATTTTCCGATCTAGGTCTTTACAATCTTGAGCGACTCCAATCTCGACTTGAGTATATTCGTCGGCCAGCGTTCAACATGACTGAATTTGACGAGAAGCGCTTTAACTTCACTGGTCATTCTGAAGAATCCTTTTATCCTTTGCGCCAGAATAAAGTCGTCATCAAGAATCCCCATATGGGTGATTGGTCAAAGAATCCAGACGAAGAAATCCTCAACCGAATTGGATACTCCGCTTTTCCAAAAGTAGTTCATTCTCCTCAAAACGCTCTATCCCCCAAACCTCTCAGATTGTGGAAAGGAAAAAGACCAATAGTTGCTGAGCGTCCCAATCCCATCAACTCGTGGATAGAAGATGAAGCCTGAGAATACCTTGCAAGACTATGGGCTGAGGATTATAATGAAGAAACTGAACGCTTTGAGAAATTCCTTGCTGCCAGAAAAGATTAGAAGAAAGCTGACAAGCTTGGTAAGCGATGGATGATGGATACAGCCAGATGGGCTGAAGAGTTTGTGTTACACTTCTATACCCTTGAAGAACTCGTGAGATATCCATTTCTTTTTTAATTTGGAATAGAATACAGATGCCGAGGGTTTGCGACCTTTTTACTACATCAGCGTCAGCATATTGCTGGAAATCTTAGCGATTTGCCAAATTACAGGAAATCCATCGAGAGCTACATTCGCCATCAGCTAGCCTTATTCAGTCAAGGCGGACGCTATGTGTTTCACCCCCGTCAAGCGTTTGTTCAGTGCATATTTCCAGATTTGAACGAAGAAGCCTCCACTAGTAAACAACCGCTTCTTCCAGGACAAAGTGAAATTCGTGTCGATGTTACAAATGAGCACGCTGAGTTTATTGAACTCCACAGAGACAGAAGAGCAGTGATAGAAAATGCACAAGCGTTGGACATCACTTTCAACCACTATTCAGGGCTGAGCGACTTTCGAGGATACAATCTTCACCCTGTGCTCTTTTGTGAACAGAACATTAAAGTGGCCAAGATGATATCATTGATCAGGCCAGTGGACCAAGAAACAGCTCAAGCGCTGATGCAATTTATTTTGGACTTCTACAACTCTTATACTTGAGGAGTTGATCTGCCAGAAGGAGTGCAACTTGCACTAAGTAATGAAAAGCGCGAAGACGCTATATTTTTCATCTCGCAGACAAACCTAATTAGTCCAAGGCACGTAATGGAAGCAATTAGCCCACTCTGGGTCATACCTGTTGAGAGTCCAGCACCTCAAATTGAAGTTGCAATAGAAAAAGAACAAACTCCTGTTGTGGAATCCGTTCAACCCACAGACGCTGATATGCAAGATTTTGTCCCCAACTTTCCAGCAGTCGAGGTTCCACTTGAGGAACAAGTTGTTCAAATTGACTCCGCAACTCAGACGCTCTACTCAGCAATAGAAGAGGTTCATGCTGACTTACCCGCACAGACTGCAGAGCCTATTATTAGAGACAAATTAAAGGCAAAGCCCCAACAGTCTCAAGCTCTCACGGACCTGAGAGTTCATCTTAAGATTCATTAGATTTAGACTCTGACAGTGATCCAGAAGCTAAAGATTTCAGAAAAGCAGTTCGACATTCTCTCAGCGATATAAAGGGTTTTTGTTCTCGATTGGAAGAGCGAAGCACTTCCATGCTCAATCAAGTAGAAACAGTTCACACAGCTGATATGCGAAATGCCAACAAGCTTACAATCTCCATGGTGAACTCTATCGCTCCTCTCATCAAAGATCTTTCAGATGATTTCAACCGGTCGCTTGCGCAGAATGCTTCAGCTGATACTGAGATTCACAATTCCTCCAACCTTGTATCTCAGAGTATCGCTGAACAGATTGCCTTCTTAATAGATGAAGTCAAGCTTCTCTGAAGGGACATTGCTGACTTAAAGAACTCTTTTGCTGATGTCAAGAAGGTGAAAGATAAAGAAAAGTTCAAGGCAATATCTAAAACAGATAATAAACACTGGCGATCAATGTTTGATGAAATAGCGAGCATAAAGAAAATGCTAACTAAAAAGAGAGCCAAGGTATTATCTAGGAAGGTACTTGCTCCCGGATTTGTATGTCGATTTTTTGGAAAGTATGGGATTTCATCCTTATGCCGGACCGCTTAGACGACCTATCAACTGGAAACCATCCAACGATAGAAGACAAGACATCTATTACGACTTAATTTGTGAACTTGGTCTTCCTCCAATGGAATGGGTGGAAAGACTGAAGGAACTGAATGAAAGCGCTAGACAGCGAAGGCATGACTATGATGAATTACAACATACCACCATGATCGACATTGATCGACTCCTCGTGGACTTAGCAAATGAGATCTACCAAAAAGAAGAAAGCATAAAGCGACAGAAAAGATGATTTTTTTTCTTTTTTTTATTCAGTATAAATCATGTATGCTCATCTTTCCATATGAATGAATGATTTATCGCTGAAACACCTTGTTGAGGATAATCTAACATTAGCTAACTTTACTAACTTTCCAAATGCTAACTTATAATTATTTTTGGGCTTTTCTTTGAACTCTTAATTTATAAAAGAGTTATAAGAATTAAAGTCTTGACATCATCAAAAAGGGGGAAATTGTTAGGAAATTTCATGTTAGATGTTTTGATGATAACAAGATAGGATTTTATGTTAGACCCCAAAATATAATGTAAGTTTATGTTTCATAGATCAATTGTTAAAGCGTTTGAAAGAATGTAATCTTTGTTAGGCTTGTAATTTTTATCTTTATAGATTTTAGACTCAGTATTAGATACCGAATCGCTAATAGAATTCTAGGTGAGTCTATTAGAGATGAAGTTGAAGATCAGCGTCTGAAGTCAAAAGAAGATGAAGATTTGTTCTTAGCGTCTGTCAAACGCTAAAGGACTATTTAAGGATTTATGGATCAAGCGCTCAAAGTACTCTAGCGATTAGAATCAGATTCACCTGAAATAAATTCTCAAGTCATGAAGGACTTAAATGCAATCATTCAACGGAAATTTATTTCAAACGGGAAATCAATTCAAATGCATTAAATGCCTGATAAGTGAAGAAACCTAAGTTCTTACTGAGATATTCCAAGTTGTTTGATCTTTCCCAAAACAAACAAACCTTTGTGATAAAACCCTCAACCTTTCATCTGAGTGAGAAAGCCGTTGAAACCCCTTACAGGCAGTATTTCTGAGTGAGAGAAGCTTGTAGAAGAAGATCTCCATTGGTGCTGACATCTGTGTGATCAAGGAGTCCTGAGATCATTTTCACCTATTTACTATCTTGTAGAAGATTCTGTGTGATTATTTGATAATCATCTTAGTAAATTCCCTCCAAGTGAAAAAGGAGAAGAAGGACGTAGCTGGGATTACATCACCCAGTGAACCTTATATATCTTGTGTCATTTACTTTTATTATTGTCTTGTTTTATATTATTCTATCTATTCTGAAAAAGATAAGTCAATCTGCTAAGCGACTATTTAACCAAAACGAACGCTAAAGCTTTAAAATCAATTCCGCTGTGCTAACCTTGATTAAGCGATCTAAGCGTTACTCTACTTTGGTAAATTGCGAAAATCACTAAGTCTAAGTTATCTTTACTGAAGCGTCAGACCCAAGCGCTCAGCTTTCTAAGCGTTCTAATCTTTAAAAGTGATACGAATTTTTGAAGTCGAAAAAAACTTCAGGATCTATTCAACCCCCCCCCCCCCGCTTCTAGACCCTTTTCGCATACCACTTGGGACCACCAATACTTGTATATATATATATATTAGTGTATGATTTTTGCAGAAGTTGTGTAGAAGGTATCTAGAAGTGTTAATGAATGTCTCGAGAGAGTCCATAGGATAATCCTTGTAAAGAGTTAGATAGGAAGTCTCTATATAGTTAATCACAACCGTTAGATTAGATTGATCTCCACCATCCATTGAGGAGGTGAAGTTGCATAAAATAGGTGGTAGGACTTCATTTGTATTCATCCAAGCATTTTGAGGATAAATAATACTCAAGTATATAAGTGTTCTTCTTTATTTCCCAATTTTCTTTTTACCACACAAGTACGAGCAGGGAGAGGCTGATTTAGTAAACCATGCAAAAGGCGGGTCGAAGAAACTAAGTGTCGCATGAGACGTTCATACGACACTAAGTCGTTGACAAATAATTGCTACAAAGATTACCACATTTTCAGATGATAACAACAAGTGATCCACACAAATGCACCAATTTGAAGAAAAAGAAACAAAATGTCTATCAGTATTAGACGAAGCGAATATTATAAATTTAGTCGTGTATTACTTCACCAAATAGAAAATGTGTTTAATTTTAGAATATTGCGAATGAAGGCTCACAACGAGGATAGATAGACTTGATTGGAAGAGCCTCATGGACATAATTGTCAAGGTAGGAAAGGCGATAATGTAGTTGCATGCTTCACCCAAGAAATATCTTCACGGAGATATTAAGACCGATAACATTTTACTTACTGCAAACAATAAACCATGACTGATTGACTTCAACACATTCATAGAGATGAGGATACGAAAATCCGAACATAAAATAATCACAATTGGTTATGCTTATCCTTTATCCTTAAAAAGCCCAGGTATGGGTAAGAGGCAAAGTGATGAAATATTTATTCTTTTGGATTATCCTCCTGCAACTTCTCATGAAGTTAAATACACCCTGGAAACTGAATGATGATTCAACAACCCTGAGACAGCAATCCACATTCAAGACTTAGCAGGAATGTCGCTTACTAGACAAGTATTGTTAGTTCATGAGGGTTTTAATCTTTGCCCGAAGAAGCAATTGTACATGTTACCGAGAGACCAAATATTTCTCATGTTTTTAGAAAGCTGGAGAATTTGATAACTTACAAGATTTTATACCTTGAAAATGAATGTGTATTTAGTCAAAATTTAATAGCTCTTAATATTATTGAAGGATGAAATCATAGACATTTTTATGTTTTCTTTGCTTAGAGAGTGCTACAGATACTTTGTGTGGATTGTTGTTTTCTAAATTCCCAGAGTGTCCATACACATTAATTACCTAGATTGTTCTTTTATATATATTCCATGTTTCTTCGTTTTCTTTTGTATGTTATAAGTATTTCGAGCGAGAATGAGACATGTCATACTTTAGATAATTGTAGTTCACTCAGTTTGTTTAAGGGCCGGGATGACTAAATTGTGTTAGATATGTTCTAGTATAGAGAATAGGATTCTATTATGTCATTTGGCTAAAATAGGTTGTGTTGGAGGTTCGCTCGATGCTAACTCTATGTAGCTCGGAAGAACTTTGAGTTGCCTCCTAAAATTATATTTATAAGTCTTTCAACATTTGAAGGAAATTTTACGACGTTGTATATATATATATATATATATATATATATGTACACATTTGTCATTGTTTTGATCATTATCAAATGAAAACGAGTTTCAACTCTTTCCAAATAAAATCTCAAAACCACTTTTGGTTGCCCATTTCATTGTGCAAATTTTAACGCTATGAATTATATTTAAATTCATATTTTGAGAAAATGATTTGAAGGAAAGCATTACTTCATTAAAAGTTACTGTAAACTCATCAATCTACTGATTACTGAATCTTGAACCTAAAGGACACTATTGCATCAAATGTTGAACTATGTGATTGCATATTGTATGTGGTTGAGTGTTGGGCCCAAGTGTTGGGCGTTGATAAGGATAGAGTTTGGCTGGACATGCTTAAAAGGGTTCTCTCTATCCACGGTTAAATCCCACTAGCCATTGACGGGGTATTTTTGAGGGTTGAAGCGGGTCGTAGGAAGTGAATTGTGGCATAGCCAGAATATGACCAAATGAGCATCGCGAGCCTGAGTGCGGAGATATAAGGTGCAGTCTTCGAATTCGAGTGTTTAAGGGTGATAATGAAGAAACAGAGGGACCCAGAGAGCCATGAGAAAAGTCATTAGACGCGATGTTACTGCTAACATTGATCTCTACTGGTTAAGTGTGCAGTGTAAATGTTAATTGTATTTAAATGCCTTTAGTTTTGAATGTATATACTAAGTGCATATAGTGAAATTTCGGTATTAGACCACATATTGTTCAACTATCATTATGAAAGGAACTTTTATTTTAACTAATCGTTTCAATGATCTTTGAACAAAACTATTATTGTTTTCACACCATTACTTTATCACTTTTGGTCTAAAAACTATTTTAATCACCTTCCACATGAACACTGACACTCACTAAACTTTTGCTTATCTACTACTTTTCATTTCTTCCAATTATAGGTGGATTGAGCAGGTAGACTAGCTCGAAGAACCATTAGTATAGTGGTCATTCTTTAGTGGAGAAGTGTGGCAGTTTATGAATAGTAAGTTACTTAATTGTTTAGTTAGGGGTGTTAGGGTTGTGACCTTACAAGATAAACTATTATTGGTGTTCGGATTTTGAATTGAACTATGGTATTGATCAACTCATGATTTCACTTGGACTATTTTGGGACTGAATTTAGGGGCGTGACTGTTAGTGTTAGTGCCTGGCAAGTCAATAGGTTGCCAAATATTGTAACGTTATAAGACCATCTTGTTTTTCTTTATCATTAATAAAATGGCATTCTTTTTTTTTTTTATGTATTATTTTGTCTATTAAATATTAATAAAGTCCCTTGGATTACATAGAGATATGGAGCATGATTACGCATCGAGAATAGTGATCATGGAATATGCTCGAACGGCTATGATTCAAAATCCCGTTTCAAGTCATAGAATCATTCAGAAAGGGATATCAATAATTCGTCAAGACTTGCTTGCATGTAGAATTCCATTTGTGGAGTATCTCATTCCATGGATACTGGTCGGGAACTTATGCACATATGAGGGTCCACATCGTGGATGACTTGACTGAACTACCCCACTGGAAATTCATATTGGTATCTATGTTGAATATGAAATTCGAAGGTCATGTATGCATATAATAATCCTCACTACTTGAGGAATCATGGCCACATAACCCACTATACTTTGGTTTAGTTCATGATTCGAGAAGAATCACAAAATGGCTATTTTGGGTGTAGTCTAGTTATGTGGCTTGACAAATGATTCTAAGAAAGAATCTGTCTCTGATCTTATGATCAATGAATCTCCTATGCTTTCTTGGGAATGAAATACTTAGGAATGTCTGGCTAGAGTGGGTCAATGTGAAGGTGGGTGATCCTTGCTCAATTGACAAAAGTCATCATTTACCAAAAAAAAAAAATAGTATATGATTAAGGGTAAAATGCATTTTTGACCCCAACCTATGTCGGTCAGAGCATTTTGGCACCTCATCTTTTATTTTTATACTAGAGTACCCAACCTTTGTAAATTGTTACATTTAAGTCCACCAGAAGAATATTTTAACTTAGATTGTGCACTCGACTACTTATACATTGCATGATATGTGCACTTTACACAATATCCTATAATATTTTGTGCACAGGATTACCTACACATTGCATGATATGTGTACTTTGGTACACAATTTAACTCATGCCTAAGACACATGATAGATTTTTCGGAAGGAATATTCTAAATTATTCCTCCGGTGGACTTAAGTGTCACAATTTATGGAGATTGGGTATTTGAGTGTAAAAATTAATATATTAGGTACCAAAGTGCTCCGATCGATATATGTTGGGGTCGAAAATGCATTTTACCCTATGATTAAATTAATAGGATTTTGACTGATAACCAAGTCCTAGATTTAATCGGGAGATCTGATAGAAGGATGAGACATATGCTACGATTGTGACCTGGAAAGGTCTACTTGAAACCATCAAGTCTAGGGGTTGTGTCGATGTTGCTAGATATCGAACTCAATCTGTAGGGGTTATGAATTAAATGGTGATTAATTCAAAATCTAATTAGTTATTTGGTATCATAATTAATTAAGGTAATTAGTAGATTACTGAGCCATTTGGGATATGGTCCTACTACTAGTTCTTAAATGTACCTAAGGGCTACTTGGATAAATTCCCCGGTTATGTATTTTAATTAGTCTTTCTGGAAGACTAAGAAGGAAATAATTAATTGAGTAAATTAAATAAATGTGAAATATTTTAATGAATTGTTGTACTTAATTAATTAGAGACTTTTAATTAATCATGAGTTTCATTAATTAATGGGTTAAGCCCTATGGATTTATTGGTTAAAAGCCCAATTAATAAATCTTGAGAGTTATAATTTAATTAGTCATTTGAATTAATTAAATTAAATAAATGGATGAAATAAAATTGTTGGAAGACAATTAGAATAAGGTAATAAAACATTAGGATTTTTGGTGGAAGATTTTAAATAAGGGAATAAGAATTCCTAGATTTAGTTGGAAAGGGATTAGCTTAATCTCTAAGCAACAAGGATGGAAGAGTTTTAATCCTCATGAGATAGGAAATTAAAAGACTCAAATCCTCTTCCCACTAAGTAAGGGGGTCGAATTCTACCCTATAAATAAGGGGAAGAATTCGACCAACACATATCACAATTTCAAGAGAGAAATTGAAAATTCCAAGTTCATTCTTGCTTGCAGTTTTTGAAAATCCCCACAAATTTTTTTTAGAGTTTTTCCTTAGTTCTTGTGTTCATTAATATACAAGTGGGCACTCTCAAATATTCCACCACCCGAAGCATATAAGCCTCAACCGTTGTAGTTAGTTGGTAGCACAATAGCAACACTCGAGGGAAATGTTCAAGGTGCGGATACACGCTTAGAGGCACGACATTTTGAGTGCTAAGGAGACCAACCCGGATCAACAAGAATTCGAACCGGGCGTGTGATAGGAGGAATCGAGCTGACAAATTCAATAGAAAAATCAAAGGTGGATTTTTTATATGGATTAAATTATAATATTTAATCCAGTGGTACGTTAATGTGTTTTAAATTCAATTATGCATAAAACTATATGCTTAATTTGGGTGAGTCTTTTATAAATTTTTAAAATCCTGTTTTCGTTATGAGATGTCACCCGAGGGTTTAGCTGATTCTAACAGTGGTATCAGAGCTCGGTGTATAATCAAATTTATTTTATATGTTTAATTTCGTTTATTCACATGAAATCGGTTAATTAATTTTGTTGTTTCTTTTTTGGGTTTTGAATATTTGGGATTCGAAAATCAAAATATTGGATTTTGGTGGTGTAGTTCCTGATGATGTTTGACATACCCACAGCAGAAGAGCTACGCGGGTCTTGAACCTCTGTTGGCGGCGGTGGCACCAAAATCCTGCCATAAAGCCTCGCACGTGAAGAAGGTAAGGGGCCGCGACGGAGGCTTGTATGCAGACAACACGGGGCTTCCACTATAGCTTGGTAACCAGCCATCGATAAACGCGCCACCTAGCGATCAACAGTCATTAAAGCTAGAGCTGCCGAAGGTAGAGCCGGTTGAGGCGATAGCCAATCACCAAGTGGTGGATTACCATCCAAAAACTGCTGTTTGCGAGAACAGCAGTGCTGTTTCTTGTGCTGCAGTGGCGCAAGGCAGTGTGCCGCCGTGTGATGTTGGCACCGCCTCGAATGGCGGCAGCTAATAGGGTCGATACCCAAATCCACCCCACTTTTTATATCCAAGGGTTAATTTTTAAGTTGATTTAAAATTGGACACCCTAATTTTGTATTTTTCAAGAAATTTTGGAATTTTAAAAAATTAAGATATTTTGGATTAAATTGTATTTTTTCAAAGCCTTAGGGTATTTTCAAAAATTAAAGAAAATTGGTTTTTTCTACAAAATTGGATAAATCCCATTAAATTATGGTTTAATTAATTTTAAAGGATCAATAAATTTAATTGTCTTAATATCATGTTTGTTGGCATGCTTATGTGATATCGCATGATTTACTGCTTTATGAAGCATGGTAGTGTAGATGTTTATTTTTTTTTATTTATGTGATAAGTCTATGCATGATCACTCAAAACAAGATAATATCATGAAATTAATGAGACCTTGCATGATTAAATCCCATCATTAAAAATATTAAGTCCAGAAGAGAAATAGCAAAGACCGAAAGTTTTGTTATAACCCACCTTCTACCATTAGTAGGAACATAGGAGACTCCGCGAAGCTCATTTTCACCATCCATGAGTCGTGCATTGGAATCAAGCCTAGAAGGTTGTGGGTCTATTAAGCCTTTTTTAAAGGCACATGTAAATTGGCTAGTTTAAATGTTGTTCACGAGTCGTGGGACATTTAGATAGGTCGATATGCTACTAGTATTTGGTGGGTTAGACTTAACACTTAGTACTATACAGGCTCGTGTTCTCGGGGCATATACAAAAAGTGAGGCGAAGAAATATCTTGAGAACCACAAAAGAGTTGTGGAAGGATGGTTGAACCTACTAATTAAAAACGTCATATGGGCTAGTGTTCTCAAGGTGTATGATGGTTTATTGTTAGATCTCAAGCCCACAAATGAGATGGATTCTCCTCGTTTTTCATCATGAGGGTGATGAAATTCGATTAAAATAGCGGGAGTACACATATAGTTAAAGACCAAATTATAATAAGTAAAATTGGTGCTAATTATCTGTTCGCATAATTTTATCTGTAGATAATAAAATGGCTAAAAATCCACTCGCTAGTATTCTTGAGACAAACAAGCTTATTGGTCCTAATTTTGCCGACTGGTATTGTAACCTTCAAACAGTGCTATAGTTGGATGGCCGTGATTATCTCTTGTATAAGGAAATTGTACAGCTACCGACTGAAGAGAGTACTGACAAGGATCGAACTACCTACACTAAGTGGGTCAATGATAATGTTCAAGTGAGGTGCATGATTATGGCCTCAATGACTAATGAACTGCAAAGGCGATATGAGTCTAAGATTTATGCAAGAGACAATATCTTTGGATTAGAGGAATTGTATGGTACGCGTACGAGGAGAGAGATATGCAATCTCTATAGAGCTTTTCAGAGCTCAAATAACTGAAGGATCATCTGTCACTAACCATGTCTTGAAAATTCACGCTCTTATTAATAAGCTTGCTGACATGGAAGTAGAAATAGATGCTGACCTAGTTGTGGACTTAGTCCTCCAGTCACTCTTAAGATCCTATGACCAGTTCATAGTCAATTTTAACATGAATCAATTGGAGGCCTCCATTCCAGAACTATTGAACATGTTAAAGAGCGATGAGGCTACTCTTGCTGAACTAAGCTAGTGATGCTAGTTGGTTCTTCATCTTCTCGACCAAAGGTGAAAGCCAAAGGCAAGGGAAAGAAGAAGACAATAAGCAACTAAAAGACAAACAAGGAATTCAAAAGAAGAAGGGAACGAAATCGGTGACAAATGCTACAACTGTGTTGGCAAAGGACACTGAAAGAGGAACTGCCCACAACCTCTTAAGGCTAATACTAGTATGTTCTTTGTTGAAGTTAATCTTTTGATTAATAGTGCTTCTTGGGTTTTAGACATTGGATGCGGTGCTCATCTCTGTAATGATTTGCAAGTGATGACAAGAAGCAGGCCTCTAAGTAAATGACAAATGACTCTAAGGTTGGGGATTAGAGCAAGAGTAGCTGCCAAGCCCTTAGGAACAGTTTGTTGGGGAAAATTAACCAAACACAATGGAAACGGTATTTTAAAATTTTAGTTGGATTTTTCCATAACAAGATCAATCCCGGGGTTTTATTAGACGTATGTACGATAAGGAAATTGACACTTTACCTGTTGAAGCGAAGTGGTTAGAGAAACTCAAAGCTTTCGACTTCTTCAACTTCTTCGCAAAATAATCCAGCTGAATTCTTGATTATCCAAGCAATCCAAAAGTACTGCCTCCAAATTGTCTCGCCGGAAAAACTTGATTGAAAATTCTCTTTCTTCTAGGCACTATGGCCGATGGATAGGGAGAGAGGGAGAGGAGGAATTTTTGTCTTGTGGCTCAAGTGTTAATTCTAACTTATGACCTAGGTATTAACTAATGTGATATATTTATATCACTTAAGTTATTACCTTGTGCAGAAATTAGCCCATGTAGGACGCCTAGTGTCCGCCCCTACTTGCACCAATTTGAGCTCGGTCCAATCCATTATTTAACTAATTAATTCAATCCAATTAATTAATCTAATTAAACAATAGATTGGATGTTTAATTAATTTTATTGCTTCAAGAAATAATACATTAATTAAATTATAAATAAATTAACTTATTTCTTCAAATAATTAATTCCATTTAATTAATTTTAAGATCCAATACTTAAAATATTACCACAAGAAATATTCCATATTTTTTATCGATTTTCCTTTTTAAGTGTGACTCTTTGGGTTCATTTATATTTGGTAATGGGAGGATTTTATTGAATGTGGGTCCCACCTAGTCAGTCAAGTGGTCCACATTATAACCCAAATAAAATGAAATGATTGGATCATTTTACCTTTCCTATTGTAAATACTTTGTGGATATAAACTCTTCATTTCCTTATCCTGGTCAAGTGAGAGTCATGGTTTTAGGTCAAACTCACTAACTTAGACTCTATGCTATATTTATAATAGTTTAGATTAGTAAATGCTTTGGCCAAAAAACTTTAAGATCTAACTTACTTAAAAATGCATAGGATAATTCCTCATTCACCTTCGAGGGAGCGAATGTCATCTTGGAAATCAGTTAAGACTACTACTTGCCCATTAGGTTGCAGTTCGAGGTTAACCCCACCAAAGGGTGAATTGGGTTTAACTACTTTAATGACAAACCTAATGTCACAAGTATATATTCAACTTGATTCCTCAAGTATAAAGTTTAGACACACCTATTACATTTTAATCAATTCTGTTATTGACTGTCAAAGAGTGAAAACCCATGTGACAGAATCGATGTAAGTCATGTCTGAGTGCCACTACTCCATCAGTGCACCTATAATATGAGTTCTTCACTACTTCCTAGTGATTGACGGACACCATTCTCGTCAAAACTCACATCATACAAGTCTTCATGATTTCCAATTCCTAATTGAGAATCATTGACTTGCAGACTATTTTAGTACACAAGTATCAAACATTGAGTATGAATATAAACCCTGAAGTGGATTTTTGATCATCTACATCAGATTGGAAATCTGAGTCAGTATATCCATCCAATTTCAAATCTCCATGTCCATATGTTAGGACCATATTCTTAGTTCTCTTCAGATACTTGAGGATATTTTTTACAGCGGTTTAGTGTTCTTTTCATGGGTTAGCCTGAAAATGACCCACCACGCTTACTGCGTAGGCTATGTCGGGCTGTGTGCATAACATAGCTTACATCAGACTACCCACTGCAGACGCATAGGGTACCGTACTCATTTCTTTCCTATCTTCCTCACTTTGAGAAGATAAAGACTTTGAAAGGTACACCCCATGTCTCATGGGCAAGAAACCTTTCTTAAAGTCTTCCATCCTAAATCTTTTTAGGACTTTTTCTAAGTAAAGGGCTTGGAAAAGTCCTATCATTCTATTTGTTCTATCTCTGTAGATACGAATTCCTAAAATATAGGTCGCTTCTCCCAAGTCTTTCATGGAGAATGTATTTGAAAGCCATCTTTTGACTGATGTGAGCATTCCTACATCATTTCCTATGAGTAAAATGTCATCCACATATAAGACCAAGAAAGTGATTTTGCTCCCACTTACCTTCTTGTAAACACATGGTTCATCTTCATTTTTGACAAACTCAAATCGTTTGACAGCTTCGTCAAAACGTAGATTCCAACTCCTAGAGGTTTGCTTAAATCTATAAATGGATCTCTTAAGTTTGCACACCTTATGAATACTAGACCCAGATGTAAAGCCTTTAGGCTGATCCATATAGATATCCTCTTCGAGGAATCCATTTAGAAAATCTGTCTTCACATTCATTTGCCATATCTCATAATCCAAGTGTGCAGCTATCGCGGGCAGAATTCGAATAGACTTGATCATTACCACAGGTGAAAAGGTCTCTTGATAGTCAATTCCTTTCTTTTGACTATAACCTTTTGCTACAAGCCTTGCCTTGTATGTGTCAACTTTTCCATCCGGGCCTATCTTCCTCTTGTACATCTATTTGCACCCTATAGGTGCAATCCTCTCAGGATGATCTACTAGAGTCAAGACCTGGTTGGAATGCATCGAGTGTATCTCTGCTTGCATAGCTTCAGGCCACTTTGCAGAGTTTATATCTATCATTGCTTGATCATAAGTAGAAGGGTCGTCCCCATGAACTCCCACTGCTATAATGTGGACACCCGGTTCCTCTTGTAGCAGGTATCCATAGTACCTATCAGGTTGATGTGGTACTCTACCAGATCTTCGCAATGTTGGTTGTGTTTCATCAGGTTCAGTGTGTGATTCTTGAACAGTTGTCTCCCTGGGTGTTTCATCTTGTTCATTAAGAACAATCTTTCTATCTGCACCACCTTCTTGAATAAATTCATCTTCAAGAAAGCACGCTTGCAATGAAACAATGATCCTTTGATCATCTTGCATGTTGAATAGGTATCCCATAGAATCCTCTAGAAAATTGATGAATCGTCCTTTAAGGGACCTAGCTTCCAATTTCTCTGCCTTTGTCTTCTTGATATAGGCCGGGCATCCCCAAACCCTAATGTACTTGAGGTTTGGTTTCCTATTTCTCCATATCTCATATGGGATCTTAGAAACTGATTTGGAAGGACATTTATTCAAGATGTGAACAGCCGTAAGGAGTGCATGTCCCCATAAAAAAAATAGGTAAATCAGTGTAGCTGAGCATAGATCGAACTATATCCAAAAACGTTTGATTTCTGTGCTTTGCTATCCCATTTAGTTGCCGGTGGTGTGAGTTGCAATATTATCCCATGCTCCATTAGGAACTCATCAAACTTATCACTCCTATATTCACCTCCACAATGCGATCATAGTGTTTTTATATGATGTCTAGTTTGATTTTCCACTAAAGCCTTAAATTCTTTGAACTTATCAAATGATTCAGACTTGTATTTCATTAGATACACAGGACCATTCCTTGAATGGTCATTAGTGAAAATAATAAAATAATGAAAACCTCCACGAGCCATTTCTCCAAATGGTCCGCAAACGTTGGTGTGCACAAGTCCTAATACTTCAGTGGCCTTCTCAAAAGTCCAAGTGAAGGGAGATCTAGCCATTTTTCCTTTGAGACAAGATTCACAAGTTTGATAGGGACCCGATCCCAATGGGTCAATTAACCCATCTTTCTCCATTTTGTGTATCTTTTGCTCGCCAGCATGGCCTAGTCTAAGACGCCACTTTAAGCTTAGGTTAGGACCTTGCTTACCACGCTTCTTTGAGATAACATTTACTACACATTCATTTCGCATGTTTAAATAATAGAGGCCATTAACTAAAGTAGTAGTGCCAGCAATATTATCATTAAATAAAATGCTGTAAGTACTGTCAATGAAATTAAAAACATAATTATTCCTAACCAACATAGGAATTGACATAATGTTCTTAAGCCCATTGGGCAAAACTAAAACATCCTCTAAATTTAAAACATGTCTAGATAATAAACATAAAGAAGTCTTCCAATGCGAGAAGCTACGACACTCTGCCCGCTGCCAACACTGATCAACACCTCTCCATGCTCTAACTTCCTACTTCACTCTAGATCCTGATTCATTACACAAACATAAGCACTAGCTCTAGAATCAAGTATTCAAGAAATGGAAAATACAGTTATAGAACATTTAGGCTTTGTTTGTTTATGTTTTTGAGTTTAAATCTTAAAAAATTTTCGGGGAACGCGTAATATGGATATTCGTGTGAATTTGATGTGATATGTTGGTGTGTTTATTTATGTTTTTAAAATATGATTGAAATTTGTAAAATGTGTCTAATCAATAATGATTAGTTGATGTGTGATGGGTTAATTGACTAAAAAGTATGAAAGAGCAAGAGAAAAGTAGTATAAAGTAAATAAATATTGATTGATGATTGTGTGAAATGATGGATGTGGTGATTGATAGGTAGTTATATTGGAGAATGAGAAAGTGAATTTGAAAGATTATGAATTTGGTTGAAAATAGTTTGAAGTATGAATTTTTAGGATTTTATGATCTAGAATACTGAAAATGGGATTTGAAAACATAAACAAACAAGGACTTAGTTTCTAAAACACTAATTCCATACCAGTTGCACCTTTGCCAAAGGTAGGGCACTCCCTCCTCCAGTGGCCTAGCTTACCGCAATAATGCCACCTATCCGTTTCTTTTGGCCCTTTGCTCTTCATTATTTTCAGAGCTTTACCCTTTCCTTTGTCTATCTTACCTTATGGACCAGGAGTGCTAGTAGGTTTCTTAGTCTTCTTCTTCTTCTTCTTCTTCTTCTTTTTCTTCTTGTTTTTAGGCTTAGAAGTGATGAATAAGGCTGCCTCTTTTCCTCATTTGAGATTGTGCAGTATTAAGCTTGTTCATCAACCAAGCATAATTGCATTCTATCTTATTTAGTTGAAGTTCACCACAAATTGGGAAAAGGAGTTTGGAAGTGACTGCAAGATGAGGTCAGTTTGTAGTTACGGGTCTATGTTAAAGTCGAGGGCCCCTAACCTCTCAATTTTTGAAATCAATTTTAGGACATGATCCCCAATTTTTTCACCTTCTTTTATCTTGGCTCCAAAGAGCTCTTTCGATATCTCATATCGAGCAATATGACTATGCTCACCATAGAGCTCCACCAGGTGTGCCAAAATAGGCCTCGCCGAGACCATTTTGTCGTGAGATCTCTGTAACTCATTTGTCATTGAGCCCAGCATGCACCCACGAACCCGGACGTCGTCTTTGGCCCATTTTTCATGAGCCGTGATTTCCTCCTCACTAGCACTCGTCCTTGCGGGTGCGGCTGGGATATCAGTATCCAATACATACCCCAGTGACTCCATATTGAGGTATCCTCAGATTTCGAAACCAGTCCACATAGTTTAGACCAGTCAAAGTATTCTTTTCAAGTAGTACAGATAGCGGTTTGATAGTCATAGTGAGAGAGATAATAAGCTAATAACTGCAGAAAAGTAAAAAGACTTATTAGATTTTGTTATAATTGTTGTTCCTAGTTTAAATTAAGGGCTTTCAAAATAAACTTGGCTCCCACTTCATTTTTCGAAAATCCACACTTCCATTGTGGAATTCGGAAGTCATCCTTGGACGGCTTTGTAGCGGTGATTGATTTCTTTAACTAGATTAAGAGGTTGCAACCTTTTGCTGGTATGTGGTCTAATATTCTATTAAAGTAATGTCCAACATCAACCCATCTTGATGATTCAATCCCTTTGTCCATTATTCATCAAATCTCAACCTTTTAACGATCTTATTAATTTATGAATAATTCAAGTTCAACCCACTGACTATCTATTAGTCTAGCAATTGAATTTCACTTTGCAACCTTTTGCTGGTATGTGGGGTGAAATTTGTTTCGATTAATGGCATTTTATGCACTTAGAAAAATTCAAAATATATTTCAATATATAACCCTCATTGCTTAGAGACGATATTATATATTAAATGTCATTTTAATTTCTCCTAAGTTCAGTGGAGGACAGGATACTTAGTACCCTTTACTAACTTAATATTTTTCAAAGTGAGAGAATTTAAAATTATTTATTAGATCACACTTTGCACATTAATCCAATTCAAACTAAGCATATAAACATGGATTAAATAAAAAGAAATCAATCCTACAAAGCTAACAACACACGATTCATGGACTATTATTCCTAGATTGAGACAAGCCAATGTCTCAATCCATAATAAAAAGAAACTACACTAAATCTTCCAAAGCTCCTTCTTGTATCTCCTTGGCTCGACTTTGATTTCTCCTTTGGGGCCTATTCTATTTCTAACTATTACATTTCAATATAAGCAATCTATACAAAATTTCTATAGAAAGAAAATAAAAATAGGCTCAAAATGACCTTTACAACCCATTGAAAAGAAATACAAATTAAAACCGAGCCTAAGTCCATGAATCATGTCTCCCAACACATAACATGTCAAACATGATATATATCACATAACACACAAAAGCCATATATGTTAATTTCTATTTAAATTTAAATTTCAAATTCAATTATTGTTTTTCATTCTCGAGGAAATTAAATTTATTTAATTCTATTTGAAAATTCAATTTTAATGAACTCCAATTAATTTCATATTAAAATTCAATTTTAATAAAAAAAAATAATCTCTAAGTTTATTAAAATTAATTTCACAATAGAAAGAATCCAATTTAATTCAAAGTCCAGCTCTAATTAACATTAGATTAGATGAAATTAAAATGCTTTTATTAAATAAATAGTATTATTTATTTTTGCATTAAAATCCAATTTTAATCAAAAACTAAATAAATATATATATATATATAATAAATGACCCGGGTCACCCATGGTCGACCCGGGTCAGGTTAGTTTAACCCGTGTGTTATAAAACACACAGGTAGGCTTGTCGTGTGGCTCAATTGCACGGCAGCCCAATTACACAGCGCGATGGGCCGCGCTGTGCGGCCCATCTTTCTAGACAACTTTTGCTGCTGTACACACAGCAGCGCCTTTTTGCCGGTGGCAAACCTTCGCCACCACGGCGACGGGTCGATGCTGAAACTTGCAATTTTATTTTTCATCACATAAATTACATAAAATTCAACTTTTATTAATTTCTAATTAACGAAAAGTAAACAAAAACCCCACATATCTAATCATGCATTGATAAAAAATAAACTGTAAATCAAGCATCTTTATCACATATTTACACGTAAACTACATACGCCGAACCCCACGATTTGGCTCTGATACCACTGTTGGGGAAAATTAATCAAACGCAGCGAAGATGGTAATTTAAAATTTATTTTGGATTTTCCCATAACAGGATCAATCCCGAGGTTTTATCAGACGTATGTACGATAAGGAAAAACTCAAGCTTTCGACTTCTTCAACTTCTTTGCGAAATAATCCGGCTGAATTCTTGATAATTTGAGCAGTCCAAAAGTGCTGCCTCCAAATTGTCTCGTCGAAAAAACTTGATTGAAAATTTTCCTTCTTCTAGGCACTATGGCCGACGGCTAGGGAGAGAGGGAGATGAGGAATTTTTTGTCTTGTGGCTCAAGTGTTAATTATAACTTATGACATAGGTATTAACTAATGTGACATATTTATATCACTTAAGTTATTACCTTGAGCTAAAATTAGCCCATGTTGGACGCCTAGTGGCCACCCCTACTCGGTCTTGTTATGCCTCGTGGTGCACCAATTGGAGCTCGGTCCAATCTATTATGTAATTAATTAATTCAATCCAATTAATTAATCTAATTAAACAATAGATAGGATATTTAATTAATTTTATTTCTTCAAGAAATAATACATTAATTAAATTATAAATGAATTAAATTATTTCTTCAAATAATTAATTCCATTTAATTAATTTTAAGTATCCAATACTTAAAAAATCACCACAAGAAATATTCCATATTTTCTATCGATTTTTTCTTTTTAAGCGTGACTCTTTGGGTTCATTTATATTTGGCAATGGGAGGATTTCATTGAATGTGGGTCCCACCTAGCCAGTCAAGTGGTCCACATTGTAACCCAAATAAGATGAAATGATTGGGTCATTTTACCTTTCCTATTGTAAATACCGTGTGAATATAAACTCTTCGTTTCCTTATCCCAGTGAAATGAAAGTCATTGTTTTAGGTCAAACTCACTAACTTGACTCTATGCTATATTTATAATAAGTCTAGATCAGTGAATGTTTTGGCCAAATACTTTAAGATCTAACTTACTTATAAATGCATAGGATAATTCCTCGTTCCCGTTCGAGGGAACGAATGTCATCTTGGATATCAGTTAAGACTACTACTTGCCCATTAGGTTGCAGTTCGAGGTTGACCCCACCAAAGGGTGAATTGGGTTTAACTACTCTAATGACAAACCTAATGTCACATATATATCTTCAACTCAATTTCTTAAGTCTAAAGCTCAGACACATCTATTATAATTTAATCAATTCTGTCATTGACTGTCAAAGAGTGAAAACCCATGTGATAGAATCGATGTGAGTCATGTCTGAGTGCCACTATCTCCAGCAGTGCACCTATAATATGAGTTCTTCACTATTTCTTAGTGATTGACGGGCACCTTTCTCGTCAAAACTCACATCATACAAGTTTTCATGATTTCCAATGCCCAATTGAGAATCATTGACTTGCAGACTATTTTTTTACACAAGTATCAAACTCCTCTAGTGCCTTAGAGGGTTAACTCTTGTGTTCATGGATTTATAGATGATTAAAATATATAAATGCCAATATAATAGTAAGCAACTAATTGCCTTTTATTGATGGCATAAGAAACAATTACAATTTAATAGTGTCCTTACATTCTCTAATCCTCTAGTGGCATTTGAGGACATTAACCTAACACAGTCCATTTAGAGTTAGATAGTAGTAATAGTATATTTTTAAATAATTGTTATTTTGTTTCAAAGTTAGTAAAGAACATTGTATCTATTCCAGTTTTGGACAGAGAAAGTTATTTCTTATTAATAAAAAATAGTACTTTATGTATGTTCTTTGGTGTTGATTTAATTCTGGCAGCAAGATTAACAAATTATTTATATACTATCTCCCCAAATATTCCTATTATGTGTATTCAACAAAATAACAAGAATAATGTGAGCAAACATAAGTCTGATAGTCTATCTGACACATACATGTGGCATTCTAGATTAGGACATATTTCCAAAGATAGAATACAAAAGTTAGCTAGTCTATTAGATCTTAAAGACTTGGAAGACATCCCGACTTGTAAATCCTGTCTAAAGAGAAAAATGATCAAATCACCATTTGGAGGTCAAATGGAACGTGCCAAAGGTGCCTTGGACTTGATCCATTTGGATGTATGTGATCCACTGTGTTGGGTTTCGTGAAAAATACGCAGCGGAAGATATTATAACCCACAATTTCTCATCTCGATTTACATATATGAATCTAAAAGCACTGAAACATACCCGTTGAAGCGAAGTGGTTGGAGAATCCGGCTCTTCTAAATTTTCCAAATTTTCTACAGAGTTGAGATCTCCAATGCTTATAGTATCCAGTCTTCTTGAATTCTCTGAAGATTTCTTGAAGTTTGATCTGAACAATGAAGTTTAGCTTTCTCTAAATTATCATGCATATTGATGAAGAAAAATCACCCTCTTTTGCTCTATGGAGGCTGACGGCTAGGTGTTTTTTAGAGAGAGAGAGAGAGAGAGAAGTTTTTCTTTTTCTTTCTAGGAAAGTAATGAATTAATGAAATTCACTTTGGTCAAAAGTCTTAAGTGATGTGTATTAATATGTCACTTCACTTATTGACCAAGACAAGACTTTAGAGCCCATGTTGGGCATCCAAGTGGACGCCCAACTTGCCCAATATAGGCGTCCAAATGGACGCCCTTCCTTGGCTCGGTTCGTCTTGTGTTTTAATTAATTTTTTATTATTTAATTGTTTATTTATTATATCCTATAAATAAAAAAATTAATTAAATAATTAAATTAATTAGATAAATTAATTCATTAATTTATTTTCTTAAGAAATTAATTAATAATTAATCTTATTCATTTAATTAATTATCTCATCTAATGAGTATCTAATTAATCATATTTAATTTATCCAATAAATTAAATCTCCTAGTTTTAAATAGAAAAATCGTTTTGTTTTTCTTAATCAATCCTTTAACGCGACTCTTTAGGGTCATTTCGTTTAGCAACGAGAGGAACCCAAAAGAAGTGGGTAACACCTAGCCAGTTACGTGGCCCACTTCGTAGCCCAAACGAAATCGAATGAATGGATCATTCCAAAATCTTCCAATTGTAAATACCATATACATATAAACCTTTTGTTCATGTGTCCCAGTCAAATGAGAGTCACGATAAAGTCAAACTCAATGAACTTGGCCATATGTATTAATTATAATAATACTAGATCATTGAGTTCGCTTTTGTGCCTAGCACAATCTACTCTTTTGGTTCAAAGACTTTGATCTCCATTATCTATAATCACATAGGACACTTTCTAATTCACTTATGAGAGAACAAATCTCATATTAGTTATCAGCTAAGATTACCACTTGCCTATCAAGCTATATTTCGAGGTCAACTCCACCATCGGGTGATGTGGGTTTAACTACTCTAGCGACAGACTTAATGTTACAAGTGTCTCTTCAAGTCATAATTTCAATTATACCTATAGAGAATGATCAGTCCTGTCATTGACAGTCACAGAGTTAAAACTAATGTGACAGAACCGATGCGAGTCGTGTTCAAGCATATCAGTTCCACTGATGTGCTTACAATCTTAAGCTCCTATCACCACATGATGTTTGACTAGCACTCCCATGTCAAAGCTCATATTGTACAAGTATTCTAAGTCTTTATTATCCATTAAAGTCTTTATGTAACTTGCGAACTTATTAAGTAATCAAGATCAATCTCTCTACTGTCGATCTTCCTATCTCATAGGAAGTAGAGAGATTGCAGTAAAAACATGGACAAACGTTTTACACTACTTACAGATGCAAATAAGATTTATGTGAAAACAAAATAATGCCTTTTATTATATAATAAGAATAAGTCATTTACAAGTGGAATACCCTATACATTCTTTTCTCTATGGAATCTGAGGGCATAATCCTAACAATCTTCTTCATGCATCCAATGCCACTTTCCGTGGTATCTTATACCCATCATTTACAGGTGTCGGTCCAAAATCGCTTGTGGTAGTGGTTTTGTGAACACGACAGCTACATTGTCAGCTGAGGCTATTTTCTGCACTGTTATCTTTCCTCTGCCAACGATCTCCCTGATGATGTGAAATCTTCTCTCAATGTGTTTTGACTTATTGTGAGACCTTAGTTCTTAGCTTGTGTTATTGCTCCATTTGTTAGGAATTTCATGTTAGATGTTTTGATGATGACAATTAGGACTTTATGTTAGACCCCAAAATATGTAAGCTTGATTTTAGTAGAAATCATGTATAAGTTTTGAAGCGTTAGATTTGTAATAGGCTTTATAGGCTTTGTTTTGTTTTTATTCTAGATTGTTAGGCTAAGTAGTCTTAGGCTGAGCGTCTGATAATTTCTGAATGACTTTATCAGTGGTAAAGTATGAAGACTCAAGCGCCTGAAGTCTGAATGAAGATAAAGTCTCCAAGCGTCCAAATGACCAGCTATATCAAGCGTTACCTTATAGGACAGAAGTGATTCAAGGATGGATAAGCGTCCATCAATGACTGATTTCACCTGAATCTATTTCTAAGTCCGAAAGGAGTTTAATGCAAATATTCTCAACGCATTAAGTGTCAACGGGCATTTAATTCAAATGCATTAAATGCTGGTAAGAGCATTAAATGTGATAAGCACTTTTAGATGTACGGAGAAGCCACCCTATTGGACTGTTAACTGTTCATAGACTGCAACACCAACTTTTGTGCAGCAGATTTTCAGGAAAAAGGACAAAAGTTGTTCACTCGCGGAAGTGAGAGACACGTGCCTGTGCATGTGTCAAACGAACACTTTCTCCAAGAATGCCTATAAATAGTACTTCAACAACAAGCCAAATATACAATCAATTTCTAAGCCAAATTGCTGTTGCATTAAAGTCTCACTCCTTAAACTTTCAGAAAAGCCAGAATATTCAAGAAAACATTCTCTTTGCTTTTCTTCAATTCCTGAGACAGTCAACCAATATCTCAAACATTCTTTTCGAAGAAACCACATTACTATTGAGATATTTCCAGTTGTTTGAACTTCATCAAAATCAAACAAACCGTTTAGAAAACCCCATCCAAGCCTCGCGATCTGTGTGAAGTCGAAGTTAGATACTTGCATTATTTCTGGGTGAAAGAAGCAAGGGGATTGAAGTGATTTGGAACAGAAATTTGTGTGATCAAGGAGCTCAAGTCATCGACATCTATCTCTCCCTAATTTGTAGAAGATTCTGTGTGATTCTTTGAGAATCATATTAGTGGATTGCCTCCAAGTGTTCAAGGAGAAGAAGGACGTAGTTGGGATTACACCACCCAACGAACCTTACAAATATTGTGTCTTTTACTTTACAGTCAATTCTCTTATCTATCATATCATTGCATAAATTGATTAAGTAAAACACAATCAAACGCTAAGCAATTAAGAAACAACTTGTGATGCTAAAGATTTCCAAAAGAGAAGACTCTAAAATTATTCCGCTGTGCTAACACTGATTAAAGAACTGAACGCTTAAACCTACTTGGTTAAAGTATTCAAATCTTGAAGTCTAAGTTAACTTTCTAAAAACAGTCTTCATCAGACGCTTAGCCTAAGCGTCTATATTTCAAGTAAACACTCAGTCAAGTATCTACATTTCAAGCATCCAAAACCATTTTAATACGAAACTTTTTGAAGTCGAAAAAGACTTTAGAGTCTATTCAACCCCCCCCCCCTCCGTTCTAGACTCTTTCGTATGCCACTTGGGACCAACACCATTGTTGTAACAGTAAAGTGGCAATGGGAGCTCTGCATTGGGAACTTTACTATTACAACAATACAGAGCTCTACCTATAGAAAATTCCTCAGCCAAACAGCTTCTTTGGCTGCCTCTGAGGTTGCCACATATTCTGCTTCAGTGGTTGAATCAGCACTTACTTTGCTTGGAACTCTTCTAAGACACCACCCCACCATTAAGCATGAATACAAACCCTAAAGTGGATTTTTGATCATCAGCATCAGACATAAAGTCTGAATCAGTATAAACGTCCACTTTTAGATCTCCACCTCCATAGATGAGACTCATATCCATAGTTCTTTTAAGATACTTCAAGATATTTTTCACAACTATCTATTGTTCCTTTCTTGAGTTTGCCTGAAAACGACTCACTACGTTCACTGCATAAGCGATATTGGGTCTTGTACACAGCATTACTAAACCCATCTCCTTTCTATCTTTCTCACTTTGAGGACACATAGACTTAGATAGATGTGCTCTATGTCTCGTGGGAAGGAACCCTTTCTTTAAGTTGTCCATCTTAAAACTCTTTAGGACCTTCTCTAAGTAAAGGGCTTGGGAAAGACTGATCATTCTATTTGTTCTATCTCTATAGATACAAGTTTCCAGAATGTAGGTTGCTTCTCTCAAGTCTTTCATGGAAAACGTACTCGAAAGCCATTTCTTGATAGCGGTGAGCATTCCCACATCATTTCTTATAAGTAGAATTCATCTACATATAGTACTAAGAACGAGATCTTGGTCCCACTAGTCTTCTTGTAGACACAGGGTTCATCTTCATTTTAGATGAAGCCATATCCCTTTACTACATCATCAAAGTGAAGATTTCAACTTCTAGACGCTTGCTTGAGTCCATACATGGACCTTTCAAGTTTACATACCTTATGGATATTGGTCTCGGATACAAAACATTTTGGATGTTCCATATAGATGTCTTCCACTAGGAATCCATTTAGGAAAGTAGTTTTGACATCCATCTACCATATCTCATAATCCAAGTATGCAGCTATGAATAACAAAATTCAAATGCATTTTATCATGGCCACGGGCGAAAAGGTCTCTTGATAGTCAATTTCTTCTCTTTGACTATAGTCCTTAGCTAAGAGCTTAGCTTTATAGGTGTCAACCCTGCCATTGGCACCAATCTTTATTTTATAGATCCATTTGAATCCTATAGGTACTATACCTTCAGGAAAATCTACCAAGGTCCAGATTTGATTCGATCCATCTCTGTTTCCATTGCTTCTCGCCATCTTGAAGCATTGACATCCACCATCGCCTGATCATAGGTGGAGAGATCATCTCTATGATCTTCCTCTACTACAGCGTGAAGTTCCAGCTCCCTCTGCAGTAGATACCTACCTCCCAGGTTGATGAGGCACTCTACCAGATTTAGGTGGTGGTTCTGCTACTATTGGGTTAGCTCTTGGTTCTTGGACAGACGTCTCAGTGGGAGTTTTTTTTGTTCTTCTAGAATAATCTTTCTACCTTTACCACCTTCTAAGACGAATTCGTCTTCGAGGAAGTGGATTTGAAGGGCCACAATGATCCTTTGATCATCATATAGTTAAAAGAAGAATCCCATAAAATCTTCGGGATATCCAATGAAATGTTCCATTAAGGATCTTGTCTCCAATTTTTCTAATTTTGTCTTCTTGGCGTAAGCAGGACATCCCCAAATTTTAATATGATTAAGACTTGGTTTTCTATTATTCCACATCTCATGTGGAGTTTTCGGAACGGATTTGGAAGGACATCTGTTTAATATATAAGGAGCGCATATCCCCACAATGAAATGGGTAAACTAGTGAAGCTAAGCATAGAACAAACCCTGTTTAACAGTGTTCGGCTTCCACCCTCCGCTACCCCATTTAATTGAGGACTCCTGGTGGTGTTAGTTGTAACATTATGCCTTATTTCCTTAGGGACTCATCAAACTCGGCACTCATATAATTTTCTCCACTACCCGATCGCAGAGTCTTTATATGTTGGCTTGTCTGATTCTCTACTAAAGCCTTGAATTCTTTGAAACTTTCAAAAGATTCAGACTTATGCATTATCGGATACACTAGACCATATCTTGAATGATCGTCCATGAATGTGATGAAGTAGTAGAAGCCACCACGAGCCATTTCTTCAAATGGTCCACAAACATCGGTATGCACTAATTTAAGAACTTGAGCAGCTCTTTCAAAAGTCCCGGTGAAGGGAGATCTAGCCATTTTTCATAAGAGACATGATTCACATTTTGCATAGGGATCCGATCCCAAAGGGTTTAAAATCCCATCTTTCTCCATTTTGTAGATCTTATGCTCTCCAGCATAGCCTAGTCTAAGATGCCATTTAAGTCTTAGATTAGCTTCTTGCCTACCACGTTTATTAGTCACAATGTTTTCAACACAAGAATTTTGGACATGTAAATAATACAATCCATTAACTAAAGGGGCACTGCCAATCAATTTATTACCATAATAAATGTTGCAATTCAAATCAGAAAAATGGAATGTATAACCAGTCTTAACTAATATAGAAATGGAAACAATGTTTTTAAGCCACTTGGGCAAAACCAAAACATTATTCAATCATAATAAATGTCCAGAATTCAAAACTAAAGAAGTAGATCCAATCCTAATAGCTACGATGCTTTGCCTGCTGCTTACTTTGATCAACACTTCTTCTCGGCCCAGATTTCTACTTCGTTCTTGATCCTGATCCATACAACATACATGAGCACCAGTTCCTCAGTCCAGAATCCATGATGTAGAAAAAAATGGTCATAAAGCAATTAGTTTCATAAATAAAAAGTTCTATACCTGTTGCGCCTTTTCCTAACTTGAGATAATTTCTCTTCCAGTGGCATAGCTCACCGCATTCGAGTCTATCCGTATTTTTAGGTTCTTTGCTCTTATAAACCCCTTGAGTCTTACCCTTACCCTTTTGAATTTCCCCTTAGCTCCTAGCTCGCCAGCCTGCCTTTTATTTGCCTTCTTCTTTTTAGACTTAGACTTTTTAGGTCCAGAAGAGATGACTAAGACAGTTTCCTTTCCCTTAGGCTTCATTTGAGATTGTGCAGTAACCAATTTGTTCATTAGTCCTACTAAGTTGCACTCTATCTCATTGCAGTTGAAGTTTATAATGAATTGGGAGATGGAATCAGGAAAAGACTACAAGATTAGGTTAGTTTGGAGAGTGGCGTTCATGGTAAAATCGAGAGCTTCTAATCTCTCAATTCTTGAAATCATTTTGAGGACATGATCTCCAACATTCTTACTTTCCTTCATCTTGGCTCCGAAGAGCTCTTTTGAAATCTCATATCGTGCAGTTCGACTGTGCTCACCATAGAGCTCAACCAGGTGTGCCAGGATAGCTCTTGCAGTGGGCGTCCTATCATGTGACCTTTGAAGTTCATTGGTCATAGATCCTGGCATGTATCCTATAATCTGGACGTTGTCCTTAACCCACTTTTCATGGGCTTGGACTTTTTCCTCATTAGCACGTGTCCTAGCAGGTGCCGTTGGGATATCAGCATCCAACACGTATCCCAAAGACTCCATATTGAGGACTATCCTCAAAATTTTAAGTCAGTCCACATAATTGGGTCCATTCAGGATATTCTTTTTTAGCAGAATTGAAAGTGGGTTTGTCATTTTTGAGGGAGATAAATAAGAAAATAACTGAAGAAATAAACCAGATTTAATTAGATTACTTGTAATTAACTTAAACCAAGAAAATTAAGGACTTAAAATTTATCTTGGCTCCCACTGCATTTTTTGAATCCTACACTCCCATGTAGAAATCGGGAGTCATCGTTGGCATAGACTCCACACTGGGTATTGAGTTCTTCAAATAATTAAATGGGTTACAACCTAACCAATTTTCAAAGTTGGCCCATTAATTATTCAAAGTGATGTCTTACATCAAGTTATCCAATAAATGATTCACTAACTTTCCCCATAGTTCACCAAGCCGCAACCTAACTGATTTCTAAGCTCGTGAACTGCCCAAGTTTATTCTCACTAACTCCTTTAATATAACATTTGAATTTCACCTTGCAACCTAACCGATTTCTGGGGTGAAATATGCTTCGACTAAGGCATCACATGCACTTAACAAAATTTTAAATTATTTCCAAATGCACAAACCCCATAATTGGGAAGCATTATTCATTGGTTGTAATTTTAATTTTATTAAGTTTAGTGGAGGGTGAGGATGTCCCACATTCTTTACTAACTCGGTATTATTTATTTGGGAGAATTGAGATTGTCAAAAGAATCGGTCTCACTTTGCACATTAATCAATTTATGAAGCGCAATTATTATATTGAACATGCATAATTTATACTACTAATAAACATGCCTATCAATATATAAATGGAAATAAATAAATAAATCCACATGGACTTTTACTAGAGGGCCCGAGCAAACATGCCATCACACAAATAAAAGGTAAAAACGAAAACCAGTCTAATCTTTATGAGCTCCAAGTCTCCACCTGTCTTGAAAACTATTCTATTACAAAGTTTTAAAACAACATATACATTATTTCTAAGAAAGCAATAAATAGCCTCAATTCCGACTTTATAACCTATGGAAAAGAAAGATACATTGAATAAAAACCTAAGTCCATGATCGTTGTCTTCATCACATAAGACATGCTCGCAACACATAATACATGATCGCATTATTAAAATACTTATGTTGATAATAAAATTTTAGTCAAATTAAAAAGTCCTTTGTAAAATTTCCAATTTTATATATTCTAGATTTTAATTAAAATCAATCTAGTCATACTAGTTGACTTAGATATACAAAATTATAAATCAAGTATATCTACCTTTAAATTAAAATAATTTTAGTCCAACTAAACGAATACATAAAATACCAAATTATGTTTTTATTATGATTCAAAGTATTATTTTTGAATTTTTTTTATTTGTTTAAAGAAATAATTATTTATCTTCCAAGAAAATAATTAATCTTTTTTATTCAACTATATAAGTCTTTTCAAATTGAGAAAAATAATATTTAATCCAAAATTAATTATAATTCTCAAGAAAATAATTAATTACTCCAATTAAATATTTTTATTCCAATAAATCTTATTTGGGCTCGATTTCATCAAACCCGTGTCACCATGCTTTTCGTCCATTCAGATTTAATTTAATTGGGCCTAAAATTAATTAGTCAGAATAATAATAATAATAATAATAATAATAATAATAATAATAATAATAATAATAATAATACGCTAAGTTTCTATTGGGCTAGTTTTAATTTAAATCCAAATCATCAACCCAATGATCCAATTGGAAAAAATTAAATTACCTCCAAACCAATTAATAAGTCAAATTTAAGTAATTCTCTAATTGGGCTTAAGTTTAATTATTCCGGGTCATCATCCTTTTGACCCACCTGGATAATTAAATTTGTCCAAAATCTAAATACAAAATTTGACCCAATTCACGACCCAAATTTCAAACCTGGGTCCATGATCCGTTTCAGCTGGTCGTGTGCCCGTGTGCCAGGCACGGGGCCAGGCACTCGACACGGCACACGTTGGGGCCTTCGAGCCTCGTTTTTCCTCGTTTCTTAATTTTCTTTCAGATTACAAAAAATCCCAGACTTATGAAAAACATAAAAAAAAATTAATTTTTAGGCTAAAAACCATAAAACGCAGATTTAAGAACGCATAATATTTGCATGCTTCACAAACACATAAAACTCATATCAAAAATCACATAATGAAGATCAAATGTGCAAATCAGAGATTCTCTCTGATACCACTGTTGGGTTTCACAAAAAAATACGCAGCGAAAGATATTATAACCCACAGTTTCTCATCTCGATTTACATATATGAATCTAAAATCGCTAAAATATACTCGTTGAAGCGAAGTGGTTGGAGAACCAGGCACTTTTAAATTTTCCAAATTTTCTGCAGAGTTGAGATCTCCAATTCTTGTGGTATCCAGTCTTCTTGAATTCTGTGAAGATTTCTTGAAGTCTAATTAGAACAATGAAGCGTTGTCCCTAATTATCACGCGGGTTGATGAAGAAAAATCACCTTCTTTTTCTCTATGGAGGCCGACGACTAGGGGTTCTTTAGAAAGAGGATGAGTTTTTTTTTCTTCTTAGGAGAGTTATGAATTTAAGAAATTCACTTAGGTCAAAAGTCTTAAGTGATGTATTAATGTATCACTTAAATTATTGACCAAGACTAGGGCTGTAAACGAGCCGAGCCTTGTAAAATTTACAGGCTCGAGCTCGTCTCAAATAATTTGAGCTCGAGCTCGAGCTCATCGAGCCCAGTTTTTAGAGCTCGAGCTTGAGCTCGGGACAAATGATAAAAGCTCGAGCTTTGCTCATTGGCTCATTCGAACTCAAGCTCAAGCTCGACTCATTTGCTCGTTCGAGTTTGAGCCAAGCTCAAAATTTTTTCTACAAAAATATACTATGTAAATGAAAAGTTATGATTCTGAGTCTTTTTATTTCTATATAACCTCCTACTTCTAAGTTTAGGGTTTAGAACTTAGGGTTTAACTGTTTAAGGTTTAGGGTTTAGGGTTATATCTTATATTAGTTTTTCCTTTTTTCTTAATCATCGTAACAAAATTAGAATTTTGGTATAACTCGACAAGTCTTAAATTTCACAACTTAAGTAGTTATTCAGTATAGTTCAGAAAAAAAAAAAAAAGTGGATAAAATCTAGGGTTTAGGACTTAAGGTTTAGAGTTTAGGATTCTATCTTATATTTGTTTTACCTTTTTTACTTAACCATCGTAACAGAACTAGAATTTGGTTATAACTCGACAAATCTTACATTTCACAATTTAAGTTGTTATTCACTCAGAAAAAAAGAGAGGATAAAATATTGCTTACGTAATGTGGTTACATAAATTTCGATATGCGTATACTGAGTTATCTTCAAGTTAAATTAATTCTTTAATAAAATATACGTGTATTATTATAAATTTCCTTATGAGAATATGACAGATGAACAATGTGAAAGCTAATACTTTAATTGGATGAAGTATTATAATTAAGAAAGAAAAAATTTAGATGAAAAAGTATTTTTATATTTTGTTTAAATATATTATTTCAGGATTTCTTAATTATTATTTTTGTAATACTATTAGTATATATATAACACAAATGAAAGTTGGCAGTTAACACTTAGCAAGTGAAGTGTTTATTCAGTATTATTTTTTATTAAAAATAATGTATAATTTTGAATATGACAAGTAAACACAAATATATATGTATATATGTAAATTAACAATAAAAGCTCGTGAGTCTGCTCGTGAGCTTATGAACACCTAAGTGGAAGCTCGAGCTCGGTTCATCAATAAGCTCGAGCTCGAGCCAAGCTTTAATCGAGCCAAGCTTTAATCGGCTCGCCTTACACCCCTAACCAAGACAAGATTCTAGAGCCGATGTTGGGCATCCAAGTGGACGCCCAACTCGCCCAGTATAAGCATCCAAACGAGCGCCCTTCCTTGGCCTAGTTCATTTTGTATTTTAATTAATTTTTTATTATTTAATTAATTATTTATTATATCCAATAAATTAATTAATTAATTAATTAGATAAATTAATTTATTGATTTATTTCCTTAAGAAATTAATTAATAATTAATCTTATCCATTTAGTTAATTATCTAATCTAATGAGTAACTAATTAATCATATTTATTATATCCAATAAATTAAATCTCCTAGTTTTAAATAGAAAAATCCTTTTGTTTTTCTTAATCAATCCTTTAGCGCGACTCTTTAGATTCGTTTTGTTTGGCAATAAGAGAAATCCAAAGAAAATTGGTAACACCTAGCCAGTCACGTAGCCCACTTCGTAGCCCAAATGAAATCGAATGAATGGATCATTCCACAACCTTCCAATTGTAAATACTGTATGTGTATAAACCTTGTGTTCATGTGTCTCAATCAAGTGAGAGTTACATTAAAGTCAAACTCACTGAACTTAACCATAAGTATTAATTATAATAATACGAAATCATTGAGTTCGCTTTTCTGCCTAGCACAATCGACTCTTTTTCTTTGGCCAAAGAATTTGATCTCCATTATCTATAATCACATAGGACACTTTCTCATTCACTTATGAGAGAACAAATCCCATGTTAGTTATCATCGAAAACTACCACTTGCCTATCAAGCCGCATTTCGAGGTCGATCCCACCATCGGGTGAATTGGGTCTAACCACTCTAGTGACAGACTTGATGTCACAAGTGTATCTTCAGCATGATACTTCATGTCATAGGTTCACTTATACCTATCACAAATAACCAGTTTTGTCATTGACAGTCACAGAGTGAAAACTAATGTGACAGCTAGTGGGAAATACTTATAGGTATGTGCCTTTCAAGATCCACCTTATGTAAATTGATCAAGCAGCTAGTGGGAGATAAATTGGATTCGAGATCCACCTTATGTAAATTTTTAGGGTATCCAAAATAATCATATGGATACTATTTTCTAGTGCAAAGGAACAAAAGGTCTTTGTTTCTCGAAATGCCACATTCTTAGAAAAGGAATTTTTCTAACTGATAGAAGTGGCACAACTATAGAACTTGAGGAAACTCAAGAATCACAAACTCTCACACAACCCGCAGTTGTGGACCGGTCGATGCCACTTACTTTAAGTACACAATCTTTGAGAAGATCTAAAAGGATCCCGAGATAACCTAAAAGATGGTACGGTCTCATGTTGAAAAGCAAAGAGGAGGGACTCCCCTTGGATGTTGATCCAAAGAGTTATGGGGAGGCAATGTTTGAAATCGATTCAGAAAAATGGCAAGAAGCCATGAGTCTGAAATGGAATCCATGTATTCCAATAAGGTATGGACTTTGGTGGATCTACCAAAAGGCTTTAAGCCCATTGGCTGCAAAGTGGGTCTACAAGCGAAAACTTGGAGTAGATGGAGAGGTTATAGCCTATAAGGCTCATCTCGTGGCGAAAGGTTATACTAAAAAATATGGTATTAACTATGAGGAAACTTCTTACCAGTGGCGATGCTAAAATTCATTAGGATACTTCTTGGCACTGCTGCATATTTCGTCTATGAGATTTTGAAGATGGATGTAAAGACTACTTTCTTTAATAGGAACATTGAGGAAGAGAATTATATGGCACAGCCAGAAGGCTTTACATATAGTGGGAGCGAACACAAGGTGTGTAAACTCCAGAGACCCATTTATAGACTCAAACAAGCTTTCCAAAGCTGGAACATTCATTTTGATGAGGCTATTAACTATTATGGCTTTATTAAAAACGTATACAAACCATGTGTGTTCAAGAAGGATAGTGGGAGTGCAGTGACCTTTCTTGTCCTTGATGTTGATGATATCCTACTGATGCGTATTTTTCTAGCAAGTATACTAGATTGCACAAGTAGTAATATGGATGTAAGTCCGAATATCGTTCCCACAGGGACTAATTATATAAGTACTGAAAAGTTTATTACTTATTCTAAGTTAAACTAAACGATAATTGATGATTATTCTTAAACTAAAATTCTAACACTAATTACTACTAAGAACACTAGAAATTAATGATTTTAATCAAAGGCTAGAAAGATAACCAAGACAATGATCCAACCAAATTATGCAAGTTAATTATGAATTCCGTTTAAATCAATTATTAGAAAGGTTATGCAAAGGCGAAATTTCCTAAAGTACTTACTACCCAATCTCTCGGTGTAGCAATTCTACCCCTTTCAACAATCAACTATATCTCTATATGAAGATTTAATCAAAAGGAATGCATTAAAAAGACACTTAGAAATTCCTCGTTAAACGAAAAGCCACACAAAGGAATCGATTCTGTCTCTAGTCAATTCTACGATATGGTTTTTGTAATTCTAGATGCTTCGGTAGTCCATTATCTCTCAATATCTAGACTAGGCATTTAATCAAACAATTGGTGATCAAGCAATTGTAGGCATTGAGAACAAATTACAAAAACATTGCATAAACCCAAATTAATCGATTAAAAACAATATTCAAACATAACAAGCATAAATTTGGCCTTCACATAGCCTCGGTCTATAAAAGTTTAGTTCATAAATACGAATTTAAAAGAGTGCAAACAAATTTCTAAAGACATGGTTTTTAGTCTAATCTAAAAGAAAACATAAAACACCCAAAGAAACCGTATGTTTGTTAGTGTAGATCTTGAATCCGTCTTGGTGTAGGCGAATCCTCGATCTTCCCGTCTATGTTCTTCTTCCCCAGAGCCTCTTTTCTTCAAAGGATCTTTTTCTAGAGTGTTTAGAGTTGTAAAAAGTGAGAAGTCCCCAAGATTTGACCTAAAATCCGTGTCTTAAAGAATCAGTCCGCGTCTGTGGCCCTGTGGCCCCAAATCTGGCGCTGTAGCGCCATGTACAAAATAGCTTCTGCATGGGTGGTGCCGTGGCACCGAAACTAGCGCTGTGGCGCCACTTTGACAGCTTTTTCTTTTTCTTTTTTTTTCTTCTTTTTGACTTCGTTTTAGATTCTTTTTCACTTAGATCACCATTTGATCCCTACAACACAAAATATATGCAATTATATGAAATATGTAGGACAAAATGGATTGAAACTTACTTAAAATTAAGTAAATACAGGCATAAAATGTAATACAATTATGAACTTATCACCTACTGAATGGAAATGACGTAAGGATATTGCAATCAACTAAAGCATGACTATCGACCCAATTCTCCATAAAGGACTTGGGATATGCATCTTATGTTCTTGGTAAGAAGATATATTGAGACAGAGGTAATAGGATACTAGGACTCTCCCAATCCTTGTACATAGACAGAGTGCTGAAAAGATTCAGCATGGAAGAATCCAAGAGAGGATTCTTGCCAGCGAGACATGGTGTCACATTTTCCAAGACAATATCGCCTAAGACACCTGAGGAAAGAGAGAAGATGTCTCAAATACCTTATGCCTTTGCTATAGGGAGGATAATGTATCCTATCTATGTACACGGCCTAATGTGGCTTATGCACTAAGTTTGACAAGCCGATATCAAGCCAATCTAGGGCAAGAGATTCTTTGGATTGTCTTTGGGAAGTTATCTTAATGAGATATTTTCTTGGCAAACTTCTGAAAATCTTAAGTACCACGTCCTTATTCTTAAGAGTCTTTCCTAAAGATTTTATCTCTGTTGTTAACATAGTAAATCTAAAGTCCAGTTCGTCAAGGGATTCATTTGGTTTTATCTTGAATTGATCAAATTTCTGCATTGCTATAGAGAGCTTGTTCTCTTTAATTTGATCAAGACCCTAAACGATTTCGGCAAACCTATCCCAGATTTTCTTAGAAATCATACACAATTTTATCTTGTTAGATAAAGCATCATTCTCACTAATAGTATAATAGAGAGCATTTCTACCAACATTATTCATATTTGCTCTATGACGCTCTTCAAAAGTCCATTCGACCTTTGGCTTCTCCACATACATGTCAAGGGTAGCTTCATCGACCTCTTAAGCTCTGGTGGCAACCTTCATAATTTTGATTGGTCTTGTAGTAATGATATCAACCAATTCGTTATCACAAGAAGCTAAGTAGGTAAATTCTTTAAGTTTTCATGAGTCATAGTTTGACTCAGTCAATTTTGGCATTTTAGTAAAAGTCATGATATGTATGAAATGATTTTTCAAATAAAGCAACTATTTTGACAAAAGGATCTAAACAAGTAGTTGTGCTTGGAAAACTAAGGTTTCTACTTCAACCTGTCTGATACCACTTGTTGGTCCCAAGTGGCATACGAAAAAGGTCTAGAAAGGGGGGGGGGGGGGTTGAATAGACCCTGAAGTTTTCTCACACTTCAAAAATTTTGTGGAACAAAATATTTTGGACGCTTCAAAGCCTAAACGCTTGGATGAGCGTCTACTTGAAGACAATTTTGTAAAGTTAACTAAGACTTAAAGTTTGAACGCTTAACCAATTAAAGGTATAGCTTTCAATACTTATATCAACGTCAGCACATCGAAAAGATTTTATGTCTTCTTTTAAAGGATTTGAGCATCTCAAATTTGACTTAGTTGCTTTTGCTTATTTGTAAGCGTCAATGTGTTACTTATATGATTTTATGCAATAAAATAGGAAATATTAAAAGCAGTAAAGCTATAAAGTAAATAACACAAAGATTGTAATGTTCGTTGGGTCCCAACTAAGTCCTTCTTCTCCTTTTTCACTCGGAGAAAATCCACTAAATGATCTTTGAAGAATCACACAGAAACTTCTACAGACTAGAGGTTAGATAGAACAAAGATTGGCTTGAGCTCCTTGGTCACACATATTTCTGTTTCAAGGTTCTTTGATCTACTTGCTTCTTTCACCCAGAAATACTGCAAGCCTTCAACTTGCTTTCACACAGATTACGAGGTTGGATTGTTTTTGTAAAAGGTGGTGTTTGATAAAATCAAACCAATGAATATCTCAGTAATAATGTAAAGTTCTTCTTAAGAAGAGGTTTGAGATATTTATGACTGTCTCATGGATTTTTTGAAAAGTTTGAAGCATGTTGGCTATGGATTTTTGAGCTTTTCTGAAAGTTAAAGGTTGAGACTTCAATTCAACAAATTTTTGACTTGTAAGCTTGAGTTTTTGTAATTGGTTTGTTACTGAAATCTTATTTATAGGCATTCTTGGATAAAGTGTTCGTTTGACACTAAGTTGGGCGAGTGACTTTCACTTTCCAAGTGGACAACTTTATATCCTATATCCCTGAAATTCTGCTGCAAAAGTGGTGCCGCAGACTCTTTGAGTTTGACAGTCCAATAGAAAGGCTCTTTCGTACGTCCTGGAGTTCTTATCACATTTAATGCCTTATCAACATTTAATGTCCGTTGGACATTAATGCTCTGACAATATTTGTATATAAGACTTAGGAATAAATTCAGGTGAAATTTGTCTTGGTAGACGCTCATTCAACCTTGAATGATCTTTTCTATTATATCTTTATATCGACGCTTGGAGTAGTTTTGGCGCTCAGATAGTTGCTTAGAGATCTATATCTTCATTCAGACTTCAGAAGCTTGGTCTGTAGACTTGACTTATGATAGACTCACTTAGAATACTATCAGACGCTCAGTCTTTCAGATACTTAGTCTAACAATCTAGAGTAAAAATAAAATAAGTCTTATACAAATCTAACGCTCAAAGCCTAAATAAAATTTCTAATGAAATTTAAATTTACATAATATGGGGTCTAACATAAATCCTAATTGTTTTCATCAAAATATCTAGTAAGAAATTTTCTAACAAAGTCGGCATTGCTAGATATCAAACTCAATATGTAGGAGTTATGAACCCAATTAATTATTTGTATAATAATTAATTGAAGTGATTGGTAGATTAATGAGCCATTTGGGATATTGTCCTACTGGTAGTTCTTGAATGTACCTAAGGGGTCACACACTTATTTTGATAATTTTCCGGGTTATATATTTTAATTAGTCTTTGTAGAAGACTAAGAAGAAATTAAATAATTGAGTAAATTAGTTTATTGAGAAATATTTTAATTAAATATTAAACTTCATTGATTAGAGACCTTAGTTAATCTTGAGATTCATTAATTAATGGGTTAAGCCCAAGAGATTTATTGATTAAAAGCACTATTAATAAATCTTGAGAGTTATAATTTAATTAATCATTTAGATTAATTAAATTAAATAAAGGGTTAAACTAAAATTGAGGAATATAGGAAAGAAATGAGTATAGTGCCTTATGCGTCTGCAGTGGGTAGTCTGATGTACACCATGTTATGCACATGGCCCGACATAGCTTACGCAGTGAGCGTGGTAAGTCGTTTTTAGGCTAACCTGAGAAGAGAACACTAGACAGCTGTAAAAAAATATCCTCAAGTATCTGAAGAGAACTAAGAAAATGGTCCTAACATACGAACATGGAGATTTGAAAATGGATGGATACATTGATTCAGATTTCCAATCTGATGTAAATGATCGAAAATCCACTTCAGGGTTTATATTCACACTCAATGGAGAAACGGTAACTTGGAAAAGTTTCAAGCAAAGCACAACCGTTGATTCCACCACTGAGGCAGAATACATAGCAGCGTCTAAGGCTGCTAAAGAGGGTGTTTGGATTAGGAAGTTTCTTGGAGAACTTCAAGTGGTCCCTAGTGTAGAGCTGCCATTGCCACTTTATTGTGACAATAACAGGGCTATTGCACAAGCAAAGGAACAAAGGTCTCACAACAAATCCAAGCACATAGAGAGGAGATATCACATAAAAGAGAAATCATTGGAAGAGGCGAGATAGTTGTTCAGAGAGTAAATTCAGCAAACAATGTCGCTGACCCATTAACCAAGCCATTGACACAGGCAGTGCTGGATAGACATCGTGAGAAGATGGGTATTAGATACCATAGTGATTGAATAAGGGAATTAGGATTCTTACTTCTGAGGAAATTGAAATCCTAAATTTAGTTGGAAAGGGATTAGCTTAATCCCTAAGCAACAAGGATACAAGAGTTTTGATCCTCATGAGATAGAGAATTAAATGACTCTAAATCCTTTTTCAACTAAGTAAGGGGGTCGAATTCTACCCTATAAAAAAGGGGAAGGATTTGACCAACACATATCACAATTTCAAGAGAGAATTAAAAATTCCAAACTTCATTCTTGCTTGCAATTTTCAAAATTCGCTCCAAATTCTTAGAGTTTTTAGTTCTTGTGTTCAATAATACACAAGTAGGCATTCTCAAATATTCCACTACCCAAAACATATAAGCCTAAACTGTTATAGTTAGTTGCTAGCAGAATAACAACAGTCGAGGAAAACGTTCAAGGTGTGGATACACGCTTAGAGGCACGACACTTAGAGTGCCAAGGAGGCCAACCCGGATCAAGAAGAATTCGAACCGGCATGTGTAGAAGAATCGTGCCGACAAATTCAATTGAAAAATCAAAGGTGGGTTTTTCATATGGATTAAATTATAATATATAATCCGGTGGTACGTTTATGTGTTTTAAATTTAATTATGCATAAAACTCTAGGCTTAATTCAGGTGAGTCTTTATAAATTTTTAGAATTCTAGTTTCGCATCGAGATGTCACCCGAGGCTTTATCCGATCCTATTAGTACAATATCTGGGGCCAATTTTAGTTAAGAAACACAATTGCTCATCATTAGCTATCACAACAATCGTGATTGAGTATTATGATTCATGGGTTTGGATAAATTTATATATACACTATTTTAATAAGTAAGATTGTGCATGTCATTGTTTTAATCGTATTTACATGCTTTTATGGTTGTAATATAATTTAATTTACCAAAATTGCATATAAATTGTTACTTTGTTACCTTTACTCATTTCATAATTGACGCAGAATTATTGTCTCTACCAAGCAATTTTTCAAATGTCAGAATGTTGAATGGTCACTAGAATGATCAAGACCACAAAGAACCCTGGTTGGTGGTTTTATACTTGTTCTCTACATTGCATTGGAAAGGAAAACTTTTGGCTTGTTGCTAATTGGATATTTGTACGAGTCGAGTTACTTTAGGCGGAAGGACGATCTCACATGTCATCGAGGTCCTGATCAGCCTCGGAGCTCTTAATACCAATTTGATAGCGTCACAAAGTGTCCCGACTTCCCCGATCAAAGATCTTACCTACGTAGTCCAAACAACAACAATATTTCCCGGCAATGATTGTATCAACTGTGTGGGATTTATTCACAAGATTCCTTGTGTTTGTCATGCCTAGGATGTTTAGTATTTTTTTTATTTTTTTTTGGTGTGGTGTTGTTAGGTGCATGAGGTCTATTTTTTGGTTCTGGACTCAAAAATAATTTTATTTATGTTGGTCATGTATTTCATATATAAATTTTTGGAGTGTTCAGTGTTCAACCAAATTTAGACCGCCCGAACCCGAATTGTACCACAAATAGCAGGTTGACAATTTGATGGGTTGATCTCATGTTAAGTTATAAAAAATTGCATTTTTTGCAAATAGGTTCGTTTTCAACTTTTTTGGGATCGTAAAAATGTGTCCAACAACAATATATATATATATATGCTCATATATACTTATATATAAGGTTAATATAATTAACCACCCATATAAATGCCAGCAATAGCGGCACATCTGGATTATGAGATATGAAAAATGGATGACAAGACCGCTTTTATAAATGGGTTCATCAAGGAGGATATCTATATGGAATAGCCCAAAGGTTTTGTATCCAAGACGGATATCCATTGATAAAAGTCATTTTTACGTATTTTTAATGTTAGATTAATGTCCTCAAATGCCACTAGAGGATTAGAGAATGTAAGGACATTATTAAATTGTAATTGTTTCTTATTCTTTTAATAAAAAGGCATTTAGTTGTTTACTGTTATATTGGCATTTATGTTTACTGTTATATTGGCATTTATATATTGTAATCATCTATAAGTCCATGAACACAAGAGTTAACTCTCTAAGGCTCTAGAGGAGTTTAATACTTGTGTACTAAAATAGTCTGCAAGTCAATGATTCCGGCATTGGAAGTCATGAAAACTTGTATGATGTGAGTTTTGACGAGAAAGGTGTCCGTCAATCACTATGAAGTAGTGAAGAACTCATATCATGGACGCACTGATGGAGATAGTGGCACTCAGACATGACTCGCATCGATTCTGTCACATGAGTTTTCATTCTTTGACAATCAATGACAGAATTGATTAAATTGTAATAGGTGTATCTGAACTTTAGACTTGAGAAATCGAGTTGAAGATATATTTGTGACATTAGGTTTGTCATTAGAGTAGTTAGACCCAATTCACCCTTTGGTGGGGTCAACCTCGAACTGCAACCTAATGGGCAAGTGGTAGTCTTAACTGATATCCAAGATAAGATTCGTTCCCTCGAAAGTGAACAAGGAATTATCCTATGCATTTATAAGTAAGTTAGATCTTAAAGTCTTTGGCCAGAGCATTCATTGATCTAGACTTATTATAAATATAGCATAGAGTCAACTTTGTGAGTTTGACCTAAACCATGACTCTCACTTGACCGGGATAAGAAAACAAAGAGTTTGTATTCACACGGTATTTACAATAGGAAAGGTAAAATGATTCAATCATTTCAACTTATTTGTGTTACAATATGGGTCACTTGACTGGCTAGGTGCAACCCACATTCAATGAAATCATCTCATTGCCAAATATAGATGAACCTAAAGAGTCACGCTTAAAAAGGAAAAAATTGAAAGAAAATATGGTATATTTCTTGTGGTAATATTTTAAGTATTGGATACTTAAAATTAATTAAATGGAATTAATTATTTGAAGAAATAAGTTAATTCATTTATACTTTAATTAATATATTATTTCTTGAAGAAATAAAATTAATTAAATATCCTATCTATTATTTAATTAGATTAATTAATTGGATTGAATTAATTAATTAAATAAAGGATTGGACCGAGCTCAAATTGGTGCACCAAGAGGTGCACCATGACCGAGTTGGGGCAGCTAGGAAGGCGTCCAACTTGAGCTTTTTAAGCCCAAGGTTATAACTTAAGTGATATAGATATATAACATTAGTTAATACCTAGGTCATAACATTAATTGTACACTTGATCCACAAGAAAGAAATTCCTCCCCTCATCTCTTACCTTTAGCCATCAGTCACTGTGCCAAAGAAGGAGGAGATTTTTCGATCGAGTTTTTTCCGGCGAGACAATTTAGAGGCAGCACTTTTGGACTGCTTGAATTATTAAGTAATCAGTCGGACTGTTTCGCGAACGAGTTGAAGAAGACGAATTCGTGAGTTTCTCCAACCACTTAGCTACAACGGGTAAAGTTTCAATATCCTTATCGTACATACGCGTGAAAAAAACCCTGAGATTGATCCTGTTAGGGAAAAATCCAAAAAAAATTATTACACCGTTTCCGCTACGTTTTTGCTTAATTTTCCCAACGTTTAAGCCTGTTGCGCTTATGTTTTAGGTTCATTTATCACTTGATTCCTGCCACTTGTGCGTTTAATTCATGCATTAAGTGATTTCAGGCTTTAAATGGATGCACACGAAGAAAGGGTGGAAAAACGACGTATAGAACGAGTTCAGGCCAAGATGCTTCACATGCCCACGCCTAGGCGCCAATTTCTTCACACCTAGGTGCTAATCAAGGAGAAAACTGAAGTGAAGCACGCAACACAGAACCCGCGCCTAGGCACCACCACCTCCGCACCCAGGCGCCACTTACGCACGCCTGGGCGCCAGTTCCCTTTTTCCCCAATTTATTACGGACACGTCAACCGCGCCTAGGCGCCTTTTCGCTCACGCCTGGGCGCCCCTGTAATGGTTTTGAGAGAGTATAAATGTAAAAATCAAAGGAAAAGAAAGGGATTCGGATTCTAAGAGATTTTTGAGGATTTCTTGGGATTGGGACCTACTTATTATCAATTTTGAAGAGCAAGAGAAGAGGGGAAGGAAGAGATTTGAGCCTCCAATCAAAGATTCAATCATCAATCCAATATAGGGAGTTTCTAGCTTTAGATTCATCTTTGTCTATGAACATGGATCTTGTGTTTAGCTTTTCCTTTATGAATATTATAAACTAATTCGTGAAACTAGGGCCATGTGAAGGCCATATTGCTAGTATTGTTATAATAAGATCATTTTTCATTTCAATTCGTATATTGCTATGTGTTGTGATGTTGTGATTGAATGACTTACATATGCTTGATCAACATGTGTTTGATATCATGCTTAGGTAAAATTGACTTAGTGTGCAATAGTTTCACAACATAACCGATTAAATAGGAATTGCCCTAGATATAGGTAAAGATTCCCGAGTGAAGTAGTTGGATTTGAATCGAGGAAGCTCTAGCTCTTTAATGCATGTTTAGTGATTAGATTTCCAAGTAGATATACTTAGGAGACTGATAAGTTCACATTTTACAATTATTTATCCCCTTTATATAGGTATTTTCGTCATAGTTTAGTAATGACAATCCCGCATGTTGCTTTGATTTGTTGTCATTTCATGTGTGCAGGGATTCAAGTTGAATAGATCTAATATCGAGTGAGAAGGCCGAAGAAAAGACACAAAGCAAATGAAAGGCTGAAATCTGTCCTTCTGGACCGCGGTCTAGGACCGCTGTCCTGCACGCCAGTGGACCGCGGTCTGCCACGTTTCAGACCGCGGTCCGTTTTCCCGTGCCCTAGTTTTAGTCCGCCGTTTTTGCCCTTTTTGTGTCATTTTTCACCTAGCAAAGGAGGATTCTTGCTCTCCAAGTCCCAAGGAAGCCATGACAAGTCCCAAGGAAGCTTGAAGAGTCATTTTTCATCATAAAATCTTGGAATCACACTTTGTAATAGGGAGTAATTCAACTCTTTCACTTAGATTAGTATATCAACTATGTCTTTAGGAAATATTGGATTATCTTTTGTTGCAAGTATGAGCTAAGTATCTTTGTGGTTTGGTTATGTGAATACTTTGTGATATTTTGTGTTTAATGAATTCCTAGTTTCCGGATTTATTACATTCTTGTTGCATGTTTGATTTTTATGCTTAATGCTTGCACATGCTTGATCACCATGTGTTTGATTTAATGCTTTGTCTTGAGACCGAGAGGAAATAGATAAAGGTAGATCATAAAATCAAATATCATAACGTAACAATTGACTAGAGATAGAATCAATTGCGTTGTGTGGCTTTTTGTGATAAGATGACCCGAGTGAATGTAGGATCTTCGTAAGCAAGGAATCCCTTTGAACCTTAATGCATGTTAGTTAATTCAATCTTCGCTATAGAGATATGAGAAGTTGTTAACTAGTATAGAATCATTATTTCAAGAGATTGAGTAATGAATACATTAGGGGGTTTCGCCATAACAAGAGTGTTCTAAAAATCCGAGTAATTTAGAGTTTATGAACATAAGATAGAACATAGTAGGATCATAGCCCAATCATCTCTTTCCATTTAATTTATTACCTTGTTTATCATTTAGTTATCCTTAGTTTATTTTCATAAGTATAATCATCTATCATCTTATAAATTGATTTAGCTTAGAAATAGGTAATATAGCAATTACGAGCATTGAATCCAATTGTCCATATGGAGACGATACACCCCGGGCTAAATAGTCCACTTTATTACTTTGCACGACCTAGTATACTTGCTAGGATAAACGCGTGTCAGAGACCGTCATTTAAGCAGAGGAAGTCTATCGCCAGAGATCGGTTAGTCTTTATCTTAGGAGTTTTCACTATAGCAATATACGTCTAATGAAGTGGTAATGATCTTAGGACGACAATATGCAATATGTGCCCAAACGTGAGCCCTAGTTACCTCTCCAGCTTGGAAGTTTCAATCATTTATTACCCTCTCTTAGCATTCTCCATGTTTTTTATTAGTTAATCCTTAATTTACCATTGTTCGTTCTTACAATCATAAACTAGATAACTTGTCCTTGTGGTTCGACAACCCGGGCTTAGTCCATTTCTATCACTACACACGACTAGTGCACTTTCTATATAAGCACATTAGCTATTAGCGTGTCAAGTTTTTGGAGCCGTTGTCGGGGACTTGTTTATTTTAATTTTTTATTTTCTTTTAAGCTTTTATCATTCTTAGTTTTTCGTTTATTTTCTCGCTTTTCTCTTATTTTCCTTTTCTTCTAATTTTTGTCTTTCATTTACTTTGACCCTTATAGGTTCGTTCTTGATGCATGACCCGCTCCTCCAATGAGCCTTTATTAGATTTTGAGCCCAAAATCGAACGTACTCTTCGTGCTAGTCGATGAACTCGAGCAATGGCGAAAAATCTTTATCCAAATCCGAATGCACATTTCCTGGATATGAATCTACCGGAGAATAGAGAATAGCTACAAGGTCTTCTCCAAGCTATGCAACCGTCTCCTCCACAACCACTTCCGTCGGTCTGGCATAGTCTACCACCGAGGGTCCATACCATTCCGGGTCCTGTGATTTTACCCAACTTCGTTGCACCGAATTATCACATTCCATCCCACTTATTTACTATGGTACAAGGTGAACCATTCTATGGTGAACCTCATGAACACTTGGAGACTATAGATGAGGCCCTCTCGACTATCCAATTCTATCAGAGGGATGTAGATACAATCTGTCTTAGAATCTTCCACTTCTCAATTAAGGAAAAGGCAATCTCGTGGTATAAATCTCTACCCCCTCAATCCATCACCACATGGGTGAGTTAGTAGATGCCTTCTTGAACAAATTTTTCCCACCTTCTAAGATCAACGAGCTCCGGAGCAACATCAAGGGATTTAGGCAAAAGAAGGATGAATCCTTGGCCGAGACATGGGCTCGATACAAAGGCATGATTAGGAAATGCCCGAATCATAATTTCGAGACGCATGAGCTAGTGTTACATTTTTATGATGGAGTTTGATCACGCGTTCGAAATAGGCTTAATGTGGGTGCGGGTGGTGATTTTCTCGGTTTGGATTGTCAAGGTGTGTGGGACAAGACTGAGCAACTAGCTCGGGAAGATGGGCTCTATCCCGATGATGAAGAGAGTAGTTCTACCAAGAAAATTGCTAGTGTTCAAGAGTTGGAAGAGGAGGTAGCTTTAGAACCGGTGGTTGGTAATGTGAACTATGTTGGAAACGCCAATCGACCTCGAGTTAATCTCCATGTCCCCGAGAATTTCCCGAAGAGGCCTAATCTGGCACAAAATGCACAACCGAGTATTTATCAAGCACCTAGGCCTCAATTCAACAACAACCAAGCTCCAATGCAAGGAAATTTTCATGTACAAGGGCAAGTGTGACCTCTTACAACCGATGAACGTCTTGATGCACATATTAAGAATTCGGACGAATCATTTGCGGAAATCCAAAACACGATGAAAGATATGTGCATGGCAATAAAAGCAATGGAGACGCACATGGGCCAATTATCAAGGATGATTAATGAGAGAGCACCAGGAGCTTTGCCATGTGACACCGAGAAGAACCCCAAGGAGCAATGCTATGCAGTCATCTTGAGGAGTGGAAAGGAATTGAAGGAAAATGTTGATTCGGTACACATCATGGCACCCGAGCACCAACCTCATCAAGCTCAGGCGCCGGGATTACCCCTCCAGTATGCTTTGGTTCACAGTTTGGCACCTAGGCGCCAATCAATGCATGCCCAGGTGCCATCAACTGCCTCTCTCTCCTCTCGTACGTCATCTCCAACTCCCGCTCCACCCATTGAGATACGTCTACCTTTCCATTGGCTTAGAACAAGCATGTAAAGGAGATGGATCAAAGCTTCCTTAGAATCATAGCTATCCTTCGTGGAGTTCGGATCATCATCCCTTTTATTTATGTTATTTTACAAATGCCCAATATTATTAAATTCTTCAAAGACATATTTGCCAACAAGATGAAATGGGAAATGAAAGATACGGTATGTTTAACCGAGGAGTGTTTGTTTGTCGTACTCAATAAGTTTCCACGAAAGCTTAAGGATTCGAGGCGCCTTACTATTCCTTGCACCATTGGGCACCTCACATTTGAGAGAGATCTTTGTGATTTAGGAGCTAGCATCAACCTCCTCCCTTAATCTATTTTTAAGAAGCTTGGCCTTGGATATCCTAAGCCAACATCCATGTCTTTGCAATTGGCGGATCGCTCAATCAAGCATCCAAATGGGATTATCGAGGATGTCATTGTACAAGTCGACAAGTTCTTCTATCTGGTTGACTTCGTGGTTCACGAGATGGATAGAGACATTGATGTTCCTTTAATCCTAGAAAGACCTTTTCTAGCCACTAGCAATGCCAAGATCGACATGGGAAAGGGTAAGTTGACATTGAAGGTAGGAGATCAAAAATATATATTCGATGCTTATAATGACATAAAACCATCCATGGATGATCTTACTTGTTTAAATATCGATTCTATTAACCCTTTGAGTGATGAGAAATGTGTAAGTGGCAAGACTAAGGTTGTTCAAGAGTTGGAGGAAGAGGTTCCCGATACGAGAGAAAACAAGGTGAGACAAGAGGATGCATGCATGAAGTACATTCCACCATGTCAAGGTGTTCGTGAGATCAATAAGACAAATCCGGCATGAAGGGTTAATCTCAAAACTCCGGAATAGGAGTGGAGGTGTGTGGGGAATGAGGATAAAGCAAAAAAATGACAAGGATATTGTTGTGCTAAATGTGCCGCCTATTTGAACCTCAAAAAGCACAAAGTCAAGCTAATTACTATAAACAAGCACTTTTTGGGAGGCAACCCAAGTTTGTAAGTTTTCTTTTCTTTTTGCTTTCGTTTTTGTCTTGTTTAGTTTGTTTCATTATGATTTGTTCAAGCATGCACTTTTGACATGTTTCTCTTTGTGTCTTGATGTTTTATTGTGAGTACATAACATGTAGTAGCCGAGTTTTGCTTTGGAAGATCTTTCGTTGTGGGATGGATTCCACGTGAATGAGGTTTGCTTTTCAGCATCCTTGGTGTAAGTAGTCTTGTTTACCTTTTTGAGTGCTCATGGTTGAGTCAACATTGAGGGCAATGTTGAGGGTAAGTTTGGGGGTGTGGGGTATATGAGTAGTGCTTATTGATCTTATTTGTCATGTGCAAGGTATTAAATTTTGGTATAGGTATCGATATCGGGGTAGTAAATTTACGAAAATTTCGATGGAAATTTCGGGGATATTCAAAATTTCGATATCGATTTTAAAGAAATCATGGATATTTATAGAAATATTTGGAAATTTGCAACGAAACTTTGTGTAACTTTAAATATCATAATTATGCATCTTTTACATATTGTATATATAATGTATGTATAATGAATTTTGTTAAGTAGTATTATTAAAATCTGTGGCGAAAAATATAAAATAAATATGATTTGAGAGTAAATTAATAATAAAATCTCCTAGGAACTTCATTAAAACAAAATACAACAATTTTAATACAAATCATTATTTAAAACCACATTGAGTTTCTTGGAGGATCGAAATCACTATTATTGGTCTCTCTTCTCCCTCCACTTTCGTACTGCATGTACAAATTATTAGTCAAATGTTGACAGTATTCATCCCATGACATTGAATGTTGGTAGTACTGCATATAATGATGGTAATATCCTTCTGATGTTGTATTCTGCTGAACCACAACGGGCACCACATATTCGACCATATTCATCCCATAAATATATTCTTTGAAAAAAATCTAAAGTGAATTAGCGAGTACATGACTTATTTGCACAAGAATTGACATAAAGATCACACTTTCCAAAATGAATGTATAGTACACGCAGAAGGGGCAAGAATACAAAATTTTGAAATTTTTTGAGTATGGTCGATATTTCGGGAATTTCGGGAAATTTCGGTGGATATTTGACAAAGTATTTTTTATTAAGAATTCAAGATTTCGGGAAATATCGGAAATATCGGTAAATATCGGGAAATATCAAAAATATCTGGAAATTTCGATAGATATTCTGCAAAATTGGATCGAAGGTGAGATTTCGCTTCGAGACCCCCGGAAATCCGAACTTTCGGTCGAAATTTTGAGGTATCGGAGGATATTTAAGACCATGATCATGTGATCTCAGTTTTAACTCAAGTTTGGGGGAATCGTTGTCATTGCATGTGTTTGTGCTAATTTTTGTGAAAAATCAAGCATAACAAAATTTTTGTTTTAGGATGTTAGCTTGCCCATTAATGCAATTAGACTTGAAAACTCGAGACAATGACATGATATCTTGTATGTTTCTATTAATGGTCTAAAATGAAAAATTACACATTTTGATTATGCTCATTTCGACCTTAGTTGAGAATCAATCTTCCTTAGATGATACACGTTGCATATAAGCTGAAGGTAGAGGGATTGAAAAGGGTTCCCCATCTAGAGACATATGAGGGGAATCCCTCGGATATACTAACCTAGATTTTTCATTTTGTTTTTGAGATGATTAGTTGCTTATAGGTCCATAATTGTGTTAATGGAATTAATAGTTGAGGATTGATTGGTATAACCTCAAGAATCCGGTTAGGTTAACGAGTATTGGAGGTCACCAAAGCACCATTGCCTACAAACTATACTCGTTGAGCTAATTTGAGCTTTGCTCAAGCCAATCGGGAATGAGTTGACTAATAGACCTCGTTCTATTTCATGGCCTTTGCCACTCTGGTGATTAAGTCCGTAGGAGTGTCTTAACACTTAGCACCCTAAAACCGACTGGTTTGGGGAGTTGTTGACCCAAAGGCCGCTACATGGGTGGCAATGAAGACCTAAGGGGATAGAACTATGATGCACGGACACGCCGAAAAATCGCTCCGCACAGTGTCGAACACACCGCAGACACGGATACGTCACTGACACAGCGCCGCTATGTATTCGGCATGACATAAGTGTGTCCGAAATTTAAAACAAACAAATAATTCTTGGGCACGTCGTGGACATGGCACAGGCACGGCGTGTCCGACACGTTTAGGACACGTCGGGCTTGATTTTGACATTTAAAAAAATTTAGGGGCTGAAATGAAAAAAGAAAAAAAACTGAAAAGATGTTTCATCTCACCAGCAACATGCTTCTGTTGGAGTTTTCGGAGAAAAGAAAAGAAAATTGAGGAGTTCACATTCTGCGCATCACTTTCTCTCCCAAAACAACCATTGTCGCCGGAAAACATATCGTGTCGTTGCCGCCGTCAACTGAAGTTAAGGGTACCACCATAGCAGTCTCCCTTCTCTCAATTTTGGGATCCTAAATTTTTTTCCAATTCCCCAATTTTAAACCCAAAGTATAATATTTTTATTTTTATGATTTTAATTAGGTTATTTAGTTCTCTGTTCCACAATATTATTAGTATTTACTAATTTGTTATGATATTAACTATTATAAGTTTATAACATATTATATATATATATATGTATAATATGGGCGGCTGTGTCCAAGCCGTGTCCATGTCCTTTTTTTAAAAGAATTAGAGTGTCATGTGTCCGTGTCCGCGTGTCCGTGTCTGTGCATCATAGGGGTAGAACATCGCATGAGGTTTTATCTTGTCATGAACATAAGTCATTTCAAAGCTTGTTAATGTCAATGTAAAGTGAATGGAAAGAAACTCAGTTATGACCTTAAAGTTGTCTATGATTCGATAAGCTTTATGATCTGTCGAAAGTTGGTAGATATGGGAAATGCTTCCGAATATGGTATGGATGCCTTTCGATCATAATGCCCTAGATCTTATCTCACTACACCCTTTGGAAATTGGTTCGATTCTAGGTGTTAAATGAGCATTATCTTCATTTGTGTACATATTGTTGAGCCTTATTGTCACTTGATTTGTGCCATTGAATCATAGTTCTTTTTCAAGTTGTCTTGGTTGGTTTTAGCTAAACATACTTAGATTTTATGGGTATATCGTATGCAAACCCTCACGAGACTATAACTCGTCATTTGAGGTAACTCAAAGGTTCAAAGGCTCGTTGCACATGTTAAGTGCAACCATTCACTCCACGAAAGCGAGTTAGGTAGTTTCTTTTTGTTTTTCCCTTGCTTGATGATGATTTCGTATCTTATGGCTTTTATTGCTCGAGGTTGAGCAATTGATAAGTTTGGGGGGGAGGGGGTTGATAAGAGTCGCTTTTATGTGTTTTTAAGCCCATTGTGTTTATGTTTTAGGTTCATTTATCGCTTGATTACTGCCACTTGTGCGTTTAATTCGTGCGTTAAGTGATTTCAGGCTTTAAATGGATGCACACGAAGAAAGGGTGGAAAAATGACGTATTGAACGAATTCAGATCAAGATGCTTCACATGCCCACGCGTAAGAGCTATAATCTTCACGCCTAGGCGCCAATCAAGGAGAAAACTAAAGTGAAGCACACAGCACGACGCCTAGGCACCACACGCATGCCTGGGCGCCAGTTCCCTTGTTTCCCAATTTAAAACGGCCACGTCAGCCGTACCTAGGCGCCGTTTCGCTCACGCCTGTGCGCCCCTGTAACAGTTTTGAGAGAGTTTAAACATAAAAGTCAAAGGAAAAGAAAGGGGTTCGGATTCTAAGTGATTTTCAGGGATTTTCTTGGGATTGGGACCTGACTTATCATCAATTTTGAAGAGCAAAAGAAGAGGAAAAAGAAGAGATTCGAGCCTCCAATCAAAGATTCGATCATCAATCCAACATAGGGAGTTTCGAGTTTTAGATTCATCTTTGTCTATGAACATGGATCTTGTCTTTAGCTTTTCTTTTATGAATATTATGAACTAATTTGTTAAACTAGGGTCATGTGAAGGCCATATTTTTGGTATTGTTACAATAAGATTGTTTTCCATTTCAATTCGTATATTGCTATGTGTTGTGATTTTGTGATTGAATGTCTTACATATGCTTGATCAACATGTGTTTGATATCACGCCTAGGTGAATATTTCAAGAGAAAATTAACTTAGGGTGCAATAGTTTCATAACATAACCGACTAAATAGGAACTGCCCTAGATATAGGTAAAGATTCCCAGGTGAAGTAGTTCGATTTGAATCGAGGAAGCTCTAACTCTTTAATGCATGCTTAGTGATTAGATTTTCGGGTAGATATACTTAGGAGACTGTCATTTAAGCACAGGAAGTCTCTCGCGAGAGATCAGTCAGTCTTTATCTTAGGAGTTTTCACCATAGCAATATATGTCTAATGAATTGGTAATGATCTTGGGACGACCATACGCAATATGTTCCCGAGCGTCAACCCTAGTTACCTCTCCAACTCGGAAGTTTCAATCCTTTATTACTCTCTCTTTAGCATTCTCCACATTTCTTATTAGTTAATCCTTAATTTACCATTGTTCGTTCTTAAAATCATAAACTAGATAACTTGTCCTTGTGGTTCGACAACCCGGACTTAGTCCATTTCTATCACTACACACGACTAGTGCACTTGCTATATAAGCACGTTAACTATTAGCATGTCATCCATAAGGTGTACAAGCTTAAGAGATACATCTATTGACTTAAGCAAGCATCTCATAGTTGAAATTTATATTTTGATGAAGCAGTCAACGGATTTGACTTCATCAAGAACGAAGACGAGCCGTGTGTCTACAAAAATGTTAGTGGGAGCAAGATATTGTTCTTAGTACTCTATGTAGATGACATTCTACTTATAGGGAACAATATAGGCATATTAACCTTGGTTAAGATGTAACTCACTAGTACTTTTTCTATGAAAGACTTGAGAGAAGCTATCTACATTTTAGGGATTCGTATATATAGAGATAGAACAAATAGAATGATAGGACTTTTCCAAATCCTTTACATAAAGAAGGTCCTAAAGAGATTTAAGATGGAAAACTATAAGAAACAGTTCTTGCCTGTAAGACAAGGGGTACATATCTCAAAGTCTATGTGTTCTCAAAGTGAACAAGATAAAAAGGAAATAAGCATTGTGCCCTATGCTTATTTTTTGGGTAGCCTGATGGACCTTATGTTGTGTACAAGACCTGATATTGCCTACACTGTGAGTGTGTTAATTCATTTTTAAGCAAACTCGAGCAAGGAACATTGGATAATTGTAAAGAAATCCTTAAGTACTTGAAGAGTACTATGGACATAATTTCCATCTATAAAGGTAAAGATCTGAGGTGAACGGTTATACCAACTCAAACTTTTAGTCTGATGTGGAAGACTAGAAGTGTGCCTCGGGGTTTATATTCACACTAAATGGTGGGGCGGTGTCTTGGAAGAGTTCTAAGCCAAGCACAACCGAGAATTCCACCATCGAGGCTAAATATTTGTCACCCTCAGAGGTTGCCAAAGAGGTTGTTTGTCTTATGAAGTATCTTAAGAAGTTCAAGTGGTTGCTAGCATGGAGGTCCCATTGCCATTTTACTGCAACAACAATGGAGCAATAGCGCAGGCTAAGGAACCAAGGTCTAACAACAAATTCAAACATAATGAGAGAAGATATCACATTATCAGAGAGATCGTTGGCAGATGTGAAATAGCCATGAAGAAAATAGCCTCAACAGAAAACATAATTGAACTGCTCACCAAGCCATTATCACAGACAGTGTTAGACCGATATCTTGAGAAGATGGGTATTGGATACCAAAGCGGTAGCATTGAGTGCCAATGGGAGACTATTAGGATTATGCCCTCAGATGCCATAAAGGATAGAATGTATAGGGCGTAGAGTTTGTAATTGAACTTTCTTTATGATAATAAAAAGGCATTTTATATTATTTCACATAAACCTTATTAACATTAATAATTTAGTCCATGTAATAAAGGCAAACATTCTACTCTGTATCGGTTTGGGAGATTGGCACTAGAATGCTTTGATACTTGATTACTTAATCCATTCGCAAGTCACATGAGTTTCACTTAGGTATTGAAACTCAGTAGCACTTGCATGACATAAGCTTTAATGTGGGAGTGTTAGTTGAACACTATGAGTTAGTGAGAGCTTTTGTTATAGACATATCAGTGAGACTGACAGGTTTGAACTCGATGCGTATTTGTTCTATCATATAGTTTCACTCTATGACAGTTAATGACAGAATTGATAAGTTGTGAGAGGTATGCGTGAACCTTAAACCTGAGGAATCACGTTGAAAAATGTACTTGTGACATCAAGTCTGTCATTAGAGTAGTTAGACCCAATGTACCTATTGGTAGGGTCAACCTCGAAGTGAGACTTGATGGGAAAGTATCAGTCTTAACTAATAACCAAGATGAGATTTGTTCTCTCGTAAGTGAACGAGTATGTATCCTATGCAGTCATAAGTAAATGAGATTAATAGCCTTTGGCCAAAGTAGTGGAGCTGCTCGTTTGAGACACAAGGTGAAACTAGTTATCTCATGTTATTATGATACATGCATATTGTCAAGTCTTGTAAGTTTAACTAGTCTATGACTTTCACATGACTGGGATACGAGAATGCAAGGTTTATACTCAGACGATATTCATAACTGAAAAGGTTTGGATCATTCATTCTCTTTTGGGTTATGATGTGGGGCTATATGACTGGGTAGATGTAACCCACATCCTTTGGTTTCCTACCAATGCCAATTAAGACAAACCCTAAAGATTCGCGCTTAAAGGATTTTGCAGAGGAAAGCAATGGATTTAACTTAAGGGGCATTTTGAGTATTTGATAACACTGACTTATTTGATAAGTTAATTGAGGTAGAATAATTAATTATTCATTGGATGAATACATTAATTATTTAATTAATTTCTTGGAGAAATAAATTGATAAATATGATTATTAATTTAATTATTTGATTTAATAGTTATTTGATAAATTATTAAATAATAATTAAAGAGTCTAGTCCTCACTTGGGTGCACACGCCCGGGGCGAGTAAATTATTAGGGTGGGAATTCATTTGGACGCCCATGTAGGCTCTTGGAGCTTATTTTGCGGTTTAAGAGATGCTAATCTAGCTGCAGCTCTGGTGTGACAACTTAGAGGCAGTGACAAATTTATTGTTGGATTAGGAAAATTAAAAAGCCTCGTAGATTCAAGAATCGAAAGATTTCTCCAACCACTTCACTACAAGAGGTAGAGTCATCTGTTCTAACTGATAATATTTGAGTATGCCATCCGAACTATCTACTTGGGAGATTATTTTTCTGTTGCGTTTTTGTATATACATGTTTCCCAATAGTGGGTGGTGGCGGCAATGTTGGTTGTTGTGGTGGTGATGGTGGTGGCAACAACTATGGTGGTGGTAACTTGGCGTTGGTGTGTGGGTGGCGATGGCGAGCAACGATGGCGATGATGGTGGTGGGGTGTTAGCAGTGGTGACAACTTGGTGGTAGTGGTGATAGGGGTGGTGTATTTGTGGCGCCGATGGTGCCATTGTAAGCAATGGTGCCACCGCTGCTCACGGTAGCTGCGACGGTTGGGGGTGGGGATTGGGGATGGGAAGGGCAATGGTGTTTTTTTTAATTATTTGAAAAGAAAAATAGAAAATAAAATAAAATAAAATGATATTGTGTAATTATTTATGTTAGTAGATATAATTAAGTCTTTTTGATTTAACCGAAAAAAAAAAAAGTTAAGTCTTTTTGCTAGGTGTGGGGGGGCTAGTTATAACTTTTAATTTGAATCGAGATACAAACTGATTAATGTGTTTGAATATGGATTGGACTCTTCAAAAAAAAAAAAGAATATGGATTGGAGGTTTTTGGGGAAAAAAAAAACCCGGTTGTTTTAAACGTTATCTCAAAAGTTCACACATGTTTCAAATTTTTAAGGACCACCTTGAAACCCTTATCAAAACCTACACAAATCCTCTACAAAATAGTATCGAAATGTTAATTACAACTCATAATTACAAGAATTACAATAGCATTTGAATAAAACTCACTCGCGTGTACAGTATATATATCACCCATATCCCATTCCCACCACCAAAATTACACCCCACTCCACGCCACCCTCCTCCCTTGGGCCAGCCTTTTGTACCAACAATGGCGGGTCTACATACCTCCCTTCGGGGCCCACCACCATCCTCCTCCGCCGCCAACCACCAGTCCTTCACCGCGAAGCTTCTCCTCCTCCTCACCGTCCTCCCTCTCTCTCTGGCCTTCTTCGCATTCCTCCTCCAGTGGCGCGGTGGCGGCGTCGATGATCCAATCTCACGGTGGTCTCCCGACGAATCACACAAGTTCCCCGGCATGGACTCCTCCCCTCTAGCCACAGTCGGCCACTTCTCTTCTCATTCTTCTGATTGCTCCACGCTGCTGGGACACTCAAATGCGGCGTCGTTTCCCTATTTCAGGGACTGGAAGTTCAAGTTTGATTCCGATCTTAAGCCCAAGGTTTCGATCTTCTCTTTCTGGATGTTTTTGGTGTTGATCTGTTCGTTTCAATTCCAATTTCAATTGATGTGAAATGGGCGTTTGCTTGTTTTGTGGGTTGAGTTAGATTTGTGGTGATTTGGACTTTTGCGTCTGATTTAGTGTTCTTTCCGCCATTTTCTTGATTTATTTGATCTGTGATTTTTTAGAATAAAGATAATAGAGCTGTTTCTTTGACTCGGTTGTTGTGGGATATATTATCTGCTTTTGGAATAGTTTTCTCAAATTCTGTATCCCATTTTTGTCTGTATATATGTATTTATTGCAGAGTTGGTGCTGAAAGTTCCCTAATTTCTTGATAAGAAGCTGATTATTTGGAAAAAAAATGGAGTACTACATTGCACAAGTCATCATTTATTCGTTTCCCAAGAAAATGGAGTTTAAATCCTAATTGTTTGGATATAGAAATGTTTAAACACAAGAGTTCAATTAATAGTTATCCAAGTCATGAAGACTTGTCTAAAAGAATGGTGTGTGTTTTGATACTTATTTGTGCACGGATGGATAGAGCATCACATGATTCTCATGCCATTTGGTCTGTTTTAAAGTGAAAAGTTTCTCAAATTGAAGGTGCAATAGAGGTTTGGATTATTAAAAAATGGCTCAATTTAGTCATGATGACACTAATTACAGTTTTCATGCACATTTACTTGTAGAGTTTGCTGGCAAGAAAACTGCGTTGATGTCCTGTACTTGGATTTAGAAGTTGGAAACATGTGAAAAACAATGTTGAACTTAGATGCAGTTGACCTCAATTCTTAGCATTCCATAATTATTTTTGGTATCCTGTTTTACAATACTTTTGTAAATTTCCATTTTCCACTGAAACGTTGGCAACTATAAATTGTTGTTGATGACCTCATTTGATCGTGCTTTGTTATATCCAGATATGTGTTACAACAAGTACATCTGCTAGCTTGGAGCAGATCCTGCCATGGATGTTTTATCATAAAGTTATTGGGGTGTCAACTTTTTTCCTTTTCGTTGAAGGAAAGGCCGCATCTCCTGCAGTGTCCAAAGTCCTTGAATCCATTCCGGTAAGTTGAATCCCATCGACTGGTCAATCAAGTATTTATATTTGCTATAGTTTACAAGATAATCTGCCAATCACGTGGTCAAGAATATTCCAGTACATTTTTGTTATTAAGTTGAAATAAATAAAAACTCGTCAGCTGTCTTGATCTTGAAGGATAGGTGCAGAAGCTGACACTACATAAAGATATGTAGCCAGATTGATTTCTGGGCCCTGTTCAATCGAATGAATTATTCTGTATGATTAATAGCAATATACGACCAATTATTTCACACCATATTTATACTTTCTAAGTGGCATCAGAATGCATGACAATTTTGTTATCTCTTGTAACTGCATCCGTGGGAGTTGTTGGACACTAGCTGTCCCGATGGACAATAAGAGTATAAAAATCAGGGAATATGTGCTTATCTACGATCTACCATAATTAGTTAATTTTAAGGTAACAATGGGCCACTTTAAGTATAAGTCACACATACATATACTTCACCTCTCCTGTGCCTTTCTTTAGATAAAATGGCCAGTCTTCAGCTACTTAATTCTTCTAAACTCTTAAAGTGTAATGCTAATTACTGCACGTCAAATGCCTTGTAAGTACGACCCTAATTGATGCCACACGCTAGCATATGTAAGAAGAAAATTCACAAGCTTTAGACTCTCAGGTGACTTCCCGTTTGGTTTTCATACATACGCGCTGCAAGTTTTACAATTTTTTTTTGGTTCCCTAGGAATATCAATATTAAAGTAGGGACTTTTGCAACATATCCCGGTTGTATCAATTGTCAATGTCTACTCTGATTATCTGCTAAACTCTCCTCCATTTATCGTACATCCTTATGACATTGACCCAGTATGTGGTACCTCCCATCAATCTAATGATAATGTGGTTTTCATGTTTAAAATATCATATTTATGTTTCACAATCAATAAGGGTGGACTTTGTTTGACCTTGCAGGGCGTGAAAGTGATATACAGAACCAAAGAGCTGGAAGAGCAACAAGCTAAGAGGTAAGTTGCATCAGCTATGTGATTATTTTGAACATTACTTGTATGTTTTTCTTTTTCCCATTTTAACCGTCTATTTGACAGCACAGGCAAAGTATAGAACGATAACAGAGCAAACTAATTTTTAGATACCTTTTATCAATCATGTGCAGTTGACTGTCTAGAAAGAGTTGTTTTTATCTCTAGAACTGCAGAAATCTTCATCTGTTATGTTAGCTGAGGCTATCAGTGTCTTACAAGCTTATATTTTGCTGCTTCAGCCGCATCTGGAATGAAACTTGGCTGTCAAGTTTCTTTTACAAGCCTTGTAATTATGAGCTCTTTGTGAAGCAATCCCTTAACATGGAGATGGCGATAGTTATGGCAAGGGTATGAATGATTACATGTCCATGAGAAGTTAAACATGGTTTCGGATGAAAAATGAATAAAATTTGCATTTTATGATTCCAGGATGCTGGCATGGACTGGATTCTTCATCTGGATACTGATGAATTGATACATCCAGCCGGCGCTCGGGAATATTCTTTGAGGCAATTGTTGCTTGATGTTCCTAAGAATGTGGACATGGTTATCTTTCCCAACTATGTAAGCAGTTTGTTGTCCTTTTCCTCCCTGTTGCTGAAACATATATACCATTTTGTTATTCCGATGTCTACTTTGATTGTAACAACTGAGATTAGTTTAGCCTGTCTTTCCAAATTAGAAAAGAAAAAGATAGATGACTTTGATCTTCCTCAATTCTAACCATTATATGTTCTTATCAGGAGAGCAGCGTTGAACGAGATGACATTAAGGAACCTTTCACGGAGGTAATTGTGTAAATGTCTTATCATTGTTTGCCTTTGGAATAAATGTATTTTTTTTTCTCAAATGTAATTGAGATAATAACCTCTTTTCCCATAAAATCAATATTTTCATTAAGTAGCTTGTTTCCGGTGCTTTTATGAAGAAACTGCTTAATTTTCTATTGCTGGGATACAAATGGTTGTAATTTTATTTGACCGTGGTGATCTTCAAAACAGTATTTTCTATCTGCTGTTTGATAAGAACAGTTTAATGGAGATTCTGGCAGAGAACCTCTTTACGCCATGATGTAGTGCTTGTTTTGTCAAAATCGACTGATTTATATCTCTCTGTTATGTAGGTATCAATGTTCAAAAAAAACTACGACCATTTAACGAAAGACACATACTTTGGCATGTATAAGGAATCAACTCGTGGCAATCCAAACTACTTTTTAACCTATGGGAATGGAAAATCAGCTGCTCGAGTGCAAGATCATCTTCGACCCAATGGTGCACACAGATGGCACAATTACATGAAAACCCCAAAGTATGTCATTTATTTTGTTAAAATTGTATAATGCACATTCTTTGACTACTGTATATCCTATTTGTTAGTTTTTTGATCCATATTGCATCTATCTGCTACAGTATTTGTGTCATTTTATCGTGGGTTGAGTTGGGTTTTGACATACATTTGTACAATGATTGACAGTGAGATTAAATTGGAAGAGGCCGCTGTGTTACATTTTACATATGCCAAGTTCTCTGACTTGACTTCTAGGCGGGATCGATGTGGTTGTAAGCCTACAAAGGAGGATGTGAAGCGATGCTTTATGCTGGAATTTGATAGAGCTGTAAGTGTTGTAATACTTGCAATATTTCTATATGTTAGTTTTATTAGTTATCTTCTTGGTTGAACTCATGATAGTTTGTCCATATGTCATATGTGAGATCGTATTTCTTAGGGTTGTCACTTGTTATGAACATAATTACTTGTTTAGTTTTGTATCCTTTAAGAGATCTTTTTTACCCATGAAATCATTCTATCAATAGTAATTTCATCTGTATGTCTTTATGTTTTTGGACGTGATGATAATATTTTGAGAATCGATGTGGCTACTTTTTTTTTTTTCACTTAAAGCTAAGAAGTTGTGGTATTACAATTAATTGATCATCTACTTGTCAATTATTTACTATGTATTCTCTTAATTTAACTCAATTTTTGACATCCAACATAACAATTAACAAGGACATGTACAGTAGAGTCACATGCTACCATATGACTAGCTTGGCTCAGCCACAGATTTTCATTTAGTTGATTTATATTTTTTTTTTCACTTTAACGAGTATTGCTTATTTGTTTGCAGGCATTTATAATTGCTTCAACTGCAACAGAGGAGGAGATGTTGAATTGGTAATGATCAGATCAATAAAAATGACCAAGTTTGTGCAGAAACTTTACCTGCAAAACCTATTTATTTCGATTTCACTTTCAATAGTATTTATTTTCTTCATAGAATATCGATTACTTGTAGTTCTTATGTAACATAAATAATTCCCGGGTTCATATATAAATAATTCCCGGGTTCATATATCATTTCTTCGAGTTCACAATTGTGTTTTTGCTGCAACAGGTACCATGAACATGTTGTGTGGACTGATAGAACTCTAAATTTGAAATTATTAAGGAAGGGCATTTTAACGCGCATTTACGCTCCCATGGTAAGCTTGCCTACCAAATGATGAATATGAACTCTTCTGCTTAACCAGTCTACTTCAAAATTTATTTTTTTTTGGTCTTTCTCGCTTGTGTTACAGACCATCATCCAAAGTTTGAAGGAATCTGGTGTATTTGAATCTGTAATCACATCTGCCCAAGGATCCCTCTCGAAGGACAAATTCTTAGCATCCATTGAGAGCAGCAATGCCACTAAAAATACAGCTTCTGAATCGGTTTCAAGAAAGATAGGTAGAAGTCGAGAGTCTCAGGCAACAGCTAGAAAAGCTCTAGAAATCACTACTTCTGTATTTCATGAATTAGCTGTCCCGCCATTATCTCCCCCCGTCATGGATGGTGATCACCTTACTATTGAAGCGTGATTCTATGCCATGATTGCTGCTTTTCTCTTTCTGTAATATGATGGAACAAGAGGAGAATCTTGGACGCTCTCATCTTTTTTGATGAGTTGGAGTAGAGGAAGGTTTAAGCATGCAAGCGGTTGAGGACTTAATTTGTGTTCAATCTGTGGCTATTCCCGATCATTACCCAAGCGGAGGTGTATACTATAACATAGATGCGGAGAGAGGTAGGGTGAGGGGGTGTGTGAGCTGGGGGGGGGGTGTTGTTTTTTCAGCTCCACAACTTCATGTTTTAGAGATTATGACATCGAACGATGTATAGAAATCGAGCATTTATCATCAGAATTCTTTTTCGCTGTATAGTGCAAGTAAATCTTAATTTGCATCAAAAATTGTGTTTCTTGTCCTTTTAAATTTGTACATCTTGGCCTCTTGTTCTAATATTGCGATGTAAATACCAGTTGCTGCACCAAAAATTTGTTGGCTTAAGGCCAATTTGGCAAAGCAACATTGAGAAGTGCCTATGTGCCAGCAATAGGTGGATCGAATTATGAGGTTGAAGGAGCATGGATCAGAGGATAATCTCAATTTTCAATCACATATGGAATGTTGTGAATGTTTTAGTACGCTGAAGTTCTGAAAGTTTCTAAGAATCATTATAGACAAGTGGTTAAACTGGAATTCCACTACTCACATCTGAAGTTGATAGGATTAGGGTATCTAATTTGGAAATTATTATATATACAGAGAGAGACCAACAAGGTCCAGCACAGTTGGTAGATAATTGAGTTCCTTAAGCATTTGTCCAGGGTTTCATTCCTGTCGTTGTGTATGGAAAAAACTTTATTGGGAGAGGCAAAATTCATTTCAGTGATCTCTACGCCTCGAAGGGAAATAGTCTCCGACGTCTGGTTGGGGGAAACCCTGGTATATACCAAAAAAAAAAAAAAAAAGAGAATATATTTTCATAAAGTTGAAATAATGTCAGAACGGTTCTTCATTTTTATGTATACTTCGAGTCTGCTACCTTGTAGTATATGTCATATGATGCATTTTGGCTGAAATATTTGTAGTATATGTCATTGACTATGAGAATGGGTTGGCATGGCAGCGAATCATATTTTGAAGGAGACAACGCAATGGTGCTAAGAACAATTGCGTATTTGCACCATGATCTATCCTCAAATCAATAGATGTTATATTTCATGATATTCATGTGCTTTTAGCCTTTAGGGAGTATACAAAAGCACTAAGTTCTGCAAGTTAGAACATGTACAGTACCGCTCTTGTGCTTCGGGCACGAGTCGAGAGCAGGCAATTTGTAGGATGAGTTTATACAACAAATACCTGTAGGCAAATTAAAATTTTAGCCAATGAAATGGCGACATGTGAAATACATATTAGATGTTAATTTAAAAAATTCTCTATTTGTATTTTAGGAATTTAATCAAATTTCAATTCCTAAATTAAATAGTCAAATAAATTGATATCCTATATATATATATATATATATATATATTTCTAGCAAATAAAAAATGTCATGTGCCTAAATAATATATTATGGAAATTCAAATAATATATTATGGCAAGTCAAATCTAGGGTTGTTGCATTTTTTAAATCATTCCATGCAATTTAATTCCTTATAGAAAAGGTTATATATATATATATATATATATATATAATAAATATATAATATATAATATGAGGCTGCACGCCACTTATATATATATAGTATGTGATATGCCCGTAAATTATTACGACATGGTGTTGGACTTTATTAAAAGATGGGCACAAACGAAGGATGAAGCAATGAGCCAAAAATAAGAAGGAGCCCAAATGTTCGGAAGAGGCTTCATGAAAGAGGGCTCAAAGAAAGTCTAGAAGTCGGAGCATTGATTGTTTATTCAAGAAGGATAGCTGAGTAAGTCATAAAGAAGCCGAAAGATAGCTGAAAGGAATAATGGAAGGCATGGCTGTAGAAGGATAGCTCGAGGAAATGGTGAAAGGCTCGGATCAAGAAAGATAGCTCGAGGAAATGGCGGAAGGCTCGGATCCAGAAGAATAGCTCGAGAAGGGATAAGATTGGATAAAAATCAAATCATATCCAATCCTACCTAATATCCCTCAAAAAATTCATCTCCCCCCAAAAAATAGAGAAGTGGCCGCCCACTCTTGGGAAAAAAGGGGAGAGAATTCGGCCATTAAGGCCTATAAATAGGAGAAATTCCATTCTTTGTAATTTTAGATTCACAATTGAGAGAAAAGAGTGTAATATTATTGTATTTCTCCATCTTCTTCGAGAGAAAGTTGGAAACAAAAGAAATGGAAATTTAAGTGTTCTTCTTACTCGTTTTTATTCGAAATTCTTTGCTTATTTTTTAAACTATTTGTCTTCTAAAATTAGATTTCTCATATTCATATAAATAAAGTCATGTTTGAATTTATAGGACTTTCTTGGTGTAAAAAACGAACCGCATCAGTATGTATATATATTATTTATATAAGGTAATAAAGAGGTCACATGCCACTAAATAGCTATATATATATATAATATAATATAAATATGTATATATATGTATAAGCAAAGTGGTTACACGCCACTTGCTTAAGAAATATATAATATTAGTATTATATATATATATATATATATATATATTTCCTCTTTTGAATTAGATTGCAAATCAAGTCATATTCTATTGCAATTTAAATCATATTTTCAAGAGAAGGAAATAAGTTGCCAACCAAGTTATTGAGGACCAATTAAATTGTGTCACCTCATCAAATAATTATGGCAAATTCCCATCCCTACAACTATAAATAGGGGTTCAAATTCATTCACTTAACACACCAAAAATTTGAGCAAGAGAGAGATATCAAGAAATATATTGAAAGTTCTCTCTACTCAAATTCAAGAAGGCTCAAGGCGATTTGGTGGCAATCAAGGCGGCGATCAAGGCGTTTAGTGTTAATCAAGGCGATTTGGTGGCAATCAAGGCGTTTGGTGGCATTCAAGGCAATATTCAAGGCGTTCTTGGTGATCATCAAAGAAGTTCAAGGCGACGTTCAAGGCGTTCTTGGCGAAATCTATCAAATAATAACGACTAATTCGAGATTTAGGCACAAATCTCCTAAATTAACGTTATTAAAATTCAAATCAAAATTGGAGAAAATCGAAGAGTCGAATCCACCAACAAAATATTCAAATAATAACGATTAGTTCGAGTTTTAGGCACAAATCTCTTACATTAACGTTATTAAAATTCAAATCAAAATTGGAGGAGATCGAATAGTCGAATCCACTAACAAAATATTCAAATAATAATGATTAATTCGAGATTTAGGCACAAATCTGTTAAATTAACGTTATTCAAATTCAAGTTAAATTTGGTGGAACTCAAAGAGTCGAATCCACCAACAAAATATTCAAATAATAACGATTAATTTGAGATTTAGGCACAAATCTCTTAAATTAACATTATTAAAGTTCAAATCAAATTTGGAGGAAATCGAAGAGTCAAATCCACTAACAAAATATTCAAATAATAACGATTAATTCGAGATTTAGGCACAAATCTCTTAAATTAATGTTATTCAAAGATCAAGTCAAATTTGAAGGTTGATCAAAGTGCTAAAATTCCTTCAAAGAATTCCACACCAAAGATCAAATTGTTTGAACTGAAGAATCGGAGGAATTAATTAGAGATTGTAACCACTTTCTTTTTATTTCAATTCAATAAAATTTATTTGTGTAATTATTTTTTTTATTTGATTAAATTGCAGACATTTAAAATTTGTTGTTCACGGTTGGACCTCTCTACCTCTCTTCACTTCCTTTACCAGAAATCTGAAGTATCAAATGGCTGCTCAAAGAAACTCGGCATTCCAAATTGCTACTTCAATCTCTTCAAGTGCGACGGTCGAAAGCATAGGCGTTGTCACAAGAAGCATGAGCAAGAAACTTCAAATATCTCCGGAGACGAGTCCTTTCCTTCAAACCGTGGAGAAAGATCTACTTCATCTTGGCGATATGCATGAAGGTGGCAAATCTTTACCCTCCTCCCCGCGATCTACATTAAGCTATTCATTCACATCGAACATAGCGCCGGTCATGGTGACAAATGCAACGACTATGGAGGAACAACTTGCCAATTTGACAAAAGTCATCGAGGGACTCACCACGCACGTCCAAGAGCAAGATTCTCAAATCTCGAAGTTGATGAATAAGGTGGATAGTACTGATGCTAGCCACATAGCAGGACAACAACTTGAAGTTCATGAAGAAGCCGAGACGTCCACAAAGCAACAAGCAAGTGGAAAAGAAAAGTCTTCGACTAAGGAGTTTCAAATCTCGTCTGAGGGGTTGATTCTTGTTGATCAATTGAAGGAGTTCATCATGGGAACCATCAAGGACAAATTTGATGGGAGCTCCAAGTCATCTCTAATCTATGTCAAGCCATACACTCAAAGAATCGACAATCTAAAGATGCCAATGGGTTACCAACCTCCAAAATTCCAACAATTCAAAGGGAAAGGCAACCCAAAACAACATGTGGCGCACTTTATTGAGACATGAAATAATGCCGGAACGTATGGAGATCATCTCATTAAGTAATTCGTTTGGTCACTAAAAGGAAACGCCTTTGACTAGTATACGGACCTGGAGGCTGGCTCGATAGATAGTTGGGAACAATTGGAGCATAAGTTCCTCAACTGCTTTTATAGCTGTTAGGAATTTCATGTTAGATGTTCTGACGATGACAATTAGGAATTTATGTTAGACCCCAAAATATGTAAGTTTGATTTTAGAAGAAATCATGTATAAGCTTTGAAGCGTTAGATTTGTAATAGGCTTTATAGGCTTCATTTTGTTTTTATTCTAGATTGATAGGCTAAGTAGTCTTAGGCTGAGCGTCTGATGAATTCTGAGTGAGCTTATCAGTAGTAAAGTTTGAAGACTCAAGAGCGTCTCAATGACCAGCTATATCAAGCGTCATTTTATAAGACAGAAGTAATTCAAGGATGGATAAGCATCTATCAATGATAGATTTCACCTGAATTTATTTCCAAGTCCAGAAGGAGTTTACTGCAAATATTCTCAGTGCATTAAGTGCCAATGGGCATTTAATTCAAATGCATTAAATGCTGATAAGAGCATTAAATGTGATAAGCACCTTCAGACGTACGGAGAAGCCACCCTATTGGACTGTCAACTATTCACAGACTGCAGCACCAACTTTTGTGCAGCAGATTTTCAGGAAAAAGGACAAAAGTGGTTCACTCGCGGAAGTGAGAAACACGCGCCTGTGCATGTGTCAAACGGACATTTTCTCCAAGAACGCCTATAAATAGGACTTCAACAACAAGCCAAAAAGAACGATCCACTCTAAGCCAAATTGCTGTTGCATTGAAGTCTCATTCTTTAAAATTTCAGAAAAGCCAGAATATTCAAGCAAACATTTTCCTTGCTTTCTTCAATTCCTGAGACAGTCAACCAAATATCTCAAGTACTCTTTTCGGAGAAACCTACACTACTATTGAGATATTCTCAGTTGTTTAAACTTTATCAAAATCAAACAAATCGTTTAGAAAAACCTCATCCAAGCCTCGCGATCTGTGTGAAGTCGAAGTTGGATACTTGCATTATTTCTGGGTGAAAGAAGGAAGGGGATAGAAGTGATTTGGAGCAAAAATCTGTGTGATCAAGGAGCTCAAGTCATCAACATCTATCTCTCCCTAATTTGTAGAAGTTTCTGTGTGATTCTTTGATAACCATCTTAGTGGATTTCCTCCGAGTGACTCAAGGAGAAGAAGGCCGTAGTTGGGATTACACCACCCAACGAACCTTACAAATATCGTGTTCTTTACTTTACAGTTATTCTTCATATTATTATATCTTTGTATAAATCTGTTAAGTAAAACTCAAGTGAACGCTAAGCAACTAAAACACTTTCTGTGACGCTAAAAGCTTTCAAAAAGGAAGACTCCCAAATCATTCCGCTGTGCTAACACCGATCAAAGAACTGAACGCTTAAACATATTTGGTTAAAGTATTCAAATCTTAAAGTCTAAGTTAACTTTCTAAAAACAGTCTTCATTAGACGCTCAAGCAAAGCGTCTATATTTCAAGTAAATGCTTAGTCGAGCGTCTACATTTCAAGCGTCCAAAACATTTTAATACGAATCTTTTTGAAGTCGAAAAAGACTTCAGGGTCTATTCAACCACCCCCTTCTAGAACCTTTTGTATGCCACTTGGGACAAACAATAGCACACGATGAACTGTCAGTATGATTGAGCTTACAAATTCTCGTCAATGGAAAGAAGAGCCCGTCATTGATTATATCAATCGTTAGAGGAATTTAAGTCCAAGTGCAAAGATCGATTGTCAGAGACGTCGGCCATAGAGATATGCATTCAAGGAATACACTGGGGCTCCGTTATATCCTTCAAGGAATTCAACCCAAAACATTCAAGGAGCTAGTCACTCGAGCCCACGATATGGAGCTAAGCATAACTACAAGTGGTATTGAGGGACCACCCATCCAAGAGCCTAGACAAGTGGTCAAAAAACAAGAATTCAAGAAAGGGGTAAATCATTTTCCAAGGCCCCGAGCAAAGAGTCTATGGCAATGAGTACAACACCCATCAAATTAATAAGCAAAACAATGATAAGAATGGGGAAAAAAAAGATGTGTCGCAAGAAAAGGTGTAACGCAGGATGATCCTTAAAGAGATGCAAGCAAAAGAATATCCATTCCTTGACTCGGATGTCTTAGGGATATTCGATGATTTGGTCAAAGCAAACCTCATTGAGTGCCTGAAATGAAACAACATGAAGAAGCTAGGCGAGTTGACGATCCAAAATACTGCAAATACCATCGCTTAGTCGGACATCCAATTCATAATTGTTTCATTTTCAAAGACAAAATCATGCAATTAGCCAGCCAGGGAAAAATCTCACTTGAGGAAGATAATGCAGCTGCCAACCTAGTGACGATTACATTTGGAGCATTTGGTGACGCACTGGAAGAAAAGTCCAAATTGAGCACTGGAGTAAAGCCCAATCACATTGGAGGTCTCTCGTGTAATGTGATACACGAACAAGAAATTCCTTCAAAGGAAGATACTCTATCTAGAATGGAATCCTTTGCTGTTATGGATCAATGCCTATTAGTAATGGCCTTCACCGATGAAGATTTGTTACTTGGCTCCAAACCCCACAACAGGCCATTATTTTTTACTGGTTATACTCATGAGCAAAAAGTAAATAGAATATTGATTGATGAAGGCTCTGAATTCAATATTCTACCCCTACGTATTTTGAAAGAATTGAGAATTTCCACTGATGAACTTGCCAGTTGTCGTTTGATGATTCAAGGTTTTAACCAAGGGGGGCAGAGGGTCATTGAGATCATAAGGCTTAACATTTTGATGGATGATATGACGTTAACTACATTACTTCATGTTATAGATGCTAGAACATCTTATAATATGCTTCTTGGACGACCATGGCTACACGAAAATGGTATGATTCCCTCAACTTGGCATCAATGCTTCAAGTACTGCCGAGATAGTGTAGGTAAAAAGGTGTGGGCGGACGATAAGCCTTTCACCGAAGCAGAGTCACATTTTGCCGACTCTAAGTACTACATTGAAGAACAAAAATCATGAATGTCGAGGAGAATGTATTTGGAGAAAAGTCAAGACAACATGGTAGACAACACACGGGGGATTCAACAAATGATACTTCTCCATCTGCCAATGAATGTGAATCTTCTTCTAGAAAATCTGACTCATTGGATGAGTTGATACTACCTTTGACAAACCTTGATGTAAAGAGGCCATCTCGCCCGAGACTCAAAGGATTTGTCTATTCAACACAAGAAGCAAAAGAAGAACATGGAGAACCTCTAGAAGTCAAGACCACCAAATGCTTCAATCTAAAAGCTTACAAACTTCTCGTTAAAACTGGTTATAATCCGTACGAAGGGATAGTGATGGGAAAACTCCCTTTGGAGGCCTCTGGCATGGACTTAATGCCACCCAAAAGATGCTTATAAGGAATGGGCATGCTGTTCAAGGTCCGCGAACCGGTCTTGGTTTTATCCCACAAAATCCAATCCGCATCGCTATCAAAAGAGCAAGTAGCAACTATATAACTGAAGAGGCATTCTCATCAACATACTGCTCATGTGGTGGAAAATAACAATGCATATCCATCTTCGAGAGGCTTGGTCGCATACCCATCTTCTAAAAACTTGCTCCTCCGACAAAGATAGGTCGCCAAATAACCAACAATCAAAGATTGAGCATCTCCAAAAGGTCGAGGCATTTGAAGAAAATAAGTGAATCACAAACTACTAAAAGACTTCGAAGTCTAATTCCTTCTCGTATGAGGCGTACTGATCTGAGCATATCATGCGATAAAGTTCTGAAGGCTAAATAGCAGACCATTATCTTCACAAAGGTTCAAAGAAATGACGAAGATGACAAAAAAGTGTGGCCTCATCACACTACATCACGTTAACTGAAGAAGGGTCCATTGAAGAGAAAGACGCTGAAATCGCTCCACTTGAATTGGAAGAAGGTGTTAAAGCAACTATTGATGAACTAAAGGAGCTCAACTTAGGTGATGTTGATGACCCTCGACCAATTTACATTAGTGCTGTGTTAACCACTGATGAAGAAAAAACTATACATCATTACGGCATGAATTTAAAGATGTGTTCGCATGGTCATATAAGGAAATGCCCGGCTTAGATCCAAAGGTGGTTGATAAGAGGCATTTTTACGTGTTTTTAAGCCCCTTTGCGTTTATGTCTTAGGTTCATTTATCGCTTGATTCTTGCCACATGTGCGTTTAATTCGTGCATTAAGTGATTTCAGGTCTTAAATGGATACAATCAAAGAACGGGATGAAAAATGACGTATAAAACAAGTTTAGGCCAAATTTCTATGCACCCCTACGCCCGGGCGCCGTTTCAGCACCACTTTCTACGTTCGAGCGATATTTTCGTATTTTTAGAGACCGAATTTGATGAAGTTTCCTTCTACAAAGTTGTAGAACTATGTGTTAGCTTCAAATGAGGACTTGAATCATCCAAATCGGAGTTTTGTGGAGAGAGTTATGAAGGAAATACAATTGCTGCGCAAGACAGAGGCAAATACTCCCAACATTCTGATTTGGGCGCCCGAGCGCCGTAAAACCCGCGCCTAGGCGCGCCCACATCCGAGATTTGATTCCTTTCAGCCAAAAGATCATCATTTGATGGGGGAATGGAACATTTAAAGCCAAGAGGTCATCACATGTATGGGGGGAATGTCATAAGTATGTTTCTTACTAGATCTACTTTTGGGAATTTTATACTACTCACTTTAAGAGTAGTGGAGGGGACACTAGGGGGGACATACACATGAGGGGCTGATTTGTGGTGGTCTTCTTAAGGATTTGAGGGAGCAATTGACCGAAATCATCAAGAGAGGAAGGGAGAGAGAGGCATTTGATCCATCACTTTTCACTCATCATCATTCATCACTATTTCTTCATCACTTTTGGAGGGGAACAAAGAGGGAGGAGCTAAGGATTGAAGATCAAGAGCAAAGATCCATCATCAATCAATTGAGGGAGTTTTAATTATTTGCATTTACATGTTTATTTCCATGAGTATGTATATGTTTGTATTAGATTTTCTTAAGGCTTTGATGAGAGGCTAATATTGTAGAACTAAGGCCATGTGAAGGCCAAATTTATGAATCAATATATGTGAAGTTGCTCTTTGTATTAATTCTCCTATTGCTTTGTGTGTTAATTCTATGCTTTTATTCCAATCATGTGTTTGATCACCATATGCTTGCTATCTTGCCTAATCTAGTTGTTCGAGAGAAAATAGATTAGGGTGCAAGAGAATTAACACATCATCCGAAACAAATGAGGGATTGCCCTAGAAATAGGTAAAGATTCCCGGGTGTTGTTAGCCGGATTCGTTCGGGGAAGCTCTAGAACGTTAATGCGTGATTTTTGATTAGATTCTCGGATAGACATATTTAGAGAACCGTCAATTAATCATAGGATTATTATGTGCCGAGACATCGGGTAATAGTTAATTTAGGAGTTTCCACCAAAGCAATAGGAGTCTAATAATTCGAAGAGTAGTTCATATATATTGACGAGTAGATTTGGTTGTAGCATGTGCCTTAGTCATTTTATCATACGTAAGATTTAATTCATAGCTTGTTCCCTCCTTTGATCTTTCGTTTACTTAATTGTTTTCCTCTTGCTTTACTTTAATTGTCTTTACTTTCATTAGAATCATAAACTAGAATTCAAGTCTCCGTGGTTCGACAACCCGGACTTTTAGTCCACTTTATTACTACCACGACTAGTACACTTGCTATCAAAGCACGTTAAGTTTTAGCGTGTCAAGTTTTTGGCGCCGTTGCCGGGGACTTGTTTATTTTAGTTTTTGATTTTTGTTTACATTTTTTCATAATTCTTAGTTTTCGTTTATTTCTTGATTTTCTTTTATTTTCGTGTTTAGTCTAATTTTGTTCTTGTATTTAATTGTTAGGTTCTTGAGGTGCATGACCCGCTCCTCAAGCAAGCCTCTATACGAGTTGGAGCCCGAAATTGAAAGAGTTCTTAGGACTAGTAGGCGAGCAAGAGAAATGGCCAATAATCTCAACCAAAACCCAAATGGAAATTTCCCGGACATGAACTCACCGGAAACTAGGGAGTGGTTACAAGGTGTTCTACAAGCCATGCAAGCGGTACCTCCTCCACAACTCCCGTCGGTTCGGGGTAGCTTACCACCTAGGGTCCATACCATTCCGGGGCCCGTAGTCGTGCCTAATTTCGTCACACCAAACTACCACATTCCGGCTCACATTTTTAATATGGTGCAAGGAGATCCTTTCTATGGAGAACCACACGAATCACCACACGCTCATTTGGAAACCATAGATGAGGCTCTTGTGACCATTCAATATCACCCACGTGATCTTGATGCGATTCGTCTAAGAGTCTTCCATTTCTCATTGAAGGATAGGGCGACAACATGGTACAAATCCTTACCTCCACAATCTATTACAACATGGAGTGAGTTGGTCGATGCCTTTTTAAATAAATTCTTTCCACCCTCAAAAATAAATGAGCTACGGAGTAATATAAAAGGGTTTAGGCAAAGGAGCAATGAATCTTTAGCCGAGGCTTGGGCTAGATATAAGGGCATGCTCCGTAAATGTCCCGATCATAATTTTGGGTTGAATGAACAAGTACTCCATTTCTATGATGGGGTTAGGTCACGTATTCGGCATAGACTCAACGCGGGTGCGGGAGGAGATCTCCTTGGGTTAGATTGTCAAAGTGTATGGGACAAAGTCGAACAGTTGGCCCGAGAAGACGAGCTTTACCCCGACGATGAAGAGGCCTCATCCTCTAAAAAGGTTGCTTGTATTGAGGAAGTAGTTGAGGAAGTAGTACTCTTGGAACCGGAGGTTGGCAATGTTAATTATGTGGGGAATCAAAATAAACCTCGGGTGAACTTTCATATACCCGAGAATTTTCCAAAAAGGCCCAACCCCGCACAGAACGCACAACCGGGGATCTATCAAGCTCCACGACCACCCTTCAATAACCCAACCCCGAGGCAAGGCAATTTCAATGGACAAGGTCAAGGTCAAGTGCAAATGCGACCTCCCACAATCGATGAGAAACTGGATGCTCACATGAAAAAGTCCGATACATCTTTCAACGAACTTCGGAATATGATAAAGGATATGTGTATGGAGATGAAGGATTTGCGAACACAAGTAGGGCAACTTTCTAATGCGGTTAACGGTAGAGCCCCGGGGACTCTCCCAAGCGACACGGAAAAGAACCCGAAGGCCCAATGCAATGCCATAGCCTTGAGAAGTGGCAAACAATTGGAAAATGACACTGCCAGCACATCCGCGCCCGAGCGCCCAGATATGCGCGCCCAGGCGCCAGAAGATCCGCGCCTAGGCGCCGATACACGCGCCCAGGCGCCGCCCACTGTTTTTGTGCCAGCAGATCCGCGCCTAGGCGCCAATACACGCGCCCAGGCGCCAGAAGATCCGCGCCTAGGCGCCGATACACGCGCCCAGGCGCCGCACACTGCTTCGGTAGGTTTTCATCCGTCTAATCCAACGCTTTCTCCCCCTATCGAAGTTCGTCTCCCCTTCCCAAATGCTCACAAAAAGAAGAAAAAGGAGATGGATCCGAGCTTTCTTCGAATTTTGGCAATCCTTCGGGAAGTGAGAATTAATATTCCGTTTATTGACGCCATCCTCCAAATGCCGAATTATGTGAAGTTCTTCAAGGACATACTCTCCAACAAGCAGAAGTGGGAAGAGAATGAGACGGTGTGCCTCACGGAAGAATGCTCCGCCGTATTACTCAATAAATTGCCAACTAAGCTCCAAGATCCCGGGAGTCTCACAATCCCATGCACAATTGGATCCTTATCATTCAAGAAGGTGTTATGTGACTCGGGGGCCAGCATCAATCTTCTTCCATACTCACTGTTTAAAAAGCTAGGCCTTGGAAATCCCAAGCCGACCTCAATGAGCCTTCAACTAGCCGACCGATCGATCAAGAGGCCCAAGGGGATAATCGAAGACGTTATTGTCCAAGTCGACAAGTTTTATTTTCCCGTTGATTTCGTAGTACTCGACATGGAAGAGGATGTGGAAGTACCATTAATCCTAGGGAGACCATTCCTAGCCACGGGTAAGGCGGTAATTGACATTGCTAATGGTAAGCTTACCTTGAATGTGGGCGATGACAAAGTTACCTTTGATGTTTACAAAGTCCTTAAACATCCTTTTGATCATGACTCGTGTTATCGAATTGATACATTTGACCATTTGATTGTTGAGTATTTACAGGACAATACAATTGAAAATTCTCTCGAACAGAGTCTTATGAAATCCATGCAAGTGGACTCGGAGAAAGATGATCTAGTGGAAAAGGTTTAAGCTTAGAGTACAAATCTTCCTCTCATTCGGGAGGATTCATCAAAGTTGATAGATCATTGTCAGGATCACCTCGCCCATCTATTGAAGAACCCCCTTCTCTCGAACTCAAACCCCTCCCCTCCCACCTTAAATATGTGTACTTGAACAATGACGAGACACTCCCATTGATCATTTCCTCATCTCTTTCAGGATCACAAGAAGAGCAATTAATGACGGTGTTGAGATCTCACAAACGGGCTTTTGGGTGGAAACTTGCGGACATCAAAGGCATTAGTCCAGCGATATGTATGCACAAAATACTTATGGAGGACTCCACCAAGCCTACACGCCAACCCCAAAGGAGATCAAACCCACAAATCCAAGAGGTAGTCAAGAAGGAAGTGATTAAACTGCTCGACTCAGGTATAATCTATCCTATTTCTGATAGTGCGTGGGTGAGCCCCACCCAAGTGGTGCCTAAGAAAGGGGGAATAACGGTAATTGAGAATGCGAATAATGAGCTTATCCCAACTCGTATAATTAGTGGGTGGCGTGTATGTATAGATTACCGTAAGTTGAATGATGCCACACGTAAGGATCATTTCCCCCTCCCCTTTATTGACCAAATGCTTGAACGATTAGCCGGGCATGATTTCTATTGTTTTCTAGATGGTTACTCCGGCTATAATCAAATTGCCATAGATCCTGAGGACCAAGAGAAAACCACTTTCACTTGTCCTTATGGCACATTTGCTTATAGAAGGATGCCATTTGGCTTGTGTAATGCCCCGGCCACTTTTCAAAGATGCATGATGGCTATTTTTCATGATATGGTTGAAGATTTCCTTGAAATTTTTATGGATGACTTTTCTGTTTTCGGAACAACTTTTGATATTTGTCTTGCTCATCTAAATGTTGTGCTTAAACGTTGTGAAGAAACCAACCTTGTTTTGAATTGGGAAAAATGCCATTTAATGGTCCGAGAGGGGATTGTACTTGGCCACAAGATCTCTCAAAAAGGGATCGAAGTGGACCAAGCCAAGATTGAGGTCATTGAAAAACTTCCCCCACCCACATCGGTAAAAGCTGTTAGGAGTTTTCTCGGGCATGCTGGTTTCTATAGGCGATTCATCTTGAATTTCTCTAAAATTGCGAAACCGTTGTCTAATTTGCTTGTTAAAGATGCACCTTTTGATTTCAATTCTTCTTGTATGCAGGCCTTTCTTGATTTGAAGGAACGCTTAGTTTCCGCCCCTATCATGTCATCCCCCGATTGGAGCTTACCATTCGAATTGATGTGTGATGCGAGTGACACCGCGGTTGGAGCGGTCCTTGGCCAAAGGAAGGAAAAGGTATTTCGAACCATTTACTATGCTAGTAAAACTCTTAACGACGCACAATTGAATTATGCCACCACGGAAAAAGAATTACTCGCCATAGTCTTTGCATTCGATAAATTCCACTCTTACCTCGTGCTAAACAAAGTGATAGTTTACACCGATCATTCGGCTTTAAAATATTTGCTTGCCAAGAAAGATGCTAAACCAAGACTCCTTAGGTGGATTTTGTTACTCCAAGAATTTGATTTAGAGATAAAAGACAAGAAAGGCACCGAAAATGTAGTAGCCGACCACCTCTCACGATTAGAGCTAGTGAATGATCCATTAGATGAGACACCAATTCGTGAGGAATTCCCAGATGAACACCTCCTTGCTATTTCTGAAAAAATTTCACCTTGGTATGCTAACTTTGCCAATTACATTGTCACGGGCCGTCTTCCCCCGGATATCACTTTTCATCAAAAGAAGAAATTTCTATCTGATGTAAAGCAATATCTTTGGGACGAACCCTTTTTATTCAAAGTTTGTGCAGATGGTTTAATTCGACGTTGCATACCCGAAACGGACGTGCATGCTATCCTATCTCATTGTCATGATATGGCGGTAGGTGGCCATTTTGGGCCTTCCAAAACGGTAGCTAAGATCCTCCAATCAGGTTTCTTCTGGCCTACTCTTGTTAAAGATGCACATCATTATGTCAAATCTTGTGATCGCTGTCAACGAATGGGGAACATCTCTAAACATCATGAAACGCCCTTAAATAGCATGTTAGAGTGTGAGTTGTTTGATGTATGGGGTGTGGATTTCATGGGCCCTTTCCCCAGTTCTTGTTCAAATAAATATATCCTCGTTGCGGTAGACTATGTCTCCAAATGGGTGGAAGCCGTGGCCTTGCCTACTAATGATGCTCGGGTTGTCACTCGTTTTCTGAAGAAACATATTTTTACTCGATTTGGAACTCCCCGAGCCATCATTAGTGACGGGGGCACCCACTTCTGCAACAGGCAGTTTGAACTTTTATTGACCAAGTACGGGGTGAAGCATAAAATTTCGACCCCATACCACCCACAAACTAGTGGCCAAGTGGAGGTCTCGAATAGGGAGATTAAGCGTATTTTAGAAAAAACGGTCAATGCATCAAGAAAGGATTGGTCCCTTAAATTGGATGATGCTCTTTGGGCTTATCGGACCGCCTATAAAACCCCAATTGGCATGTCCCCGTATCGTCTTGTTTTTGGTAAAACATGTCACTTGCCCGTTGAACTCGAGCATCGTGCTTATTGGGCCATTAAGTTTCTAAATTTTGACTCTCAAAGTGTAGGTACACAACGTTTGCTACAACTCAACGAACTCGAAGAATGGCGTCATCTTGCCTATGAGAACGCAAAACTCTATAAGGAGCGGACCAAAATGTGGCATGACAAACATATTCTCCCCCGGGAATTCCACAAGGGAGAGCGGGTGTTGCTATACAACTCTCGACTCCGACTCTTCCCCGGGAAGCTTAAGTCTCGATGGTCGGGACCATTTTTGATTTCCCAGGTCTATCCATCCGGCGCCGTCGAACTTACAACAGATAAAGGACATACTTTCTTGGTCAACGCTCAACGTCTAAAACCTTACTTAGGGATGGATGGGCCAAGAGACAAAGAGTCCTTCATCCTCGCGGACCCTTCGTGATTCTTCGCTTTCAGTCGAGCTAATGACTCTAAACTAGCGCTTCTTGGGAGGCAACCCATGTTTTCTTTCCGTTTCCTTTTCTTTTTCCCTTATTATTCCGTTTGTTGCTTTATTTTCTAACCTTACATCTTTGTTAGTTTGTGTTTTAAGTGTTTTGTCTCTTCCCTTTTGAAACAGGAAATGAAATTCTTTACAAAACTATTCAGAATCCCGCGCCCAAGCGCCGAGAAATCAGGCGCCTAGGCGCCCGACTCTGAAACGGGCGCCCAAGCGCCGAGAAATCAGGCGCCTAGGCGCCCGACTCTGAAACGGGCGCCCAAGCGCCGAGAAATCAGGCGCCTAGGCGCCCGACTCTGAAACGGGCGCCCAAGCGCCGAGAAATCAGGCGCCTAGGCGCCCGACTCTGAAAGGGGCGCCCAGGCGCCGAGAAACGCCCGCCTAGGCGCCCGCATTAACAACCAAAGGCTCGAGGTAAGTTGTATCGCGCGCCTAGGCGCCCAAACACGCGCGCCTAGGCGCCCGATTCTGAATCTAACAAATATATGGGTAAAAAAAAGGTCAAAATTCCCCAAAATCTTCACAACTCCTCTCCCACTCGAATTCCGGCGATTTCCTCAACATTTCCGGCGATTTCCTCAACATTTCCGGCCATTTCCACCGGATTTCACCGCCACTTCCATCAACATCATTCGTTGCACAAGAGGCTCGTCTTTCACATCGACTCGGTGCGAAAAGTTTGGGGATAAAAGGTGAGTTTTGGCTTTACCCTCCTTCCATTTCCGATTCATAGCCGACGCGTAGGTGCCTTGTGTTATATATTGAGGATTAATTGGGGCATTGGCCGATTGTTGATTGAATTTTTAGTTGTTATTGCATTTGAGAGCTTGAAATTGAAAGTGTGGGTTGTAATCAAAAAAATTGGGGGTTGATGTTGTTGAATTGGATGGTCTATTTGTGCTAAATCCGTGGGTTATTATCAATTTGTGGGTTGAAATTGAATTTGTGGATTGTTGCCAAGTGTGGGTTGCTCTGATTTTGGTGTGTGTTGGGCGTTGAAGATTGTTGTATTTGGTTGGTTGCATTTGGGTCGATTTGAGTAGTTAAGAAGTTGATAATTGTTGTTGCAAATGACGAGAACTACCAACAGGCCGTCAAAGGGTAAGAAAAAAGTGGGTGAGGGTTCCTCTAATGAGCCCGAGAATCCCGATAGTACCCGTTTTGAAAACCCTCAAGTCCAAATTATGTGTCAGAGTTTGAGCACCCCCCGCACCCTTATTAAGGAGCACTATTTAACCACCCGGGGACAGCCCTCTGTGCACGAATTGATACAATTTCATCGCTTACAGTTTTTTTGTCAAAAGCCCGAGGCCATTCATCTTCCTTGGGTTCTGGAATTCTTCAGCTCCGGGGTTTATGATGAGATTGAGACACGAGGATGGCTGGGGACTACCCTTTTGGTCCGGGGCAAACATGTCAATTATGAGTTGAGACAGATTAGGGAGAGCATAGGCACCCCGACCCCTCAGACATGCGAGTTCACCGCTCTTTACAATTCAGGGCGCCTCCGAGTTAGCTTGTCGGATATTTTGCAGGTTATTGGCCGAGAGGGGTGGGAATGGGTACCCGGAGAAGCTCATGTCCCCCGTAGGGCTCTATTACCCGAGGCTGCTTTCTGGCTCGACTTCATCAGATTCAATTTAATGCCGAGTACCAATAGATCAGAGGCAAACAAGGAACGGGCCACCCTCATCTACGCTATTATGTCCAAGAAAGCTGTGGACTTTGCCCGGGTAATCCACAAGTCTTTGACGGACCACTTTAGAAAGTTGAAGAATGAGTTAGGGCCATTGATTAACAAAGAATTGGCTAAGCAAAAGGGAGAAGGTCCCACTCGGAAGATTCCCATCATTCTCCCGTCACTGATCACAGCTTTATGCAAGGCGGCTAAGGTTCCACATTTCCTTTGGAGCGTACTGAGCTTCCTGGTTCGTATCTCACCGTGGTAGATGACGACTCCCAGGCTCCTCCACCACCAGCTACTTCAAAGAGGCCTCGCCCATCTTCATCCCAGTCTACTAGCTCCCCACAGTTTCCACCTATGGATGCCGCCGCCATTAGACAATTAAAGGATGAATTGAGGGAGGAGTTGCGAGATGAGATGAGGGTGGTCATGTCCGACACTTGTGCTTATTTCCGTCAGCTTTTTGTAGAGCATGATGCGTTTGTCGGTTGGGGGCCGTTTGATTATTCTGCTCCTCCACCTTACCCGCACCCCCCGCCTCAGCAGCCCGCAGATATGCACGAGTCAGGTGCTCTCGTTCCTGACGGAGGTGATGATGAGGCTCATAATGATGAGGCTCATAATGATGAGGGTAGCCCATTGATTGATTTGGATGATCTAGGCGGCGAGGATGAGGATTACATTGACCGTTTTGGCACCACCGATTAGGCTTATCTTGTTTTATTTCCATGCATGTTTCTTTTTATTTTTTTTGGATATCTTTTGTTGGGATGTTTGATATTTTATGTTTGATGTTTGGATGCTTGATGTTTTCCTTCCATGCATGTTTCTCATTTTTTTGTTTATCTCGTTTTGTTTTATTCTATTCTATCCAATGTTTGATGCTCTGTATGTCTAGCATTTGTTTACCTATGTAGTGATCGACACAGTGATTGCCATCCGTGGACTTGATTGCCTTAAGTGGACTCGGGTTTGCTTTTCAGCTTCCCTATGGTGACGTGTACTTTGCCCTTTTCTTTTTCAAACATTGGGGACAATGTTCATGATAAGTGTGGGGGTGTAGTATACTAGATCCAATATAGTCATGTTGATTCATGTTTTACATATTTCGGTCCAAGTTTGGTCAAGTTTGGGGGGTGCTGAACCTCTACATGTGAAATGTGTGCAATTTTAATTTTTTTTTTTTTTTTTTGGATAGAATTTCAACCCTTCACTTGAGGTATTGAGCATGGTTAATTTGAATACATGGTATGTTTTCTCTATCAATTTGGTTTTTAATGGCTATACACATCGTTCCTTGCTTATGGGATCCTAACTAGACTAGATTAACCTTAAGATGATTCACATATGCACCTAAATCGAAGGTAGAGGAGTTGAGTGGGCAATCATTTTGAAACACTTAAAGGCTTGATCCCGGAAATATCAACTTAAAGTTTTCACATGTGTTATGAGTTGAGAACATTAACTTTGTGTGCTTAATAATAATAAAAAGAGGTTGAACATTGGTATGACTGAAAAAAAAAAAAAAAAAAAAAAGTCAGGCTTAATAGATACTGGGGGCGAAGAGCACCATGCCTAGAATACTGTACTATTTTGCTAATTTGAGCTAAGCTCAAGCCAATGTAAGTGTTAAGTGAATAAGGACCTAGTTTGATTTTGTGGCCTTTGACACTCGAGTGATTAAGCCCTTAGGAATGTCTCCACATTTGATACCCTAAAGCCATCTGGTTTAGGAGTTATTGGCCTAAAACTCGTTACACGGGTGTCATAGAAAGCCTAAGAGGATCAAACATTGCACATGGTCTAACCTCTAATGTTTCGAGTTGAAAGTGCATAAGATAAATCCGAAAGTAGAATGAAGTGATAAATTTTTAAGTGGCTATGAAGTTGTATTCAATTCTCATACCATGTGAATAATCAAAAGTTGATAAATATGGGGTTAATGTTTGAAAAGTGGTAAGAATGCCACTTGACTATAATACTTGAGATTTATTACACTACACCCTTAGGATGATCTTTTCAATGTTAAGGCGTAACATGAGCAAATGTGTGATGTGTATATATTTGTAATATGAGCTTAAACAGATGAATTCATACCATTGTGTGCTATTAATCATTGTAATTTACGTTGAGTGATCGGGGTTGAAAATCTTTCGATTTTGTGGGTATATCGTCTGCAAACCCTCACGAGACTATAACTCGTCCTTTGAGGTAACTCAAAGGTTCAAAGGCTTGTTGCATTCGCTAAATGCAACCGTTTACTCCACGAAAGTGAGTTAGGTAGTTTTCTTTTTGTTTCTCTCTTTGATTGATGATGTTTCCTTATCTTAGAACTCTTATTGCTCGAGGACGAGCAATTGATAAGTGTGGGGGTGTTGATAAGAGGCATTTTTACGTGTTTTTAAGCCCCTTTGCGTTTATGTCTTAGGTTCATTTATCGCTTGATTCTTGCCACATGTGCGTTTAATTCGTGCATTAAGTGATTTCAGGTCTTAAATGGATACAATCAAAGAACGGGATGAAAAATGACGTATAAAACAAGTTTAGGCCAAATTTCTATGCACCCCTACGCCCGGGCGCCGTTTCAGCACCACTTTCTACGTTCGAGCGATATTTTCGTATTTTTAGAGACCGAATTTGATGAAGTTTCCTTCTACAAAGTTGTAGAACTATGTGTTAGCTTCAAATGAGGACTTGAATCATCCAAATCGGAGTTTTGTGGAGAGAGTTATGAAGGAAATACAATTGCTGCGCAAGACAGAGGCAAATACTCCCAACATTCTGATTTGGGCGCCCGAGCGCCGTAAAACCCGCGCCTAGGCGCGCCCACATCCGAGATTTGATTCCTTTCAGCCAAAAGATCATCATTTGATGGGGGAATGGAACATTTAAAGCCAAGAGGTCATCACATGTATGGGGGGAATGTCATAAGTATGTTTCTTACTAGATCTACTTTTGGGAATTTTATACTACTCACTTTAAGAGTAGTGGAGGGGACACTAGGGGGGACATACACATGAGGGGCTGATTTGTGGTGGTCTTCTTAAGGATTTGAGGGAGCAATTGACCGAAATCATCAAGAGAGGAAGGGAGAGAGAGGCATTTGATCCATCACTTTTCACTCATCATCATTCATCACTATTTCTTCATCACTTTTGGAGGGGAACAAAGAGGGAGGAGCTAAGGATTGAAGATCAAGAGCAAAGATCCATCATCAATCAATTGAGGGAGTTTTAATTATTTGCATTTACATGTTTATTTCCATGAGTATGTATATGTTTGTATTAGATTTTCTTAAGGCTTTGATGAGAGGCTAATATTGTAGAACTAAGGCCATGTGAAGGCCAAATTTATGAATCAATATATGTGAAGTTGCTCTTTGTATTAATTCTCCTATTGCTTTGTGTGTTAATTCTATGCTTTTATTCCAATCATGTGTTTGATCACCATATGCTTGCTATCTTGCCTAATCTAGTTGTTCGAGAGAAAATAGATTAGGGTGCAAGAGAATTAACACATCATCCGAAACAAATGAGGGATTGCCCTAGAAATAGGTAAAGATTCCCGGGTGTTGTTAGCCGGATTCGTTCGGGGAAGCTCTAGAACGTTAATGCGTGATTTTTGATTAGATTCTCGGATAGACATATTTAGAGAACCGTCAATTAATCATAGGATTATTATGTGCCGAGACATCGGGTAATAGTTAATTTAGGAGTTTCCACCAAAGCAATAGGAGTCTAATAATTCGAAGAGTAGTTCATATATATTGACGAGTAGATTTGGTTGTAGCATGTGCCTTAGTCATTTTATCATACGTAAGATTTAATTCATAGCTTGTTCCCTCCTTTGATCTTTCGTTTACTTAATTGTTTTCCTCTTGCTTTACTTTAATTGTCTTTACTTTCATTAGAATCATAAACTAGAATTCAAGTCTCCGTGGTTCGACAACCCGGACTTTTAGTCCACTTTATTACTACCACGACTAGTACACTTGCTATCAAAGCACGTTAAGTTTTAGCGTGTCAGTGGTTGTCCACCATTTATCTGTGAAGAAAGGTGCTCATCCTGTCAAGCAAGCTCAAAGTAAATTTCGTCCTAAGTTGGTGCCTTTGATCGAAAATGAAGTAAATAAGCTCATCGAAGTTAGATTCATTTGAGAAGTCAAGTATCCTACATGGATCTCTAGCATTGTTCATGTTAGAAAGAAGAATGGTCAAATTCGAGTTTGTGTCGACTTTAGAGATCTTAATGGTGTGTGTCCTAAAGATGACTTTCCACTACCTATTGCTGAACTCATGACTGATGACACCACTGGACACGAGGCTTTGATTTTCATGGATGGATCCTCTGGATATAATCAAATACGCATTGCGCCCAAAGATGAAGAGTTAAGGGCATTTCGTACTCCAAAAGGTATATATTGCTACAAAGTGATGCCGTTTGGGTTAAAGAACGCTGGTGTTACATACCAAAGAGCCATGCAAAGTATCTTCGATGATATGCTTCCTAAAAATGTTGAGTGCTATGTTGATGACTTAGTTGTGAAGTCTAAAATAAGAGAAGACCATCTTGATGATCCGAGAAAAGTCTTTGAACGCTTGAGGAGATACCAACTCAAAATGAATCCTCGAAAATGTGCATTTGGCGTGAATTTTGGAAAATTTCTTGGGTTCATTGTCCGTCACCAAGGCATAGAAATTGAGCAAGCAAAGATTGATGCAATTGTGAAGATGCCTGAACCCCGAAACATCCATGAACTCAAAAAGTTTGTAAGGAAAATTGGCGTATCTTTGAAGATTCATTTCAAATTTGCTGGTCGATGTCAACCATTCAGCCGCATCATGAAGAAAGGTGTTTTGTTCGAATGGGATAAAGCTTGTAGCAATGCTTTCAAAAACATAAAGGCGTATATGATCACGTCAACTGTGTTGGTGGCACATATGTCTGGGCGCCCATTAATTCTTTACATTTTTGCTCTGGAGTGTTCTGTTGGGGCTCTACTTGCACAAGAGAATGACAGGGGAAAAGAATGTACCTTGTACTATTTAAGCAGAATGATGACGCCAAATGAGTTGAATTACTCACCAATCAAAAAGATATGCTTGGCTCTCATCTTTGCAATCCAAAAACTGAAGCATTATTTTCAAGCACACACTGTTCGTCTTGTCTCTAAGGCAAATCCACTTGAGTATATAATGTCAAGACCCGTCCTTTCTGACAGACTCGTAAGGTGGTACCTCCAACTGCAGCAATTTGAGATCGTGTACATCCCTCAAAAGGATGTAAAAGGGCAAATCTTAACTGACTTCTTAGCTGATCACCCCAACCCTTCTGAATGGGAGTTGTCTGATGATCTACCTGATGAAGCTGTTCTTTTAGTTGAAGTAACACCTCCTTGGAAAATGTACTTTGATGGAGCTTCTCATAGGGAAGGAGTCGGTGTTGGGGCTGTGTTTATCACCTCCGATGGAGAAGTACTGCCATATTCTTTCACACTGATCCAAAATTTCTCAAATAATATTTCTGAATACCAAGCTCCGATCCTTGGGTTAGAAATGGCGGTCGATATAAAACAATTGCACCTTGGAGTGCTTGGAGACTCCAAATTAGTGATAAACCAATTAGAAGGATCATATGAAGTGAAATAGCCTGACCTATTCCCATACTTCAATTGTGCAAAATGACTTGTTGGATGGCTTGGGTATGTGACAATTGAACACGTACCAAGGAAAGATAATAAACATGTTGATGAATTGGCAAAACTTGCTTCTACCCTCGCTATTCCTGAAATGAAGCATGAATTCCAATATGTAAAAGCTGGGTTATCCCACCAATCTTTGAAGATGAGGATGGTGATGAAGAAGAGAACCACATTGTCAAAGTATTTGAAATAGAAAAGGAAGAATGGCGGCAACCACTGGTGGATTACTTGAAATACGAGAAATTACCTGATGATTCATCAGAGAATCGACATTAAACGTCGAGCAGCCCGCTTCATCTATTACAAAGACACGATTTGTAGGTACTCATTTGATGGGGTCTTCTTACATTGCTTAAACAATGATGAAGCCATTCAAGCTATGGAAGAAGCTCATTCCAGAGTCTGTGGAGCACATCAATCTAGCCCGAAGTTGCACTTTCGTATAAAAAAATGGGCTACTATTGCCCCATAATGGTTAAGGACTGTATGGATTTCGCTTAAAGGTGTCAAGCTTGTCAATTTCACGCGAATCTCATCCACCAACCATCTGAGCCACTACATCCTATTGTTGTTTCATGGCCCTTTGATGCATGGGGCTTAGATGTTGTCGGACCTATGAAAAATTCATCTACTGGGCACTTGTACATTCTGGCTGCAACTGACTACTTCTTCAAGTGGGCTGAAGCGATACCCCTCAAAGAGTTCAAAAAGGAAAATGTTGCTGATTTCATCCGCATCAACATCATATACCGGTACGGAGTCCCTCGGTATATAGTCACCGATAATGGAAAGCCAATTTTTGAATGCTCTGATAGACAAGTTGTGCCAAAAGTTCAATTTCAAGCAGAGAAAATCTTCAATGTACACTGCCCCTGTTAATGGCCTCGCTGATGCCTTCAATTAAACTCTCTGCAATTTATTTAAGAAGCTGATTGCAAAATCAAAGCTTGATTTGCATGAAAGAATTGCAGAAGCTTTGTGGGCATATAGAACTACCTATAGAACTCCGACTCAAGCAACTCCTTATTCACTAGTGTATGGAGTAGAAGTTGTAGTTCTTCTTAAGCAACAAATCCCTTCGTTGAGAATAGCCATACAGGGACTTACTGAAGATGAAAATGCTCTTTACGACTTGAAGAGTTGGAAGCCCTTGATGAGAAGAGACTAGAGGCAACAACGACTTGAGTGTTACCAAACTCATCTTCTTAGGACGTTCAACAAGTTTAAGTGCGATCACGCTCCTTTGAAGTTGGTGACTTATTCCTTGCTGTAAGAAGGCCCATCATTATGATACATCGGACTGGAAACAAGTTCATATCAAAATGGGATGGTCCTTATGTCGTTAAAAAAGTGTATACCAATGGCGCGTACAAGTTGGTCGCCAAAGACGGCTTAAGAATTGGCTCCATAAATGGGAAATTCTTAAAGCGTTACTATCCGTGAGTTTGTACCTTAAACTCTAAAAAAAAAAAAACCCAAAAAAAAAAAAAACAAAAACAAGAAAAGAAAAAAAGCTCCTTGACGTAAGAGCCTAAACTACATGTTACTCCTGATCCGCATGAATATAAACTGTGAACGATACCCACCAAAGTTAAATACATGTGGTTAAACTGTTAGTTTATCCCACTATCGGTATTTCATGTGGTTAAATATTAAATACTCCGCCTAGTCCAAGGTGGTTAAGAAATGGATACTCCTGGCCCGCATGAATATAAACTGTGTACGGCACCCTCCTCAAAACAAATTATATTGTTATTCTTGAATTACGTAATGACTTGATCCCTTTTATTAGGGTACGTAGGCAACTTGGATATATTTTTTAAGTCCAGTCATAAGTTTGAAAATTCTGTTGTTCATATGGAATGATAGTTCTCATTATGCTTGTTAGTTAAAAAAAAAGGCACATATACCTTAAAGCATTACAAGATAGAAAAAAAATTCTATTATGTAATTGCGTACATGGGGGCAACACAAAAAAAAAAAAAAAAAACCAAAAAGGGAGAGGAAAACTCAAGCAAATAGATCAAAGTTTCTCATTCTCCTTGTCACTGCCTCTAGATGTGCAATCGAAGTCTTCAAAATTTTCTGTTGCTTCTTCACCCAATAGAAAAGCATTCTCAAGAGCAGTAATGCTCCTCGATACAAGCTTAAACTGTCAACAATACTCCTTGATACGAGTATAAAATGTCTACAAGTCCCAACGAAACACAAGTACAATACTCCTTGATAAGAGTATAAACTATCTACAAATTGAAAAACAAATTGAAGAACTCCTTGATATGAGTTTAAACTATCTTCAAATTCAAATGAAAACTCCATGATACGAGTATAAACTATCTACCAAATCGAAGCACTCCTTTGATACGAGTATAAACTATCTAACAAATCGAAGCACTCCTTGACGCGGGTATGGAAAACGTCTACAAATTCAAGCCAAGGGAAGAACTCTTGATAAGAGTATAAATTGTCACAAATCAAATTCAAAGTGAAGAACTCTTGACAAGAGCATAAATAGTTCACTTTTATGGAGGATGTTCTCTCGATGAAGGAAGGAAATTGTTGCTATAATGTTAACCATGATCATTGGGTGAGCCCTGCCTAATTTTGAAAGAAAAGGAAGATAATAAGGAGAAGGTTGCCAAAAATTGATTTGGCGAAATAAATTGGTCTATTAAATTATTAAAGTTTAAGATTAATTCTTAAACTTTATTCCATGGTGCATTTGATCAAATCCAAGGCGCCAATGCAAAGCCCAATTACAAAGAAATGAAGTAATGGATCGTGACAGTATTCACTCCAAGACTCGCTTTCAAGCACCGTCCATGAATAAGTCTCGAGGGGGCATTTGTAGACATATTAAATTTTTAACCAATGAAATGGCGACATGTGGAATACATATTAGATGTCAATCTTAAAAATTATCTATTTATATTTTAGGAATTTAATCAAATTTCAACTCCTAAATTAAATAGTCAAATAAATTGATATCCTATATATCTATCTATATATATATATATATATATATATTTCAAGCAAATAAAAAATGTCATGTGCCTAAATGATATATTATGGAAATTCAAATAATATATTATGGCAAGTCAAATCTAGGGTTGTTGCATCTTTTAAATCATCCCATGCAATTTATTTCCTGATAGAAAAGATTATATATATATATATATATATATATTTATATATATAATAAATATATAATATATAGTATGAGGCTGCACGACACTTATATATATATAGTATGTATATATATTATTTATATAAGGTAATAAAGTGGTCACATGGTACTAAATAGCTATATATATATATTATATAATATAAATATGTATATATATGTATAAGCAAAGTGGTTACACGCCACTTGCTTAAGAAATATATAATATTAGTATTATATATAGGGGTTATTGCAAATTACCGCATATGTTAATCCGAAAATGCTAAATTCCCCATGTGTTAAAAAATAATCAAACCCCGTATTTTATTAAACCCTGCGCAAAAGCCCCTCTCCGTCAATAATTACCTGAATTTGGTATACACGTGCGCGTGCTGAGATTGGAATTATTTTTTATGCATAAAAAGACAATTTTAACCCTCTAATTTAAATAAAAGTAAATAAATTAACTAAATATGGGTAGATGGGTAGGATATGATCTATTTGGGTAGGATATATTGGATTTGGGTGACCCAAACCCAAGCCCAAATTAATTTTTCCATTTTTTCTTATTTTTTTTTCCTTTTCTTTTTTCTTCTTCTCTTTCTTTCTTCTCGCACCCCCCTCGCAGCCATTGATGACCCACTTCCAATTTCAGATTTGCAGCTGCCGTCCACCACCCATGCCCCACCACCACCGTATCCTTCATCTCTGCCGTTTCAAAACGTCGCCTCTTCTTCCACACATGTCCCCGGCCAGTACCACCGAAATCGCAAACCATCACCGCCTTACCACCGCCACCTAAACCACAACCTACCACCCAATACTCACTCCAAAACACCATTCGTCGCCGTCACTGTCTGCAGCCCATCGTTCGTATCCGAACCACCACCAATTGCCCTTTTTTTCAGCAGAATCGATGCCTCTTTCTCCATTTTCCATTTTCTCCAATTAATCTCGCTCCAAACCACCATTCCTGCCACCACCGTAGTGAAGCCCAACCGATAGACCGCCGCCTCACCCAACCTAGCCACCACCATCGTGAATCGTCACCACCATCTAAGCCATCGGCACTGTGCTTTTGAGATGTAGGCTGTGTGTTTATGTTTTTTACTTTTTTTTTTAATTTTCTTTTACGAAAAATAGCAGCCTTTTGATTTGAAAAATTGTAATTTAGGAAAATGAAACAAATGATGACCATTGATAGATTTTTGGGTAAAAAGTAGACTTAAATCTGGGCCATTCATTTGAATCTAAGTTAGATAATATCCAATGGTTAATAATGTGTGGATATAATCTTGATCCGATGGTCAAAATTTTAAATTTTAAAATTTTAAAATTTGTTTAATAGAAAGGTATAACGGGAATTTTGGGCCAAAAGTTAACACTATTAACTCTAACAAAAGGAATTGGAGAGTGAGCTACTTAAAAATTAATAGGGGGTTGTTTTTTCATATTTATTTAACAAAGGGTTTTTTTTTAGCGTTTTCGGATTAACACAGGGGGTTAATTTGCAATAACCCCTTATATATATTTCCTCTTTTAAATTAGATTGCAAATCAAGTCATATTCTATTGCAATTTAAATCATATTTTCAAAAGAACGAAATAAATAGCCAACCAAGTTATTGAGGACCAATTAAATTGTGCCACCTCATCAAATAATGATGGCAAATTCTCATCCCTACAACTATAAATAGGGGTTCAAATTCATTCACTCAACACACCAAAAATTTGAGCAAGAGAGAGATATCAAGAAATATATTGAAAGTTCTCTCTACTCAAATTCAAGAAGGTTCAAGGCCGCGATTAAAGTGTTTAGTGTTAATCAAAGCGGTTTGGTGGCAATCAAGGCGTTTGGTGTCAATCAAGGCGGCGATCAAGGCGTTTGGTGTCAATCAAGGTGGCGATCAAGGCGTTTGGTGGCACTCAAGACGATATTCAAGGCAGTTTTGGTGATCAACAAAAAAGTTCAAGGCGACGTTCAAGGTGTTCTTGACGAAATCTATCAAATAATAATGATTAATTCGAAATTTAGGTACAAATCTCTTAAATTAACGTTATTAAAATTCAAATCAAAATTGGAGGAAATCGAAGAGTCGAATCCACCAACAAAATATTCAAATAATAACGATTAATTCAAAATTTAGGTACAAATCTCTTAAATTAACGTTTTTAAAATTCAAATCAAAATTGGAGGAGATCAAAGAGTCGAATCCACCAATAAAACATTCAAATAATAACGATTAATTCGAGATTTAGGCACAAATCTCTTAAATTAACGTTTTTAAAATTCAAATCAAAATTGGAGGAGATCAAAGAGTCGAATCCACCAATAAAATATTCAAATAATAATGATTAATTCGAGATTTAGGCACAAATCTCTTAAATTAACTTTATTCAAATTCAAGTCAGATTTGGAGGAAATCAAAGAATTGAATCCGCCAACAAAATATTCAAATAATAACGATTAATTGATGATTTAGGCACAAATCTCTTAAATTAATGTTATTAAAATTCAAATCAAATTTGGAGGAAATCGAAAGGTTGAATCCACCAACAAAAGATTCAAATAATAACGATTAATTCGAGATTTAGGCACAAATCTTAAATTAATGTTATTCAAAGATCAAGTCAAATTTGAAGGAATATCAAAGTACAAAAATTCCTTCAAAGAATTCCACCAAAGATCCAATTGTTTGAACTGAAGAATCAGAGAAATTAATTAGAGATTGTAACCACTTTCTTTTTATTTCAATTCAATAAAATTTATTTGTGTAATTTTTTTTTTGTCTGATTAAATTGCAGATATTTAAAATTTGTTGTTCACAATACCAACGTCAAAAAACGTCAAAAGCCACAACACGTATTGTCCGAAAATGCCTAACATTAAAATTATGATAAGAATTTAGAGGTACTTGTTTGTTCGAAACAAACTAAATAAAAAAAAGATGAAGCAGAAGAAGAAAGAAAGAAAAGAGCACAAATAGGTCGATCATATAAAGTTCAAGTAAAATAAATAGGAATTCATAAACTATTAAATGTATGAATGAGATTGTTTTATTCAATCGAGTATAAATTTTATAACTTGTTAAAATGTTAAAATGGAGATAAAAATTAATATGATCCATATTTTTGCACATGTTAAAATGTCAAAGCAATCCGCGCCATTATGTACTATTTAAAAAACAAATTGATGATATTTCAATTTTCCAATATGTTGACCTGCAGAGGCTGCTTTCTTTGTAGGCAGTGTTAAAGGAGACTTTAAGGGTGAGTTTGTGCCGGCAATCGACGGAAATGATGTGGTTTGCTCGACGGTGATCTGAGGCTTGTCTCCATCACGGGGCACGGCACGACTAAACATTTGCCCAAGAAATAAATTGGATAGAGGCTCTGTGGGTGGTGAAGCTAGTGCACCACTTCGAGTGGGCGGAGGATAGTTTAAGAAAATAATTATCTATTGAAAAAGTAACAATATAATATTTATATAAATGGGAATATAGTTACAAAAATATTAAAAACTTATCTAAAAAATATTAAAAACATCAAAAAAATGAAAAATAAAAAAGTATTAAAAATTATATAATATGTAAATTTATTTTTAATGGCGAAATATTTTGACAAATAAATTAATTAAAAACTCAAAAAAAATAAAAAACAACAAAAATCATAAAAAATTTGTAAATAAAATAAAATTAGAAAACAAAATAGTTTTTTTTAATCCTAAAAAAATGAAAAAAATAGAAAATATTAAAAATTGCGTCAAACTAAATTTTAAATTTGAATAAAAGTATCTTTCACTATCTGCCGATTTCCAATGACAATTAATAAATTAATTAAAAACTCAAGAAATTAAAAAATCGTAAAGAAACGTAAGAAAAATAAAGAAACATATATATAAAAAAAGGTGAAACAAATTAAACAAAAACTTTGAAATATGAAATTATAATATTAAAAATATTATTATTATTTTTAATTATATATATTTTTAATATTATTTATAGATGTATTAATTATAAAAAAATTAATCATTATAAATAAAAGAAAGAATAACTTAGATAAAAAAATATTTTATTTAATATTTCGAAAAAGTGAGACTAATTAAACTAAAAAATTTGAAAGTATTTGAGTTAATATCTCCAAATTAAAAGTCAATTTTTCTTTCACATGCAAAAATCCCCAAATTGAATGTTAATTTTCCCGCCAAATGAAAAAATCTCCAAATTCAAGTCAATTTTCTCGTCAAATGATATTTTTCGGCCAATTTTGTACTCAAATGGCCGAATTTCTCGCCGGAGTGTACCAAATTGCCAATTGGACCCTTTTTTGTATGAAAAAAATGTGCACGATCTTTTCATGTACCAAAAATACAATTTTCCTAATAAACATACATTCTTTGATGAGATTTTTCCATTAGCATATCATGAAAAGTGTAATATCAGTAGTAAAGATATCACCAAATAAATAGATTTCTTTAATGAGACATAAACGTAGTGGCATCCATGTCAAGTGTTGGATTGTAACCGAAAAAATCCTGGCTTTTCAAAGTATAAAAGGAGAAAAAAACCAGCATAATCTTACCCAACTATTCTAGCATATAACGTGGTGCTTATAAGATAAAAAAACAACTTTAATTGGAAATTGTTTTGTTAATTGAATCTTACTTTTTCTTTTCCTTGCCTTTTTATTCGTGAATTGATCAGATGTACATATGATGTATATGCTCCTCCGATATATGAATTACAATTCGTTTCTTTCAAAAAAGGACCATATCAATTATGGAGGGACCACTAAATTTATGCAACTTTTATTTTCATTGAACTGAAATATAGTTTAGGTTGCTTCCTCGAATATTTATTCCTTCCTTGAAGATTATTTCAAACTTCATTCTCAACTAATTTTGCGGTCCAACTTAAGAAGGGTGATTAGTATATATATTAACTAAAATAAGAAGTAAAGCAAACAGCTGACCCTATAAGAATATAGCATGCAAATTTTATGAACCAATTTAGGGAGGGTTTGGCTGAGCTTATAAGCTCTTAAACAGCTTGCAGAGTGTATGATAATTTTTTTAGTAAATTAGCTTATAAGCTCTTAAAATAAGTTGTTAGGAGCTTATCAGCTTCAAAAATATCTTATGCACACAAAGTTTATAAACTTTTTAAAATAAACTTTAACCAACCCTCTTAATTTGTGGACTATTGCACATCATATATTTTTAACTGCAATGTACATTTTTTCTCCTAGTTATGAATAGAAGAGCATTCTTCCTTGAGATATAATTTACATGGTCCATACAAATGGGATGTGGTCATTGTTAGGTAAAGAACAATATTCATGCATTCAGAAACAAATTCGAAAATTTGAATCGTCTTTATTTTAATTTATTAAACTAACTCTCTCTCTCTCTCTCTCTCTCTCTCTCTCTCTCTCTCTCTCTCTCTCTCTCTCTCTCTCTCTCTTCCTTGGCCAAAATTGAATTCTTATGTAGTTTAAATGGAGTCGGCTGCCTTGAGTATTCGCAACGTGTTTTTTAGACAGACGCGTCATGATTTATATTCATATGAACATCGTTATTCAATTGAATATATATATATATATATTACATGTAATTGTTGAACAAATTTAACGAACAATTTGAAAAATGCAAGAAAAGGATGAGAGTGTTTCGAGGCGAGAATTAACTCTATCCTTAACACAAAATTGCCCCGGCTATAGATGGTACCGGCTTTGACAAAACGTGTCCCAAGATACAACGAAACCTTTTCTGAAGATTGAACCACTTCAATTTCAGAAAAAATCGAACTTTACTAAACTGCTGAAAAACTCAGGAAATGTTTGATGATGATATGATGAACTCAAGAACACTAGAGAGAATGTGTTTGAGTTGGTGTGAATTTCAGAATGCTGGAGGACCCCTTTATATAGGTGAAAAATCTGATAGAATTAAATCAGAAATTTAATTCTGCCATTAACCATTTTGTAACAGCCCAAATAAATCAAATGTTATGGCTGTTATGAAATAGTCTTCTAGAAGGCTGAATTTAAATTTAATTCGAATAAAAAAAAATGTGGCCAGCATTTTATTAATTCAAATTGATTTAATAAAATCAAATTTAGCTTTGTTGGATTTTCTAAAAAGCCCAATTAAACTTTTGTCCAAAAAGAATAATAGAGAAACCCAAGCCCACACAAAACACCTCAAGCCACAAGACCAAGACCAAGACCAAGGCCCAGGCCCATGGCCCACGACCCGGCCCGAGCGCCTCGAAACACTCTCATCCTTTTCTTGCATTTTTCAAATTGTTCGTTAAATTTGTTCAACAAACTTAACACGAATTTTTTTTTCTGTCGATTCAAATTTTTTCGATAAATCTGAAAATGGCAAACCGTGATGATGTTGCAGCTGCTGCTGATACTCTAGACTTCGGCCTTGGTCCTGGAGCAGGCCTTGGTCTCGGCATTGGTTCCGGTTCAGGTTTTGGTTCCGGTTCTGGCTTCGGTTCTGGTGGGGGCGCCGGGTTAGGCTCCGATTCAGGATTAGGTCCTGGTTTCGGGTCTGGCTCTGGTCCGGTTCCTCCATTTGTTCCTATGGCTAACCCGGTGATACCGGCTCAGGCTGAAAAGCCATTCAAGTTCAGCGGGGCTGACTTTAAGAGGTGGTAGCAAAAGATGCTGTTCTACCTTACGACTCTGAGCCTAGTAAGGTACTTAAGGGAAGACGCTCCCTATGTCTCGGCTGAGTCAACTGATAGCCAACTAAGGATGGCTTATGATTCTTGGATCCAAGGTGATTTCCTTTGTAGGAATTACCTACTCGGTGGATTATGTGACTCACTTTACAGCGTCTTTCAAGAAGTGAAGTCTGCCAAAGACCTCTGGGAGTCACTGGATAAGAAGTATAGAACTGAGGATGCCGGACTGAAAAAGTTCGTGGTCGCGAAGTTCTTAGACTTCAAAATGGTGGACTCCAAGTTCGTCACGAGCCAAGTCCAAGAGCTTCAGATAATAATTCATGAAGTTCACGCTGAAGGGATGGCTCTAAGTGAATCCTTCAAAGTAGCTTCAGTTATAGAGAAGTTACCGCCCTCGTGGAGGGATTTCAAGAATTACTTGAAACACAAGAGAAAGGAAATGAGTCCAGAAGACTTGGTTGTCCGACTCAGAATAGAGGAAGACAATCGGGGCTCTGACAAGAAGCCTTAAGTGCAGGCGATGGCAAACATTGCCGAAGTTCCGGAAGGCTCCAACCGGAAGAGAAAGTTCCAGGGGAAACCCAAAGGAAATGCCCAGAAAAAGCAAACTGGGAAAGGAAAGACGAAACAGGGAAATGGTTGTTTCAACTGTGGCCATCCGGATCATTGGGCTAGAGACTGCAAAGAGCCCAAGAAAAATAAGTCTCAAGGGCAAGGTTTTGGTCAGAACCAGAACAAAGGCAAGCAGGTTCAGAACCAGGCTCCGAACCAGGTTCACTTGGCTGTTGATGACGTCAAGGGCATCAACGAAATGATCGATGACCTATCTGACAATAGGGTCCCACTAGACTTGTCTGAACTCGATCTCACCGCTGTTGTGTTCGAGACAAATCTGGTGGAGAACCCAAGGGAGTGGTTCATCGACACTGGGGCAACCTGCCACATCTGTTCTGATAAGGAGGCGTTCTCATCTTACTCTCCTTCTGATGGGCGAAAACTGTATATGGGAAACTCTACCACTTCTCCGATTCTAGGAATTGGCAAAGTGGTGCTGAAGATGACCTCCGGGAAAGAGCTGACTCTGACCGAGGTGCTACATGTTCCTGAAATTCGCAAGAATCTGGTATCAGGATCTGCCCTAGTGAAGAACGGGTTCAAGCTAGTGTTTGAGGCAGATAGGTTTTCATTTACAAAGCGTGGAATTTACGTAGGAAGAACAGGGCCTTTTTAAAATGAATGTAATGAACGTTATTCGCGCTGTTGTAACCGAAATTGATGATATTAAAATTACATCTTCTGCTTACTTGCTTGAGTATTCAAATTTATGGCATGTTAGACTGGGACATGTGAATTTTAATACTATGCGAAGACTAATAAATTTAAATTTATTACCTACCTTCAAGGTTGAAACGCAACACAAATGTGAAATTTGTGTTGAAGCGAAACTTGTCAAACTACCGTTTCCCTCAGTGGAAAGGAACTCCGCACCTCTAGAACTTATTCACAGTGATATCTGTGATTTAAAGTTTGTGCAAACTAGAGGTGGGAAAAAGTATTTCATTACATTCATAGATGATTGCACAAAGTATTGTTATGTGTATTTACTTAAAAGTAAAGATGAAGCGCTTGGAGCGTTTACACATTACAAAACTGAAGTTGAGAATCAACTTGGGAAAAGAATAAAAGCTATCCGAAGTGATAGAGGTGGAGAATACGGAGCACCTTTTGATGAATTCTGTACCAACTCTGGAATTATTCATCAAACGACGGCACCATATTCACCTCAATCAAATGCTGTTGCTGAACGAAAAAATCGTACTTTTAAAAAAATGATGAATGCGATGTTGATAAATTCTGGATTACCTCATAATTTGTGGGGGGAGGCGATCCTCTCTGCCAATTATATACTTAATAAAACTCCCCACAAAAGTAGGAGTGAGACTCCGTACGAACTCTGGAAAGGTCACAAACCTTCATATAAGTACCTCAAAGTGTGGGGGTGTTTGGCTAAGGTAGAAGTACCTAAACCCAAACAAGTTAAGATAGGGCCTAAAACTATTGATTGCATATTCATTGGTTATGCACTTAATAGTAGCGCCTATCGATTTCTGGTACATAAATCTGAGATTTCTGAGATTCATGAGGGTACTATCATGGAATCTAGAAATGCTTCTTTTTTTGAGGACATCTTTCCAAATAAGGAAAGAACTGAAGAAAATCCTCTTAAAAGAACACATGAAGCGTCTACGAGTGGTTCTAATCCCGGGGACGAAGAACCTCGACGTAGCAAAAGGGCAAAAGTTCCTAAAACGTTTGGTCTCGACTTTGTATCTTATACATTAGAAGGTGAACCAAAGACGATTAAGGAGGCAATGTCCAGTCCAGATGCTCAACTCTGGAAAGAGGCTATCAAAAGTGAAATCGAGTTTATTATACACAACCATACCTGGGAGTTGGTTGATCTTCCAAAGGGAAGTAAGCCTTTAGGCTGTAAATGGATTCTCAAACGAAAATATAAGACTGATGGATCTGTTGATAAGTATAAGGCCCGTCTGGTAGTCAAAGGATACCGACAAACAGAGGGTCTAGATTTCTTTGATACTTATTCTCCAGTAACGAGAATAACATCCATTAGATTATTCATCGCTATTGCCGCGCTGCATAACCTTGAGATACATCAAATGGATGTTAAGACTGCGTTTCTGAACGGAGAATTAGAAGAAGAAATATATATGGAACAACCCGAGGGGTATGTTGCTTCTGGATAGGAGAAAAAGGTGTGTAAACTTGTAAAGTCCTTGTATGGACTTAAACAAGCGCCAAAGCAATGGCATGAAAAATTTGATAACACTATGTTATTAAATGGTTTCAAGATAAACGAGTGCGACAAATGCGTGTATGTTAGACAAACACATAACGCATATGTTGTAGTGTGTCTCTATGTCGATGACATGCTAATTATGGGTAGTAATCATGAAATCATCATGAATACTAAAGGAATGTTAAAGAAGAACTTTGACATGAAAGATATGGGGTTGGCAGATGTCATACTTGGGATTAAAATCTTAAGAACATCTGAAGGAATCATACTGTCACAGTCTCATTATGTTGAGACAGTTCTGGAAAAATTTCTTCCCAGCGACAGTGCGGTTGTTAAGACGCCAGTAGACATGAGCGTTCACCTAAGTAAAAACTATGGCGAACCCGTGTCACAGTTAGAGTATGCTAGGGTCATTGGGAGTTTAATGTATATCATGAACTGTACCCGCCCTGATCTAGCTTACTCTATGAGCAAGTTGAGTAGGCTCACAAGTAATCCTAGTTTAGACCACTGGAAGGCCTTAACTAGAGTACTTAAGTACTTAAAGTACACAAAGAGCTTTGGATTACACTACTCAAGATATCCAGCTGTAATAGAAGGATACAGCGATGCTAATTGGATATCAGACACAAATGACTCTAAGTCCACGAGTGGGTATATTTTTACCATCGGTGGTGGAGCGGTGTCATGGAAATCATCTAAGCAAACTTGCATAGCCCGATCCACAATGGAATCAGAATTCATAGCTTTAGACAAAGCTGGTGAAGAAGCTGAGTGGCTACGAAATTTCTTAGAAGATGTTCCCTGTTGGGAAAAACCAGTGCCCCTATCTTAATTCATTGTGACTGTCAGTCGGCAATTGGTAGGGCGCAAAATAGTATGTATAATGGTAAGTCTAGACATATTCGTCGTAGACATAATACCATTAAACAATTGATCTCTAACGGAATTATTTCCATTGATTATGTGAAATCAAAGGAGAATATTGCAAATCCTTTGACGAAAGGATTGCCTAGAGATCAAGGAGAATACCTATCAAGAGGAATGGGTTTAAAGACTACAAATTAAAGAATGGACATAGTGGTAACCCAACCATGTTGACTGGAGATCCCAAGATCTTGGTTTAATGGGACAACTAAGCTGTGAATATTCGGTGAGGCACTTAAGAGTTTAATTCACATAAACTCTAAACCCATTTCTATGATAAAGAAGTGCAACCTGCAAGTTGTAGCAAAGGTTAAGCTGGGCTTTTAATGATTCCTACACTGTCTAAATGAAGTGGAGTATGGCAGGATACTCTTAATTAGGAAGTCACCTATGTAAGTGTGAGGGCTAGGCCGCCTCAACATTGAGTAAAATGTAAACACTACTGAAACCAAAAGGGGGTGCCACGGCCAAAATGGACCCAACCATGAGAACTGAAAAACTGCTGAAAGTTTATTATGTGAATATCGTTGTCTGGGTTTACACGAACGGCTGACCAATTCAAGACATCACGTTCATTGGGTAGCCTAGTAAATCCGATGATACTTCACTAAGAAAGGTTCAAAGCCAAAAGCTACCTCTTCTGATGTGATAAACTTTCAATCGAAATCTCAAGAGCATGCATTGCATTAATTTCATTCGTGCGGGGGATTGTTGGAAAAAAATTGGATTTTAAGAGTTTTACAAAGTGTGTGTTCCACCACTTTTGTGTACGAAATTCGAACACCGTACATATCCGGGATACAAAAGATTATTGGATAATCTTAGTCTACGTTCCGAGTAGATGAGATTAGCATTTCGAATTTCTCAATTCGGACTTGTAACCAATGAGAAATTAAGTGCTAAAGTGAGGTGTTTGAACTTGTGTATCCCACATAGGATATAAATCACTATTCAAGTGGGTTTATAATCCCTTACCTCAAGACAAGGGTTTGGCCCTTGGGTCATCCACTTTGGGCCTTTGTGTGAAAGGGGAAGGAGCTATGCAATTGTGTCTAGGCCCAAGTTCTTAGCTCCTCACTCGGGCGGTCCGGTGCACCGGACCGGACCTCGGAGCACGGACCACGGGCTCGGGCCGGGGCCGGGTCCGGGGCCAGGTCCGGGCTCGGGCCGGGTCGTGGGCCTGGGCCTTGGTCTTGGTCTTGTGGCTTGAGGTGTTTGGTGTGGGCTTGGGCCTCTCTATTATTCTTTTCGGACAAAAGTTTAATTGGGCTTTCCAGAAAATCCAACAAAGCTAAATTTGATTTTATTAAATCAATTTGAATTAATAAAATGCTGGTCACATTTTTTTTATTCGAATTAAATTTAAATTCAGCCTTCTAGAAGACTATTTCATAACAGCCATAACATCTGATTTATTTGGGCTGTTACAAAATGGTTAATGGCAGAATTAAATTTCTGATTTAATTCTATCAGATTTTTCACCTATATAAAGGGGTCCTCCAGCATTCTGAAATTCACACCAACTCAAACACATTCTCTCTAGTGTTCTTGAGTTCATCATATCATCATCAAACATTTCTTGAGTTTTTCAGCAGTTTAGTAAAGTTCGGTTTTTTCTGAAATTGAAGTGGTTCAATCTTCAGAAAAGGTTTCGTTGTATCTTGGGACACGTTTTGTCAAAGTCGGTACCACCTATAGCCGGGGCAATTTCGTGTTAAGGATAGAGTTAATTCTCGCCTCGAAACACTCTCATCCTTTTTTTGCATTTTTCAAATTGTTCGTTAAATTTGTTCATCAGTAATAATATTATATTCTCTAAATCTTCTTTAAGCGTCTCTTTTCAAGAAAATTAGTTCAATGTGTTAAAGCTTTTGGCTGGTTGGTACATAGAGAACAAAAGTTATATAAATAAATGAAACAGAAAGGAAAAGAAGCCTCTAATTGAGGAACAGAGATTCCTTGAACAATCTTTGCTATTTGGACAGTACACAAACTTGGAAAAGTAGTAGTTAGCTAGCTAACAAAAAGCAATTCAACATATCCTACGAAATTCCTAACATTTTCTAAACAACACCTAACACTAATTTCACAACACACACAAAAAAAAAAAAAAAAACACTTACTTGAATTTTTTTGTTTGCTTTAATCTACTTAAATTTGTAGTAGTTGAAACGGATGCCATCAAATTATATAATTTTTTCAATCCAAATACAACGTTGTTATGTATGCACAACCGATGCTCGTTTTCCAAACCTTGTGTCAAATTATTGGAATAACTATTCAAAACGTGGAGAATGTTTTCCTTCCCAGCCATAATTCAAAGTATCGGCCGATGCTTATCCGGATCGACCCTTGCCGATCCGATAATATAGAGTAATATCTAATATTATCCGAGGTTATACATATCGTCGATAACATCCGATAATAACGGATGATATCACCGATACAGTGATATTATCAGTCGTCTCGGGATATTATCGGAGATAATATCGGCTAATATCGGGCATCTAGCGTATTATTTTCAAGAACAAAACTTTCATTGGTTATTTATAAATATGCTTTAGGATATGATTTAATGGGTATATTATTGCATATACCCTGAAAAACTTATGATATAATTATGAAAATATTCTTCACTATTATAAATTTAGGCACAACAATAATATTATATTTAAATTATTTATATCTAATGCGATATTTTCTTTTGAAATGTACCAATATACTTTTGTTTTCTATCTATTCTACAATTATATAAAAAATTTATAATTTTTTGAGCAACTTATCATGCGTTATTTCGTATCGCCTGATAATATCCCGATACGCCGCGACCGATATGAAACAATACCTGCCGATATCATCACTGATACCGCGACTTTGAACCATATTCCCAACTTCCCTGTACATAGATGCAAAAGGACAGGATGGCTGTAGCAAGTTTAATTTTAACTCTGCCTCCAGAGCTCCTCTGGCCAACCAAAACAACACTATGGGACACGAGCTGCATAAAAATTTCCACGAGCTCATCTTTCTAGTTTTCCTATGGATATGGTTCAAAAAACCCCTCAGCAATCCACAGGTTGATGAGCTTGGGAAGATGAATATTGTATTTTGGAGGGAAAACTCCCAAATAGAGAAAACATGCTTTCAAATAGTAAGGCAAATGCTCGTAATTAACTCGAAAGTAGAACCTTTGACATTTCTTCATCAGCATTAAAGGGAATTGCATTTCCATTATCTGATACTTTGTTCCAATACTCTGGCTTCTTCTCAGTTTTGGATAGATGCATGTTTGGCAGCCGCGATAATTGCAAGAGGAAGTCCGTCGCATTTCTCGACAATCTTTTTCCAACATTCTCAAGTTCACTAGGGCGTAAATCTTGAGCAAACACCTCACGAAATAGATACCAACTTCCTTCTTGATTTAGGAAACGCATTGTATGAGAATAGAGTAACAGATACCAAAGATAACCATATCTCTCATAGATAGAAAATGATGGAGATCAGCTCGATTTTAGTTACCTTATTTATCCCCGAACTCATTAATTAACTTGTATATATACTTGCTTTGGAGAATGAATAAAGAGCTCTTAAACTTTCATGCAATTACTCTCTTATATTATTTATGCGTTTACACGCAATATTCTCATATTTTATCATATAAATTTATTGGTGTGAATCAGACACACATCAACTGTAAGGAAGAAATGAAGCCCTCTATATCAAAATCAAACAAGAGAAAGGTATAAATAAAACATGAATTTACATAAGATTTTATTTAGTTACGGTATTATTGAAGTTTTAATTTTCAATTTACTTAGTTTCATCGAATATTCATTCAGCCTTTCATATCAATAAATATTTAACTTTTCAAATAATTATAATTAATTAAATAATAACTCATCAGTTAAACTATTGTTTAACTTTTGGATTTATCAAGTTGAACAATATCTATGTATATATATTATTTTGGCGATATCATATGGTCCACATGTAATGCACGTGATAAATCTCTGTAATGTGGGATAAGTTAATCAGATACCCTTGGAGGGGATTATTTATTAGTTGAATTGGGGATAAAAACCCGGGCTCCTTATCAATATTAATAATGTGTCAAACATGTGATTATCCAAGATTATATAAACTATCAACCCCAATCATGTGTTTTAATTTCATATTTGTACACCTCATTTGCTTGCAATGTTGTGATTACATTGGATAAAATTGTGCATATTATTGATGCTAGATTTAATTTGGTGTAAATACTACATATTATTTTGTTTGTTTCAAATATTAAATCCCCCTGATATCCAATTCAGTATCATGTTTAGATATTTGGTTGGTAAGATTTAATGGGTTGGATAAGACTGCTTTATCAAAATTACCCTGGCCTTTGTTCATTGGATTACCACAAAATAAATTCAACTTCATGCCTACCCATATCAACTTTCCCCTATCAACTTCGAAACACCTGTTTCTCATACAATTACATAAACTATCCATCTTTTAGTGTTTGACTATTCAATCAACTCAAATTTGAGAACCCAAAAATGTCTTATGGACTAGAACTGGAATTCCATGCACGTAAAGAGAGAAAGGAATGATGCTTATTATCCCAAACAGTGATCTTTTTGCTCAATGGATGAAATATGAGGTTTACTTTCAATGGAAACCATTAAAATCAATTCATTGGAACGCAACGACAATATTAATATTTGATCTGGCAATGAATTTCCTAGCTAAATATTCTGAAGTTGATTTGTTTTTGAATTTCTGAAATGCTAGATCCAATTCTCAATTTTGAATTTAAAGAATTGTTAGATCACTTTTTCAATTTATCCATAGTTTTAAAACAAATGAGAAAGAAAGTTGAGGTGGAAAGTGAGAACAGAATCAAAGAGCAACAAGCAAAAATGAAGATGAGAAATTTGCAAAAAAGGAAATTCTTGTTGAGGTGTAGGGCAGAAGAAGAGATCGAGGGCAATTTTGTCCATAACTAAATTAATATGGGTTTTCGAAAGGTGAGTGATACTAAATATCACCTAGGAGGTGGTATCGACTATCCAATTCTTGCATAATTATATTACAGGCCACCCATTAATACTAGTCCCACTCTTGTGCAAGCAAACAACTGCATGGGCTTGATAATATATGTATCACGCCCATACATAGCAAGCAAACAGACCCGTAGGAAATACTCAACTGAAAGAGTTGGACCAGTTGCTCACTTGCTTGCGCTATTGATTCTGCATTGCCTCTCATATAACATTAGCATCTCTTCATAACTATGAAGTTGTACTAATTTAAAAAATTTTGTTCCAATATATCCGGAATTTGTATTAGCATCTCTTGATAAATAAGAAATATTTTTGTGTTACAAAAGCTTCATCGTCTGGTTCATTAAACTTCCCTGATGGTCTCTTAAAGATAAATAAAAAACCTATAAAGGTAGTGTGGAATCACAGAAATTCGTCGCGCGTTTTCGGTGTTGTCTGTTGAAATATTAGTGCATTTTTTCAATTCAACACTCTATATGTCTTGCGGCCTGAAATTTTCGTGCGGTCAAAATACACAGTTTAGTTGATTACTATTTCAATAAGAAAAGTGACTAGAAAATATACATTTCTTTATGCATAATGTGTGAATAATTAAGCCATATTTCTCTTTTAGTTACTTCCTCAAATATCTATTCCCTCCTTCCTTCAGCATGATTTTAAAGTTCATTCTCAACCTTTTTGATTTCTTCCTTTGGATATTTTACTACAACTTTTTAGTTGATGAACTGGAAAGTGATAAAACTGGCCAGGAGGGAAAGAATAAAATAATTCAAATGCTTCAAGCAGTTTGCTACTGTTTAGCTTTAGACTGTCGTCAAATCCCTGTTAATATTGGCTGCTACGCTTTCCTTACCACGACCAGTTTCTTCTCCTACCAAAGTTGAAATTCATGTGTATTTTATTTTGAGTCGGCTGCTTTGAGTTTTCGCAACGTGCTTTTGGACAGACGCGTATGAACATTGTTATTCAATTTAACAACTATATAACATGTTGTAACAATATTGTATTATATAAATCTTGTTTAAGCATCTCTTTCCAGGAAATTTAGTTAGTTCAATATGTTAAAGCCATTGGCTGGTTGGTACACACAGAATAAAAAGAAAAGAAGCCTATATATAATTGAGGAAGTTGGGAACAGATTCCTTAAACAATCTATGCCCTTTGGACAGTACACAATTTTGGAAAAGTAGGGTAGCAAACTTCCATGTTTTCTGGTCATTGACCTTTTCTTCTTTTAATTTTTCTCAAATCATAATCAGAAGCAGCAAAGCGAGTGCAGAATAAGGAGAAACTGCATAAACATAGTTGATTTAAATGTAAAACCACAACAAACCAAACATTTTATTATTCAAATTCCATACACCAACTCACAACTTGAAGTAAATATGAACATGTATGACAAAAATACAAGAGAAAAAAAAAAAAAGACGCAATTCAACGTATCCTATGAAATTCCTAACATTTTCCAAACAATAACTAAATGACTAAATTCAAAAAAGCCAAACAAACAAACAAAAAGAATCCGAAACAAAGTTTCGAAAATTTAAAAGAATCCCTCCTCAATCCTATTCGTATAAATATAAACGAACCCTTTTAAAGCCAAAACTCATTCAGAAAGCACTGCAGACACTTGAAAAAACGGGACCGGTGCTTCTTTTAATCACCCGAACTAATATATCGACTTAAAAACTCCAACTTTTTTCTCCATAGTTTCAACAGGAGATGAATCTTGATCCTTAACCGAATAATTTGGAACCCACCAAACTCTAAGACTCTTATCAAGACTTCCACTATACAACATAAATCCACCTCCAACTCTCATCGGCGAGGCCTGCAAACACTTAACAGGCCCTTCATGCCCTTTAATCACCATATGCCTAAACAACCCTCCATTGATTTCTCTTCTCCATACACAAATGCTTTTATCAGCTGAACCACTACACAAAAACTCCCCCATTAAAGACATACACAAAACCGCCATTTTATGGGCTTTCACCTCACAAATTGTCTTCCAACTATCGAACTCCTTATTTCCTAACCATCCCATCAAATAACCATCCGAGCCGCCTCCGTATACTAAACTCCCATCATCAGAAACCACAACAGAATTCAATGAAATATCCTTATGGCCCTCTAAAATCCCCTTAAGCGAATGCGTTTTGCTCTTCCCTTCCTTTCCCCACGCCTTAATCTTCCCATCGGCTGACGCTGAATAAACAATCTCTTTACTAGCAACTAAGCCGTTTATAGCGTCATCATGCGCCTTAATCGATTCCAAACACTTAAAATCTGATATTCTCCAAACTTTCAAAGTCTTATCCCACGAACCAGAGTATATCAGCCCGTTTGACACCGCGAGACAAGAAATACTATCAGCGTGTTCGATCCACAAGCGTTTATGATGGCGCCTTGTTTGGACATAATTATTTTGGTTCATGAATTTCCCCAAATAGTCCTTGGTTGTGGGAAGTGTATCAAGAAGCTTGAAAACATTTTCAGAGCTTCTAGAAACTTTCCACACTCTGATTCTACTATCTTGATGGGCTGTGAAGACTTTGTTTCCAGCGCTGACAAGGGCTTTAACAGAGCCGTCACCTTGTCCGAATTTCGTGAACCGTCTTAAATCAGGCTGTTGCCACACGATTATGTCCTTGCCTTGTGAAGCGCTGAGAATGAATTCTCCACACAAGGCTATGCAAGAAACTGATCCAATATGACCGGAGAGAACAGCCAGTGATTTGTAGGATTGAGAACAAGAAATGGGCAGGGTTGAATTGATCTTGAATTTGAGATCTTGAAAGTCGTATCTGAATGAAGTTGCGGGGCTTTCATCTGTATCGCTTGTGCTTCGATTGCTGCTGCTGATGCTGCTGTTTGGTGTCGAACTTGCGGATAACAATGGAGTATTTACTGAATTAAACATGTTGTAAGTAAAAGGGTTTTCGTGTTTTTGCAAGAAATGTGAAAGAATGGATGTAAAATAGAGGAATGAATTGAAGTTGTATAGAAAGAGGTTCAAGAAGATTGTATAAGCAAAAAACAGAGAGACGTTGAGGTAATTTCCAAAAGAAGAACGAACGAACTAATAAAAATGGCTATTCCTACTATATGTAATAGTCTCTGTGTGTATATATATAATAACTAGAGAGACAGAGTTCTATCAAAAAAAACTAGAGAGAGAGAGAGAGGAGCGGAGGCGGAAGAAGGCAAAATAAAGAAAGTAGAAATCACGGATATCTTGCAAAGAATGTGAGAGTTTGGTTATGAATTAATTTATGATAACGGGTTGGAAATATAGAAGGGGGGAAGGAGGGGTTTTTAGGGGGCCGGTGTAACGGCTACTTTGACAATAACAATATTACCAAACTAATGAAAAGGGTATTTCGGGGACCCGTCTAGTTTCTTATTCTTCTCTTTGCTGGAAAGCATGACAAAGTAGAATTATCAATAATTTTATACACAACTTTAATATATAATATACTGAATTGGATGTTAACTTTGGCAACCCTCTTTGTCTGTTGACCAATTGTGGTCTCTAATTTCCCAAAAAGAAAAAGAAACAATTATGATTCGTCAGCTACTACTACCTTGGTCACTTGAGGGGCAAAGCAGTCAAAGTAGTCTTTCTACGGTGGATCACGTCCATTAGAGATGGTTCATTATACATCGTTGGATTAGGTGAGTAAGATAGTTTTATCACCATACTAGCTCTATGCAATCAATTGTGTTAGAAGTGTTGGGATCAATGGGTAATCCTAACTGTAATTGGTTACGCATCGCACCATAAGCGTAGCGGAAAAAAAAAAACGAACGGTGCAATTGAACTTACCTAGGATTTGTATGGCACAATGAGATTCAAAAAACTAAAACGAGATGGGATAAAGCCAAGCACTCACCAATTGCCTTTCTATCGTAAGAGAATCGATACCACGGTACGAAATTTGGCTATGCGAATGTCACCACGTTCAAGTGTTGAGCGTCCTCCCAATGCACTGCCTCACGCGCCACCATCATCTCACACGCACCGCCTTGGTCACGATCAAGCCTTGAAAATTTCCCGTGTTTTTCTTGAGTTGATTATTTCTAGTGTAATAATCTCGGCACCACACCTTTAAGAATATCCACATCTTGAATTCACGTTAATCTTGAATATTTCTTGCTAATAAAACATTCAAGATATTTTGGCTCAGTGGAAGAACAAGGTACGGAGAAAAGTGTATAGCTAGAGAGAATTGAATCAGATGAATAAGGTAGTTTTATCATCACATTTGTGCAATTAATAGTATTAAAAGAACCTACATCGATCAATGAACTTGATATTACCATATATCTTTTATAAGTCAAAGGGCAAGAATACAATTTTGATACAAGATCTATTGCTATGGAGAATTAAGCTTGAAAAATACAATCTATATAGTGCAAAATGAATAGGGATCGATCTAGAGGCTATGAGGTGGTATTTGTAGATTTAGAGTAACATCTAATTGCTCTGGATAGTGGACGTGGGGTCGTCTCGATGAGCCATGTGTCCCGCTGCAATCGGAGGCAATTAGTCACGGTCGATGTATTTGATCCTTCCTGATATATAGGGTTTGATCAGCTGCAGAGGGTCGGATAGACGACTTGGCCCACTTCACTCCTAAACCTAATCAATATGGTATTTTGGAAATGTTAGTTATGGGGTAGATTACATCCAACTCCCTGTGATCGACCTTATTATTACTCCACCCCCTTGTGATAAAAAAAATGAACTAAAAACCCCCTTGTAATTTTTAAAATTTGTTTACTGCCTCTCTCCCATATTTTTGATTAAAAATTTTTATACAATGACTAAAATACCCTTGTTCTTTTAAAATATTTACACAATCTTATTTTTTTTCATTTTTATTTCTTTAATTATTTTCTTTTTTATTTATTTTTCCGTCTTCATCTTCTTCCCCAAAATTAAAACTCTAATCCTAACACCTAACACCATCTTCATCTACTTCCAACACTAACACCTAACACCATAGCCACCACCTTCCCACCTTCACCACAACCGCCGAAGCTCACCGCCGCCACCACCACCACACCCCCTCTGTTCCGCCACCACCACACGCAGGTGTGTATATCTATATATATACACACACACACACACTTATATATATATATAATACACACACTTATATTTGTATTTGCAGAGGTATATATATATATATATACACACACACTTATATATATATAATATTAATACGACGGCGGCGGCAGCGAAGTACGGCTGCAGCAGAGGCGGCTTAGGAACTGTGGTGGTGGGTTTGTATTTGCAGGGGGGGTATATACATATATATATACACTTACTTATATAAATATATAATATTAATACGGCGACGGCGGCGGTGAGGAAGGCGAAGTACGGCGGCAGCGGCGGCGTAGGAACGGTGGTGGTGGGTTTGTATTTGCAGGGGTGTATATATATATACACACGCACACACACACACACACACACATATATATATATAATATTAATACGTTGGTGGCAACGGCGGAATGGTGGTGTTGGTTTGTATTTGTAGGGGGTATATATATACACACACTTATATATATATATATATATATATATAAAATTAAAGTATATTTTTAAATATCTTTGATAATTTCAAAATATTATAAATAGTAAAAAAAATGTACATTTATATAAAAAAATTAAGTTATTTAATATGAACCGTTGATCTTAGTAGATCAGATTCGACGGTTGTAAGATTAGGGACAAAATAGTCTTTTATTGATAAAAATCGGATAACCAGTCTCATGACAGGCGAGTGAGGCGCGTAGGGAGTCAAATTGCTTCTTTAATTGTTTCACAGGGGGCTAACATGATATTTTTTTAGCACAGGGGGATGGAGTGATAATAAGGTCGATCACAGGGGGGTTGGGTGTAATTTACCCGTTAGTTATGGGATCTTTAAGAACATATCATTGATCCCCCATTTCCAAGTTCGATGAAAAGGTCAGACATTGATACTTTGAAATAACTCCTGGACCAATTTCTCACACTCTTGCGTCAACCAAACCTTTATTTACGTGCCATAAATTCTTTTCGCTGATTGGGCCACAGTGCGGCTGAATATCTTTTCACAATTGGGAGGCGCGTTTATACCTAGAATGATCTTTTTTCATTCAAGCTTCATAACTTGCTGCGTTCATGTCCGTTAGATTTGCTTTCTCCCCTGTAACTATAAGTTTCATCGTTGTCACTTTCACGGGAAAAATGCAATTTTGGTCTCATAACTTAGCCCATGTGTGGTTTTGGTCCCAATATTTTTTACTTTAACATTATACGTCCCATAACTCCAAAAACTGTGTATTTTTGGTCCCAAGATACGATTACGTAATGTATTTGGGGGAATTGGCATGTGCAACTCACGTTTTGGAGTTATGGGACCAAAAATGCACATTTTTGTGATCCCACGTGAGCCGCACATGCCAATTCTGTACAAATACATGACATAATCATACCTAAGGACAAAAAATGCACATTTTTTAGAGTTATGGAACATATAATGCTAAAGTCAAAAATACTGGGACCAAAAGCACACATGGGCTAAGTTGTGAGACCAAAATTGCATTTTTCACTCACTTTCACACTTCATTTTCACACTTCCAGGTCAAAGAGCTCGAATATCTTCGAGTTTTTCATCATCTTCAACTCTTTGTTAGGATTATGCGTTCGGAATAGATTGTATAGGACATTGATATGATTGATACTTCTTTATATTAATAAAAGTCATTTCAAGTTGTTTCACTTAAATCTTATCGGCATTTGTAAGCAGTGTACAACTTTTAGTCCAAGTAATCAAGGAAAACCTTCTACTATCTATGGATTAGGGAGATTGACACTGAAAATGTTTGATACTTGATTACTTAATCCATTTGCAAGTCATGTGGGAGTTTCAATTGGGCATTGACCTCAGTAAGACTTGTATGAAATGAGTTTTGACTTGGGAGTGCCAGTTGAACACTATGGGTTAGTAGGAGCTTGTGTCATAACCACGTCAGTGGGTCTGATGGGTTTGAACACGACTCGCATCAGTCCTGACACATGGATTTCACTCAATGACAGTTTATGATAATACTGATATTAGTTGTGGTGGGTATGTGTGAACCTTAGTCCTAAGAGATCACGTCGAAGATGCAATTACGACATTAAGTCTGTCATCAGAGTAGTTAGACTCAATTCACCTATTGGTGGAGTCAACCTCGAAGTGCGACTCTGATGGGCAAGTGGTAGTTAAAACTAATCGCAAAGATGGAATTTGTCTCTCATAAGTGAATGAATAAGTGTTTTATGATGGCATGAATAAGCAAAAGTCACTGACCAAAGCATTGGAGTTGTTCGTGTTAGACACGAGAGGAAGCTCAACGACCTCATCTTACTATGACATGTGCCTATGGTCAACTCCTGCAAGTTTGACAAGTCCATGACTTTCACTTGACTGGGACACTAGAACAAAAAATTTATACTTATATGATATTCACAATTGGAAAGGTTTGGAATGATCCAATCATTCATTTTCTTTTGGGTTACAATGTGGGGGCACATGACTGACTAGGTGTCACTCACATCCTTTAGTTTCCTCCTAATGCTAATTAAGATGAACTTGGAATTATAATTAATAGTTCACAAATTTGTTCAATGTATATGTTAGGTGGAGTTTAATACTGAATTAAATGGTTCTTGTGAATGTGAATGGTTCAAATTCAAGAATTTATTTAAAGTCATGGCTCAAATGATTTTCACATTCTACTTTCAATCATGGCTTTCACTTTGCAATATTTTGTAGCTCCCAGACGTGTATAGACCTATACAAGGTCTCTATCTTGCAGGCCAGTACGTATGATGTTCTTGCAATAGCAACATTAGGCAAATTTCTAATTTTCTAATGCTGAAGCCAAGTTTCATTTCAAAAAACCAAAACAAAGAAAAAGAAGAAATAAGAGAAAACTCTTATTTGAATATTCTCGATTGAGTTTAAAAGTTTCATAAAATTATTGCTTTTTTATATTATTATTATTATTAGATTTAACCTAGAGGAGGAGCAAACTGACCGAATCAAGGAAGCAGCTATGACACAAGTTGCTCAAATGAAATATGTAAGCTGAGAGAGCATTTAGATAGTTCAGAGACTGAGGAGCTACAAAAGCTAGCTGAAAGTAACAAATGTGCTTTTGTGTTGAATGTCTAATGGTATGTTGTTGCTTTTGTGTTTGTATTATATATATATATTTCGCTTTTACCTGAATTGGGATCTTGAGTTTCAAATTGATCCTTTTGAAATAGAGTTCTCTAAAGAAAATGAAATAGAAAAGGTTGTAAATTGTTACGTAGTCATTTAAGAAAATAAAATGAAAAAAGTTGGGGATTGTTACATAGCCATTAAAATATGAAAAAATTTCAATCACCCACTTCTGCATACACTCGTCAATTTTGGCATTTATGATGGAAATATGCAACATTCATACAGAACAAAAGTCATAGATAGTATGAGGTACGCCCGACGCCTCCACCACCTGAACGACCGACTATTTGGTTTTTCTAAGATTATCTGATCGATGTTTTCAACAACGATAACTGGTGGATTGAAAGAGTTAGTGGGATAGATGTTGATGAAGGAAAGTATGATCTTGTTTGTTTATGTTTTTGAGTTAAAATTCTGAAAATTTCTCGAGAAATGCGTACTACGGAGATTCGTGTGAAAATAATATGATGTGTGTTATGTTTGTTTATGTTTCTAAAAATGATTGAAATTGGAAAAATGTGTCCAATAAAAAAATGATTGGTTGATGTATGATAGGTTAAATATAAATTATAAACTATAAAATATGAAAGAAAAAAGTATAGTTTGAGTAATTGATTATTGATTAACGATTGTGTGAAATGATGGATGTAATAATTGATAGATAGTTGTATAGAGAAAAGGTAAAGTAAAGTTGAGAAAAAGTGAATTTGGATGAAAATAGTTTTTAGTGTGATTTTTAAGAATTTTGTTATTTAGTATATAGAAAATGGAATTCAAAAACATAAACAAGCAAGGCCTATGCATTTTTGTTCTATAGGATTTTTGTGTCTGCAATGTTACCAACGATGTTTACAGGACTTGCGCATTGAGTTTCACGTGATCACTTTTTGTTTTCGCACATTTGACTTTTTTCCCTTGAAAAATAGATGAAGCAACTAGGGAGCGATTAGACAACTCTGGTATATTTACATAGACTCTCCCTGAATTTTATGGAACTTGCAAAAATCCCTTTTTATTATTTAAAGAAAAAAAAAAGATTGTGGTAATATTATGAAACTCGCAACCCAACCCCTCATTTTCATAAGCATCATGTTTATTCTAAACCGTTAGATCACAAAAATTTGTGATCAACCGTTAAATCCGAGAGAAATAAAAACAAAAATGAAAACAAAAAACTAACCAAATTCTAAAAATCAAGAAAAAAATTCATCAAACCTTTTTAGAAAATTAAAAAAAAAAATCAGAAAAGGAAAAAAGTTAGAAAAAACATTATTAAAAATTCTAAAAACTCAAGAAAAATTTCTGAAAAAATAGAAACTCTAAAAAACCAAGTAACAAAAATAAGAAAAAAAATAAAAAATAAAAACTCAAATTTGATATTTAGTCTCGTATTAACTTAATTACAAGAATTATTTTCTATTTTTTCTTTTAATAAAATCGGTTTCTTGTCTAGACAGGAGGTATTATGGGATCTCGACCCTTTATTTTGTCTAGACAGGCTAATACAAGAAATGTAAGGAAAAAATAAACAATGAGTACTATTCCCTTACTCTGTAAGTCCTAACATTTCAAAAGATGGAAACTATAATTTATCCACTCTAAGTAATTCATAAAAACCTAAAATGAATTATTTTCTATTAATTTAACGTAAATGTACCAAATAGGTTAATTCTTTTATACTCATTTTAAAATTATACTATGAAGAAGATAATTTACAAATCCGGAGCACCTAATTACCCACGTGGATATAAGAAATACACTGGAGAAGTACACTTTTGGTCCCTCAATTCTATCACTGAAACAGTTGGTCCCCCATTTATCAGACTCGACAAATATAGTCCTAAATATTTGAATTTTAAACAAATTTTATCTCTGACGTTAACTTTCCGTCCAAAAACTAACATGATGGCCACATGTAAGCTCAAATTGGGGGAATTTGGTCAATTATGGTGCTCAAAACATCAATTTGCATAGTCTACCTCCATTTTTATCAAATTATAGGAACAAACTTGAAGTTAGGCTTTACAAATTTTTTTAGAAAATTTGGGTTGAATTATAGTTCGAATGGTGTGATTTTAGGACAATTTATTGAGACACTTAGAAGTTTTATTTAAATGATGAAATTAAATGATGTTCCACCCATTTTCCTCCAATTTGAGCTCATTCCTTTAGTTTTTGGATGGAAAATTAACAATAGTGACGAATTTTCTTTAAAGTTGGAATATTTAGGACTCAATGTCAAATCTGATAAATGAGAGACCAAAATTATTTAAGTGGTAAAGTTCACAGACCAAAGGTATAATTCACCCGAAATATACATACAAGAGAAATAGAAAAATCCTAAATTCATGAGAACTAGGATTATGCTATAATCCAATTGATAAAATAAAACTTTAATTGAAAATTGAACTAATGAGATGATTAAAAAGTTATGAATGCAGAAAGAATGAAAACTATTTACTATTTAACTGCAGACATGACAATTATAAATAAATAGGAAGAAAACCAACAAAGAAAAGTAACTGGTAAAATAATAATTTTCACGTTTTCCACTTGGATCTTTTTATCACATACGGCGAGTAATTGAGCTACAAATGCTTTCAAGCAAAATATTATGGTATTCACTTCAATGGTCCCTCATATGAAGAAATTGTGTCACTTTAGTCTCTCATGTTAAAAAATTAGCACTTTCGTCCCTTATGTCACTAAGTTGTATCACATTGGTCCTTTTTATCAATTTCCGGCCATTTGATCCAGGTGAAACTAACGCGTGAAACATACACGCCCTAAGCAGGGGCATTTTTGTCCTTTGACCTTTATTTTTACACATGAGGGACCTGAATAACCCAAACCCAAATTTCTTGACATTTATTTCACCAGCTTAACGTCAGAATAGAAGGCAAAAACAAAAATGAGAGTTTTCAAATACACAATCAAATCTCCTAAGAAATTGTAAAACGACTCAAGAAATTGCAAAAAGGTTATAGATAAAATATAATTTGGGGTCGGTTAATCGCATTGCAGTCAATTTTTTGCTGAAATTCGACCATGTTAGAGCCAGGATATTGTGCTCCTGCAACATATGGTACGCTACGAATCCGTACAGTTCGTATACATCTTCAAATATGTATCTATGCGAAATAATTGACAAAGTAGTCGAAAATATACCTATTTGATGAAGGGAAAAAAAGAAATTTAGGTTGGGTTTAGTTTGGGGGTTTCAGATTTCAAGCTTTACACACAAATTTGGAATTACGGATGCATTCTTGTGAGAGAGACGAAAAAAGTTAAAAATAAGAGAAGAGAGAATTTGAGAATGGCCTAACCTTAATTACTTGAATATTTAATTATTTTTCGTGCTACTATGCTTTCTTTTTTATATAACAGAGCATATATAAATCAGGAGAAAATTTAGAGGAATGACTCCCGCCTGATTTTTGGGGGACCAAAGTGAGAATTTTTTTGGCTCAAATGTATAAATAAAGGTTGAAGGACAAAAATGCCCCTGCATGGGGCGTCTGTGTTTCACTCTTTAGTTTCACGGGATAAAATGACCGGAAACTGAAGGAAGGGACCAACATGATACAACTTAGTGACATGAGGGACTAAAGTGCTAATTTTCTGACATGAGGGACTAAAGTTACACATTGTCTTCACATGAGGGACCATTGAAGTGAATATCCCAAAATATTATTATGTAAATGAACATTAAATATAAGTAATTTGACTGAATTACGCAATATTCTATTTAAATTGGATAAGGACTGTATATTATTCTTTGATAAATGTGATGTTTTCTATATTTTGATTACTAAATATTTAAATTCCTTTAATTTTTAAATAATACAAATATAAAATAAATGTTAAATATCTATGTTGGTAATTAAACTAAAATAAAAAAGTAAAAATATTCATTTATCAAATTAAATTGCTAATATACATCAGAATAATAGTGCACATTTTAATTATTATTATTATTATTATTATTATTATTATTATTATTATTATTATATTTAGTCTTGTTTTACCCTGAAGTTAAATATTCCATTGACATAGTAAAATTTACAATCTTTTTTTATCTTAGTACTATATATCAACTTTGTTTGTTTATATATGTCTTAATCTATTTTCATATTGTATAAAATTTAATACTGAATCAGAATAAATATAGCTGTGTGTGTGTATTACTAGCAAAATAAATATTTATATGTACTAACAAAATGCATACACATGTTTCAAGAATACACCAACTTAATTTGTAATTAGTCTATAGAATACACACTCATCCTTTAACTTTGTTCTTTATTTACATAGCTTCAATTGTATGGATGTTTAAACAATTTTTAATTTTCGCTGTTGACTAAGGAAGAGAATCGAACTTATATAGAGTCCTAATCTAGGAAATAAATCTTGGATATTTATATCACCAGGATTATTACTCTATTAGGATTAGGATTAATTCCTATATGTGTGTGTTAAGATAACACAAACTATACTCTTGTATTATTGAATACTACATGCCAAAAGAGAGAGAGAAAAATCAAAAAAATGCTCCCTCTTGTTCATGCAAAAACCATCCCCTTAGCCTCAAAACTTTGATGTGATTTTTCTCATGTGTTGAGATTAATCACTCACTATTAAATTCGCACACCTTTTACTAATAAAGCCTTTCGTTTAGTAGAGAATTGATTTGTTGGCTAGCACCAAGAACGAATCAATTGGAGAATCAAAACGGGGTGTGGATACTTTTAGAGGCGAGACACATGGATCGCTACAGCTAGGAGATACAAACAAGTTCGTGTGGATCGAACCGGGGCTGATGAGGATTGCTTGATGGAGCGATTCAATGGGTTGATGAAAAAGATCAAATTCAACCGAAACTAAAAAGCGTTCTTTGTAAGTTTTAGTTTCGTCTTTCTTATACGTTTTTTATTGAGCCAACTGAAAATCCTGTTTCGGGATGACATGTTTTAAAATTTTAATTTCCGCCGTGCTTAGCCATCTAAGAGATTAGTCAACCCAACAGTGGTATCAAAATTGGTGTCTTCAAAATCTTCTTCAAAGAATCAGAATTACAAGCTCTAAAATGGATGTTCACTTCATGCATATCTTTCGTGAAGAAAATGGGCCAGCCGATTTATTAGCTAATGTGGCTTGTAATGAGAGGAGTTCCACGTTGATGATGGGTAACGAGGTACCGAATCAAATTAAGGTTTGCACGAAGATGGATTTAATGTTTCCTAGCTTTAGGTTTAGATGGATTTAGCTTTGGTAGATTTAAGTTTTTGTAAGAGTGTAGTACTCTTTTTTTCTCGTTTTCTTTCATTTCTTGGTGATGTTTGTAAGGAAGTAAGTTTATACTCCTTTTTTATATGATTTATTAGTTATGCTTGTAAGGGGGTTAGAACTCCTTATTTTTCGCTTTCTTTTTTGGATGATATAAAGAAGGGATGAGGGGCCCAACAACACCCTCCCCCGGTAGGGCGGTTCGTTAAAAAAAATGTTTAAACAATTTTGTTTTTCTATCACACTTAATAGAAAAGCATAAATGAATAAGGGGAAACTCATTGTCATAGTAGATGCAATTGAGAGAGAGAGTACAACCTGCAGAAGTAAATTGAGAAGGACCAAAAAAAAAAAAAAAGAAAACCAAGAATACTCGGGAGAAGAATGCAAGTGGAACTCTTTAAAAAGTTTCTATATCAAAGTAAATTAAAGAACACGTTACAGAAGAAGGTGATAGAAATAAAACAAGGCAACTGGCAATGAACAATAAGGAAGAGGACACCAACAACATAATTTTAAGTGAAGATGTAGAGACATTGAACAATTTGAGATATTGGGCAATTTGCAACGTCTATCAAAATTAAACAAGAGAAGAGCTAATGAGACCTTCATATAAGATTAAACATATTTTATGTATATTTTATACTATTTGTCATTTCAACTACAGATATTTTAGATTATTTTAATTTATTTATGAAGTGTTGTTCAAAACTTTCAATTTTATCTATTCAAGTATTTAATTTGTGCGATTATATAATAAATTCGTATGAATAACGTGTAATGCATGTGCCCTTTACTAGTTTTATAAAATATTTCATACATATTATATTGATTGTTGACATGGATTAGAAAATAAAACATTAAATTAAAGTACGTAGAGATTTAACCTGCTAATGAGCCGCCACATAAACAAATATAGAGTATAGACAACAATTTAGAGAGTGTTTAAAACATGTGCTACGATAATATCATGATATCATATTTAGATATGAGTTGGCCCTTGAAAAATATATTTATGGTTTATGTTTTTTTAATTCATGACCTTTGTTGGTGTGTTAGTAGCACGTAAATAGCATTGAAAATGGGTAACGTAATCTCTTTTTACTTGATTATTGGTCGCCGTTTACTATATTAAAATTTAATTTCATATTGAGTTCATCGTACAATGGTATATAAGTATGAGTACATATGACTCTTGATGGCGACATAGTTTCTTTTAATTATCTTCTTCAATTTTCAAAGCAATTTTTGTCTTCTTTAGATAATTTGGAGCGTCCACAGAGTTAAAAGTGTGTATTTCGGTTGTAGACAACTATTAATTACCTACTATATATTTACCGATACTTTTTTTAATTAACAAAAAATGAAAAAAAATATGTTAATTTACAATTACAAGCTTCATGTTTCAAGTTAGAATACATTACTGGTCATGAATAAATTTGCAAGTTTAGTTGAGAATATATTGAATTATGATTCGGGCAATTCACAAAGCTTCTGTGTTCAATCTGAACTGAAAGGAACGAAAACTAATTCATTGAGTGGGCCTATAAGCAAGGATGCCCTCGCGAAGAGTTCTAACTAATGAATTTTGCTTTTAGGAGTGATACTGCTATTATTGGCATTAGGAGAATTTCGATGATAGCGTGGTAAGTTATTCTTTATAATCGTTTGAACGTGCATTATAAATGTTCGAACACGAGTACTCTATTTGTTTCTGGTAGATGTTGGTCTATAGACTAGATTGGTTAGGCACTAGTTATTCTTATTTTTGTTCTAGTGTAGATGCTTGATCGTGGCAAGAAATCCCCTTATGCAATTTTTTGTACTACCCTCTTTTATTTTTATGCAATTGATTTAAAAAATATATATATTTCAAGTTAGAAATCCTGGTTATTAATCAAATGTATATGTAATAAAGAGTAGTCGAAAGCTTAAAGTTTGGTTAACTGCAGGACCACTACTAACATTACTTGAGTTTTAAAACATGGACTGTTACTTGGGATGTACAATACTGTATTATACGATTACATTATACTATATGTTGGTCGGCCACTGTCACTTTCTCTCTTTTAAAATGCGCAAATACATTTTCAAATGAAGAAGCTTTCCCAGTATCTCTAATTATATTGCCCAGCTTTTTACATGCATAGCTTTATTGATAATTCTGAAACTTTTAAGAGAAATGAATAAATACTAGCTCTAATGCACGGATGTTTCTAAAAGTAACTTGATGTAGTATTGAATTTTCAGGATACACATTTGATATTGCTCACATACGTTTTTGATACATCACTTAGCGTGTCCAAAAATTTAAAAGTATAAAAATTATTATATATCACACGGTTTGGTGCATGATATGTGTGGTAAAGGCGACGAAACTAGAGTGAAGCGTTGTATCAGCGATGCCGCGATGGTACATGAATAATTGGTAAGTCGAAACTGTCATAGCTAAAGAAAAATGTTAAGAAGGAAAAAAGAGATGGATGGAAAAGAAGGGGGAATGATAGGAAATGACAAAAACTTATAGTAGGGTGAATGACAGAGAGGATGAAAAAAAAAACAGAAGAGATCACGAAGAAGAACAAAGAAATAAAAAAGATGGGCAACACACTAAGGACTTGAATTGTTACATTTAGGGCAACACAATTGATTTATGATAGGGCAAATTATCCACACCTCCTGACAATAAGTTGACGTAATTGGGAAGGTCAAACCAAAATGCAGAAAAGACCCTTATGCCCCTATTGACTCTACAAAATAAAATAAAATGAAACTACTAATTTTGTCCTTGTTCTAACCTAGGTCCCCATTGTTTTGTTTTAGATTTTATTAGCGATAATATATTTTAAAAAATAATGAGATGGAAATCAGCGATGGAAATTATTTGAATGTTTTTAAGTTTTTTCTCTTAATCGGAGATGAAAATTATGATGAATTATGTTTCAAAATTAAGATAAAAATTTAATTTCACACTGACTCTTATTATGCCTCAGAATTAAGATGGAATTTGAATTTGCATTTCAATCTCTAAACTCGTCTCTGAAATTATTTATGATATCGTCTCTCTTTTGCCATGAATTTTTCGATTGGATTTTAATTTATATGAAGTTGAGACGGAATCATATATCCGTTGATAAGGCGTCTCTAATTTGAGTCATAACTCATTTCGGGGCAAAAGTCAGCAACTTATTTGAAACAGACTTTTTTGGTCTCACAAGTCTTTGTTTTCTTGTAGTGAGATGCGAACAAAGATTCGTCTCTTACTGAAGATACCATCTTCCGAAGGGCTTCACAATATCTAACCCAACTCGGGGGATTAGGCTTTCATGTCTAATCTTGTGTAATCAAACAACAAAATTTTTTAAAAAGTACTACTAGGATTTTAACTCATACTTTTAAGAGATTCGAACTTAGATCTCTTAGTTGTAGAGTACCGAGCCTCCAATCTTTACCACTTGGGCAATTATTGACATAGTCGAGCGTCAAATTCATCAAACATAACCATTTTACTTGGTTGATATGTAATTATTGTAGCTAAGTTTGTTTGTAATTTCGAAAATAAATTTTCATTTTGGAAATGAAAGTACATATTTAATGTCATTTTCAAATAAAAGCTTTCATTTCTATTTCACTTATACATTTTTTAGTACAAAATTATTATTAATTTTATCTTATCTATCACCACACATTATCTATTCAATTTTTTCTTTCTCTTACTTTACATGTATATCCAATTTACTATATATCCCTCTTACTTTAAACTATTTCGTCGTTAATTAATATATTTTTATTTTGTTTTCAATTATAATAACTATCGTTTTATTTTTAAATTAACTTCTGTATTTCAAATAATTATATTAAGGTATGTATGACTAAGATGATTGCAAACGAATTTCATATTTAATTAAAGTGATTTAAAAAAATTGTAATAAGACCACATTAATATTTATATTTTTTGATATTATGGGTGACAAACTTAAAAACAATATACCGTTTTATTATTTTACTTACAGTTCAATACTTTAAATTAAATAAATACTAACTTCTTATGCTTAAATAATATAAGGTAATAATTGCTTTATTACATATTTAATGTATTCAATTTTTTACATCTTAATTTAAAATAATTTCATAGTCGTCTAAATGTAAATAACTAATGCAATTTTATTGAATATTTTATCTAAAATACTATTCACATAATCATTACCTTCCAACTAACTCAGTTATTTCATAAATAATATATGTGTATGTATATAATATATATGTGTGTGTGGGTGGCGTTTATTAATATTCAATTATATAAGTATGTAAGTATTCAATTCTGGATTTGAATTATAACGCTATAGTTCAATCTTTATTTGGTTTAATTTTTATATTTTAAGGTTTTTATATTTTAATATTTTATGTACTTTTTCTATATTTTAAACATCTCTTTTACGTACATTTTAAGTATATTATATTTTATTTATGTTTTTAACTAATTTTTATATTTTTTGAGGTTATGGGTGACAAGCATAATAAGAATATTATTTGATTATTATAATTATGTTTCAATACTATAAACTTCTTAAAAAATAATTTATTACTACTGTGATAATAGATTTAATTATTAATACTCACTGAAAAATAAATTCTTAATCTTCTAAATATAATTAACTAAAAATCTTTATCGCTTAGTTTATTTACAACAAAGTTCACACAATCAATACCTTTAAACGAACTAGCATAAAGTACGTTTGTTGCACGTGAACATTAAATTATAATAGTATTATGAAATGTTTTGTTCAAATAATATAGATAATTTTTTGAGGTACAGAGAGATCAAATTAGAAAAAAAGTTATAGTTTGATTATCATAATTTTTTAAGTAAAAGTTCATTTGATATGGAGACCGATGTTTAAATCTTACGAAGTTACAACGATTACATAATGAAACATATTATTTCTCCCTGTGTATAATATTTACACTTTGTTTGGTTCGAGGGAAGTGCTAGGAAAAGGAAAAGAAAACACAATGAAATCATTTTCCTTTTCCCACCATTTTCCTCACCAAATGGTGAGAAAAATCTATTGTCTCAAATTAATATTAGATTTCCCCTCCTATTTTCTTTTTCTTTTCATTTTCTCTAGTAACCAAATGTTGGAAATTGTTTTCCTTCTGTTTTGTTTTGTTTTCCTTGGCAATTTACTTGAACCAAACAAAGCATTAGACTCCTAATTATGAAATAAGCAAGAAGAAGAAAAAAGTTTGCAATTTCTTTTATCTATTTGGTATATAATACATCTTTGGTGTTTATCCATGTAGTATAAATTTTACGAAAAGAATGTAATTGTAAAATTTCAAGCATATTCATAATTGGAAACATTTATAGATGAGCATATTCATATCCATATAATTTGAGTTCCCTTCTTGATTAGCTTGTCTGAAATTTGAAAAAGTGAAAGATACTCAAACAAATATAGAATACACCAAAAGTTCTGTATAATTGGGAGCTAAACAAATTAAAATGCTCTTTTATCTTTTTTTTTTTAGATAACAGTAATTATCATATACCCAACCAGCCAAAATTGTAGCTCTTTTATCTTTTCCGGTAATAATTATACAATAATTATGCCCATGAAAATAATTGAATCAACACAGAGTATGATATGACATTTTAGGATTTCATTTTCAAGTTAATAATCATGCAAACCAGTCACTTAATGTGACTACGTTGTATGAGATGATATTTGTTCAGTAAATAATTGCAATAACATCATCTTGTGTGCGTTTAGAAAGGTCAAGAAGCTAAAATTGCCAACATGAGATTTTACATCGAAGGTCTGGCAGTAGCCGCTAGGTTGTGAACAATTTCTTCGTTGTAATTTAGATGCCAGAGTAGGAGACAAGAAAAAAAAAACAGAAAAATGGTGCAACTTAGAAATATCTTCAAAATACATAACATCATGATGATACGAAGTCACATCCTTCAATATGGAAATAGCATTGCTGTAGGAATACATAGACATGTTTTATAACTATTTATATGGACCTTTGGAGTAGCCACAATAATTGGAAATAACATTGTATTAATTGTCTTTAGCTTTCAACTATCCAGGAGTTACTATAGTTTGGAAACGTGGTTTTGGTCTTTTCATCATGGGAGAGCCTAGCTCTTTTATTGACTCACAATTATCACTATCTATTAGCTTAGGAAGTTATGTATTGAGGTCAAATATACAAAATAACTGACAGGAACATTAACATATAAATATAAATAATTGACAACAACCTTTAAATTTATACTAATCATAATAATACCATAATTATTGACAATAATATGGAATAATCAAGTTATAATAAAATTAGTTAAGGGTAATAATGTATTTTCACAATTAGAAGAAACGCATTCCAGGATCCATACGTTTATAGTAGTATAGATATAGATTCAATCACTTCATACATCATTAACTATAAACTTCACATTTGAATTGAATTTGCATCAACTCCCACTTATTTCCAAAAACACAACCGAAAATGTAAACATTCTTAAACGAAGTATTTTCGAAAATGACCATTAAAAATAAAATGAAAATACATCCACATAACTATGTATTTGAAATTCTTGAAACTCATTTTGTGCTACTTTTTCAAGCATTGTAGTAATTTTGAATCCATTTAATTCGAGTCATTATAAATTGTAGATAATAATTAGAGCACGTAGACACATAATCGGAGCGGGGTTTTACGTAGCTGTTTAGTCCTCATAGCGGAATGCCGATCTGTGTCATGAATTGATTTTGTCTACAAGCCTCCTGGATTAAATGAATATTGAGTCCTTTACTCGAATGGTGGTTTGTATCAGAACTGCCATGATTTTCACACATGTAACCCTTAAAAAGAACGGGCTTGGGAGAGAAGGGGTAAAGATTTATGTGGAAGAAAAGATACGTCTCTGTCTTGTGATGTCTAAGATACATCTAATTTAAAAATGTGTTTTCTATCACAGAAGAACTCCGGAATTCCAACCGTAAGTTGGAAAAGCCTTAGCGCAACACTAGATATGGATCTAATTGGGTCAAGAATCCGCAATCGACCCTTTTTCCTACATAATCTATATTCTCAAATATTTATTAAATCAAATCCTCCCATTGCAACAAAACCATCAGAAATTGTGATTATCTTAAAAATATTACATATATATTCTTCCATTGCCCCCGATATATCATCATAGCATAAACGACAACATAAATAATCTTATACGTTCTTTCACTCCAAAACTGGTCATGAATTGATAGAGTTTCAATACACTAACACTCGTGACAATAGGGATGTATTTAAATTACAACATTATATGTAACAAGATCGGTATGTGCAAGTATTTCCTTTATTTCATTGATATAATGTGATCCAACCACCATCTAGAAAATAGTTACATATATAATATCTAGTTTATCACAAGGATACTGTTGCATTTCATATTTGCTCCTAAACTTGAATTGTTACTTGCATGCAATTTCTGTAGTGAGTCGCTCTTTTGAGCTTTCGGTTGACTTCTTCTGACAATGTAACCTGCATTTAGGAACCCTAATCAATCATCCGATATAAGATTATATATTATATAAGAGATCCACTTAAGAATTCTTTCCACAAGTAAATAATGCGGAAAAGTCATTATTTTGTATGGTCAATTGATATGATTATGATGCAATCTTTTAAGAAGCAATAAGAAGAATACTAGAATATGTATTTAGTTTACTTTGCAATAATGTGTAAGATATCAATAAAAAAAAAGGGTTTAATACAATTTACCTCCTTGTGAAATTTATATATAGCAAAAAAACTCCCTGTGAAAAAACAATAAGCAATTTACCTCCCCGTGAAATAAATAATGAATCACACTACCTCCCTAAGCATATTTAACATATATTCATCATTCAAAGGACTAAAGTGCCCTTGCATTTTAAAGATATTTACACTATATTTTCTATTTTATTTTTCTTTTAATTTTTGATATTTTTATTTCCTTTTTATTTTTCTATTTTAATTTATCTTCTTCCCCAACTCACCATCTTCCCAAACCCCTAACCCTAATACATTTTCCCTTACCAGTTACCACCACATTCATCCTCACCACCGACCATTCAAACTCTGGCCACCATATCAGTCATCCAGGCCACCACCGCCACCTGCAACTTCCGACCACTGCCGCAGAATTCCTCAAGTCGGTGCCGCCCAATCCCCAGCCAACGGTAAGACGTCATCTCTGCCTCCAGCTACCTCCACAGTCCCGCGCAGCGCCGCCACACTCAAGATCCGGCACCCCTCGACTAAGCCGCCATTGCCATAGGTCAGCGAATCAATTGAGAAAAGATTTTAGCTTAGGCTGAGCTATATGCTTGTGTTGGAGATTAGGACACCCTGATGTTTCTAATAGAGATGAAACTCTCACTTAAAGAATTTCCAAGAAGAACAGCTGCTGCTTCCTCCATTCCCGTCGCCATCGATCTACTGTTGTTTATGTTAGGTATTTGTCCACAATAATAAATAAACAATAAAATGGTAGGTGGCCATCAAAGTTGAAATTCAAAAGTAAAATTGGTAGGTGGCCATCAAAGTTGAATTACTCCAACCAACTTGTTTTGAACGGTGGGAATTTCAACCAATGGGAGGAGTTTTGGTTGGTGGAAATTGTGCTATAAATAGCAGCCTTCCATTGCTCATTTGAGGCATCCCAAAACCGAGAGAAAAACATACAGAGCAAAGTGTGTGTAGTATAGTATATACTAGGAAAAGTGTAGTGTATACTAGGGATAGTAATTTGTGGTAGATACAAATTGTACTACACGGAAAACACTTGTGGGGTTTTTCTTTCGGGGCAATACAAAGGGGGTTGGGAGAGTAGTATTCTATATAACTTTGAGAGTGGTTGTACAAGAGTGATTTTCTTGAGTTTGTCGATAAACTCAAGTGTGTATTTTTGTACCGGTAAATTTCTCTCATAATGGAAGAACGGAAACTCTCGTGGACGTAGGCGGATTTTGCCGAACCACGTAAATCTTGTGTGCATTATTGTTATATTCTTTCGGGTAATATTTTGTCATTAACTTGTTGGTGGAATTTGCCGAATCTTAATAAGTTAAATCTCGGGCCCAAAACTTCCACTGCGCCCAACAGTTTACTGTACATATGAATATATATATATATATATATATAATATAAGAGGTTAAACATAGAACATTGATCTTTATTAAGATCAATGGTTATTCTTATTCAAAACAATATATTTATAGGAATTAAATATCAACCGTATATCTTTATCAGATCTGATCCAACGGATGTAAAATTAGGGGTAAAATTGTCTTAAAAGAGCCAAAATATCATAACCACTTGCAACATGCGAGAGTGGGGCGCGTGGGGAGGTAAAGTGATTCATTATTTATTTCGCGGGGAGATAAATTGCTTATTATTTTTTCACAAGGTGCTTTTTTGCTATATATGAATTTCACAGGGAGTTAAATTGCATTAAACCCATAAAATAAATTAGACTTACTTCCACATTTTGTATATCGAGGGAGTGGTTTGCCACAATGCTTTGCAACGACAGCCACTTTAACAGGATTAAATATCTTCTCCGTCTCTTTTATAAGAAAAATCTTGCAAAAGAGTGAAATGCTCACCTTGCGAGCACTTATACAACATTTTTCATTGGGTTTTTGAAATCTAGGTGAATACCTATGCATATATAGCGAACAATATTTCATGAAATTGAACATGTCGCTACACCATCGTTTAAGACCCGGCGCTGGTGGAGGTGCTTGGTCAAAGGCCAAGTGAGTGTTCACGGTCATAATTCCGGCTATTAGAACGGTCACCAACAATCCAAAATGGGTAATGGGAATGGCCATCTCTTCTCCTTGTGCTTGTAAGAGTTGGGAATTGGGAATTTAAAGATTTTTATGGCTCTATCTATAAGCAATTTGGAAAGGATCAATGTTGACACATTCTAATAATTACACTTACACCCCCTCATTTATAGTGTAACTACCAAAAGCTCCTTGGAGTTTTAAGAACTACCAACACACCCTCTGCAAGGGGTGAAATGATAATATATTTATGGGCCTTATATTTATACTGATAGGGGTGAAATTGAAAATCGGGTGAAATTATAATTTTCTTTTATACTAAAAGAGGGAGTTATGGTAATTTACCAAAAGTAGGAGAATTTGGTAGTTAGGCTTAAAGTGAGGGGAAATTTGTGTAATTATCCCTGGAACATATCACCGAAGAAATGTTATTTATACATTTCCCATGTTATTAGTTTAAGGCTTAACGATGGTAAAAGCCAAGTAAAAGAGAGCTTTTAGGAAATATTAATTAAAGGACAGTTTGAATTGAAGATAGATTGGACTAGATTTTGACTAAGGAAAGCAGATAGTTTTAGTAGATGGAGAGCTTTAAGGCTGCATTCTAAACAACATTAGATAAGGGATTGTTTGTAGTCGGTGAAATTATGATTACTTCAATTGCAAATTAAACAAACATTTCCATTAAATACACACATTTTTCCTTCATATTTACCACAGTTTAGTACTTAATGATTAAATAAAAAGGACAAGGAGGAACTCACGCTAGCTATATATTAAAATAAATGTCTTTCGAACTAGATAAGATTGGATGTCTTATACTTATTTTATTATTAGCAATATGTCATTATGATTATTTTTTCTTAACCATTATCCTCCAAATTTTGAAGTTATCAGTAGACACAAGGCAATTAAATGGATTAACCTCGAAAATATAATTGAACATAGAAACTCATAAATGTTAGTAATAGAGACAGTTCTGCAAAATGTTTATGTATTAGTAACCTATATTATTATCATCTTCTAAAGCGCATATACAATCAGAAATATGTAAAATGAATTTGGGCCATGATCTTTGGAGTTTGTATTGCGACATGTGATTGGACTAAGAATTTAAGGCCTTTCGAATGATAGTACGTGGGCTTCGATTGGCCTACATGCATTAGCTCGTAATGCGTTTGTAGACCTGGAAGGGAATTCCAATCTTCCTCTCATATTTTGGGAAAATTATACACTGCTTTCCTGTCATATCCAATTATATTTCATAAGGTGAATGAATTGCATTCCCCCCTATCCGTCTCTTGATCCCTCATTCCACTAATCCGTTGTTACTGAATCATTCAAGGCATAGACTCCCACTTCCTATATGATTAGTCACTATTGGATATCATAATGATATTTCTACCGTTTCTTTTCAAAACAAAAAAAAGGAGGATGGATTTTTGGTGATTGCAATTTGGATAAAAAGCTTGATAATATAAATAATTTGAGAATTTTAAAGAGATAAAATAATGCAATTGAAAGTATTAGGGGGTGAAGTGTGGTTAAATCATAATATAAAGAGTGAAATGAAATTTATCTATTAAATATGATTCTAAAAAGAAGACGGAATCAACGCATATAAGTGGGAAAAATTGCAATTTTAGAAAAGGGACTGCTCGCCGTGTTAATACAATAAACGGGATAGATTTAATTTTCATATAGAAAAGGTTGACTTTTGAAAATTTTAATACAAATCACGCAGGAAAATTTAAAATTCGCCAGAAAATGTCATTTGGCGGGAAAATAATTGACTTGAATTTGGGGATTTTTGCATTTCGCGGGAAAATTAACCTTCAGTTTGGGAATTTTTACATATTGAGGGTAAATTGAATTCTAACTTGGGAATTTAACTCAAATACTTTCAATTTTTTTTTTAACCTGTTTAAAGGTTTTTGGAAATTTTAACACAAATATTTGGTTTTGTGTATTATAAATAAAGTTTCTAAAATTAATAAATAATGTTAAATTTTAAAATAATTTAAATTAAAAAATTATAATATTATATTCTAATTTTTTCTATTTTTTTCTTATTATTTTTGAATTCTTCAAACTTGTTTTTAATTTTATTTTCTAATTTTGTTTTCTTTTTCAGGTTTTTTGTCTAATTTTTTTCTTTCAATTTCTCTTTTTTTAATGATTTTTTAATTTTTAATTTTTTTTCTTATTATATTATGATTTTACATAATTTTTCAAAAATAATTGTTATTCAAATAATTTTTGAATTTATATTTTTTTAATTTTTTCTGAGTTTTTAATTAATTTATCTTTGTCAATGGAAAGAAAATGGGCTATTAAAAAATAATTTCTGAGTTTAAGATAGAAGCTTTAATATTTTTAATTTTTTAGATTTCTTTAAGGTTTTTACTATTTTTTTAAAAAACTTCAACCATATTCGTATTTATAAAAATATTAAGCTATTTTCTTTTCATAATTTTTTTCAAATTAGAAATAAGTTTGAAATTTACAATTTCAATATGTTTCTAACTTCTTTTTGCAATTTTATCTTCACATGAGAGTTGGAGGAAATTTTGACTTTTTTCCTCATTTCCCTCCAATTTTGGGTGCCACATAGGCAATTTTCCCTCCAAACACGAAAATCCCCAAATTTGTGTGCCACGGACATTTTTCGGTGAATTTATGATTTTCTGGTGTGATTTGTACCAAAATTGTCAAAAATTAATCTTTTTTGTATGAAAATTAAATTTGTCCCTTTTATTGTACAAAAACGGCGAGCACCCCCTTTCATGTATACAATTTCCCCATGTAACACACGAATCTCTCTTTATTATACTATACAAACTATATTTTGGCCGTTCAATCATCAATGTTGTAGAGTTAATAAGGATTTAAGTCAAATAGTTTTCTTTTTATGTTGGGATAATTGCATAAAATCCTCTTGTGTTATTTCGAAAATACTAAAAAAACTTTGTGTTAACGAAATAGACTAATCCCTCCCGTGTTCCTAAAAAGTATGCAAAAAAGTCAAATTTTGTTAAAACACAGGGGTTTTTTAGCATTTTCGAAAATAACATAGGAGGGTTTTATGCAATTACCCCTTTTATGTTTCATTTTTCTCTATGATCAGATCTGATGAACCATTTCAGTACATTATTTATTTTTTTTGGAAAAAAATGAGTACGATAATTCGGTATTGTAACTCAAGCTAGCGTCTAGTATTCCACGTGTGATTTTTAAGTAGATGTATCTATCTCTTGGATTGATTTATTGTGTGCTTAACCGGATGGAAAAATACTAAGTAGTTGGATACATTATAAGTTTTTCTTATTTTATTGGGATAATGACATTTATGGTCCCTCTGGCTTTACGTTTGTGTCACTTTAGTCCCCTACTAATAAAAGTGGCACATTAGTCCCTCAACTATAAATTTTGTTGCATAGTAGTCCCTAAACTCAAATTCCTGTTGAATTCTTCCGGCCAACACAGCACGTGATTTACACCTAAATTTAACATGGGTATTTCTGTCAATCCAGCCCTATTTTCACCTCAAATAATAAATTTCACTTTAATTCCCCCCTAAACCCTTGTCCCACATAAATTCTAAGGGCGGGAGTTGAAGTTGCTAGAAAAAAAAGGCCCTATTTCTTGCTGCTTTCATGGATCCTTGACTGTGCGATTGTGGTATAGCTCCGAAGCTGCAATGCAGATGGACAAGCGCAGACCCGGGCCGAAGATTTTATGGATGTGGACAATATGGGGTAAGTATGACATTGTTTGGTTTTAAAAAAATCAAAATTTCTTTAACATAAGTTTAATCCAGGTCAGATATTTTTCTTTTACAGCAAGTTGGAGAGTATCGATATTTTGTATAGTTTGATCCACCTATGTGTGCGAGAGGTCAAGACACGTGATTCCTAGACTTTTAAGGTCTTTAGGTCTGGTGGAGACTAAATTACATCGGGTGGAAACTGAATTGAATAGGGTGGAGACTGAATTACACCAGGTAAAAACTGAATTTGACTCGGTGGAAACTGAATTGCACTGGGTGGAAACTAAATTACACCGAGTGGAGACTGAATTGGACTGAGTGAGATGAAGGGAGAAACGAGTTTGGAGGGTACTGATTGCGGTTGGCTTGCTGTTGTTGTGGTTGCTATTTGGGAGTGGGAAGTCAAATGTTGAAACTCCAAATGGCCATGAAATGAAGCAATTGTTGTGAAGTAGTTATTGTTGGTTTGTTTTGTTGCAAGATTTTTATGGTGTCTAAGATGTATGTTAGTGTGAGTATGTGTGTGTGTGGCTTTAGCTGAAGAAGTTAGTTTTGTATGGTATTAGTTTTGTTTTATAAGATTAATGAAAATGAATTTGGTTTTTAGTTCAACTTGTTATATTGATTTGTTGGTGTTTGTTTATGGCCATTGTACCTTTTTGTGAGATTTAAACCCAAAAATTGATTATGCTTGCACCTTTTTGTGAGATTAAAGACGATTTTTGTGAAAAAAATTTATTAGGATTTTTTTACAGCAATTGGTGAATTGGGGGGGGGGGGGGGATTTTAATCGTTTTGTTAGGGATTTATTCTTTGGGGTGAAAATGGGGTTGAATTGACAGAAATACCCCTGTTAAATTTAGGTGTAAATCACGCGCTATGTTGGCCGGAAGAAATCAGCCGGAATTTGAGTTTAGGGACCAGTGTGCAACAAAATTTATAGTTGAGGGAGTAATGTGCCACTTTTATTAGTAGGGGGACTAAAGTGACACAAACGTGAAATCAGAGGGGCCATAGATGTCATTATTCCTATTTTATTTATATTGATTAGTATAAATAATAGATATATGGAGCAATGTAATTTAGTCCTCCAATGCATGTCCACCAAATATAATATTTACAAGATGGATTGGATCCAACCTACAACTAACGAAAAGATAAAAAAAAGGTGAGTGAGTGCACTTTATAGCAGTCCCAATTCCAATTCCTAAAAGTATATTGTGTTTGTATCATATAGTGGGTTGTCAATCAAATCAAGCGAGTCGAATTTGCCACATCTTAGAGTCATGTACCAATGTGCACATTGAACCATCCATGTGGCGCTTAGCGTGATTGTGCGAGCTTTTATTAATAAGGCTTGATCTTTTCTCAAGGTTTTGGCTCGACTTGAATATTAATCAGAGCATCAAGCAGAACTTAAGTGAGTCCCCGTTTGCTTTTGAATTTCAATATCATCACAAGTAATAAGTAAATTAAAAATTTTAATTTAAAAAAAAATTAACAATCTCAAGAACTTCCAAATATTCAAAATCATGCATGTTTAAACGACAAGTTATTAAATGTAGTTTCACTAAGTCAATCACCATTTAACTCTATAATATTAAAATAAAACATAATGTATCTCAACTTCAAGATAAAAACTTCAATCCTTCAATTTATGTATTACATTTTTATAATAAAATAAATTCAGACTTAAAATAGATCTAATTTCATAATTTTTTTTTCTTTTCTTTATAGGGTAATTTGTGTCGGGAAGCTTCAGAATTGAAGTGAGTTATATAACTTTAGAGTTTTTTTATTATTATTATTAATTTAAACTCAGAAATTTTATAATTGTTTACATATTATTTTATAATTTTTTTTATATATTATAGAATAATATATATTTATATAATATTCATTTACCTTTAATATTCAAGTCTAACCTACCTTCGGCTCTGGCTTAGTTTGGCTTGAGATTATTTCATAAATTTTGAATTAAAAGTTATCAAGTCAAGCCGATGAACTTCAGTCGATTGTACTAGTCAATATTTGTTTTTGCAAAAAAGACATTTCAACATAATTCCTCCGTGCTAATAGCTATCAAACTTAAGCGCATCATTGTAGCGTAAACTTTTTCCCTTATGATCGAAAATTGTAGCTTATACTTGAAAGTAACAATATTGCACACGGAAACATCTTGTCTTAGAATGACGCAATTATTACAAAGTTTTGTATTATGTTTTATACTTGGCTTGTAATGATGTGGTAGACATGGCATAATTATCCCCATACCCCGTGGATAATTATTTAGGTCTAAGTGACTACTTTTCTATCCTCAACTTTTTTTTGGGAATTTCATGGATGAAAGGGTATATATAAAATTATAAATCATCGCCATTTGATCCATCCATTTAAATCGAGTCGATTTGTTCGAAACTTGAATTTTGAATTTTCATTTGAAAAGCAATTTTATTTATTTCAAAAACTTCATATTCGAGTCAGCTTTTGAAAACTAGCACCATCCCCGTTCCGAATGCTATATATACATTAGTCGGTAAAGCCACACTCTGTGTGTGCAAAACGATAAAATTGAAATGAAGTTTTTTGAACAAAATTTAATTAAGTTTAAATAGAAAATAAAGTCGCCCAAATGTGTAAAAATACAATTCTACCCCTCCGGAAGTGAATGCAATAGGAGATGCAACACCATTTGCAATAAAAAATTCGGATTGAGTAAAAACAACTCACATCCTTCAAGATCAAGAAAACATAGTGAAGTGTCTAAATGGTTGGTGGTTAAGTGCACACATGCATGCTGAAAATTAGACAATCCATTAACTGACCAACAAAACGACGCATGATTTAAGGACATATAACACATGGCTTCCATCTTTGCTCTTTATTGATCAGTAACATGGGTGTTGTCTTCGCCCTCCTCACATTTCAATCAACATCGATTTTATAGACACCCTCTTCGTGTTGTCTGGTACCTTGGTGTCATAAATATTCTACATATGTCTTTTTGTTCAGTATAAATATTCTATATATGATCAATTTCTCCATGATATTTAATTAATTTCTTCCTAAAATCTCGCTTTTGTTTTTAGGAAATTGATATGTATTTTATTGATTCAATTATTGATATCAATTTTTTTAAAAAAAGGCTAAGAAGTAACACTAAAACAAATAGTAATATTAGTAACAAAATTTGAAGTGACAAAACTACAATTGTCATTAGATATACATAATGAGTGATAATAATTTTTGTTTTGTCACAATAAATACTTTTAGTGACAAGAGTTCTAAGGTTGTCAATATTGACAATTAGTGACACATGTATAATGACAACACAAATAGAATACGTGACAATTAGAGTTGTTGTCACAAAGTTGTCATTAAAGGGTATCAGTAAGTTTTCCTTTGGGTACATGGCACTAGCTGTTCTAGTAAATAATAAGTACTAGATCTAAACTCTAAATTTATGAAATGTGTGATGGATGCAAATTGATTTCAGGTCTTGTTATGTTGCACCGTCCAATCCAATGAAGCAGAAATAGTTGTGGAATTAACAAAACACAAAAGCGGGTCCCACATTAAAGGAGAGATGAATTCGTTGCATGAATGGGGAGGGGAAATGAACAACCCTACAGACGTATTTCCGAGCCACATGGGTCCACTCCACAGCACGGCATCATGCAAAATGTTGGATTCATTGTCTACTATCCTTTTTCAGGAAATTATGGTGGGGATCAAGTTTGATTGATTACAAGTGTAATTAATTTACTTATCTTTTATTTAGTTACATGACAATTATAAACTATTTGTTTGAGGAAATTAAATAAACGATTGCATTAATTAAAGGCAGCATCCAGGTTACAACGGGCTGGCAATAGCTAAATGAGTAAACTAAACATAAACATCAAGTTGAACAAGGCTATATAAGAAAGGAGCAAACGCGAGAAATGCGTAATCCAAGTTGACACCACGTTTTGCATCGCAATTTGCTACTCCCTTTGTCTCTCGATAGCAAGACTTCCATCCTGAAAGGGCAAAACTTGAATTAGGATAAGCTTTCGTAGATTAAGACGTTTACAAATTTGTAAGCCCTCTCGGATAGCCCACATCTAAGCGATATTATTTTGAATGCTTGCCAATAAATCCTACAAAAGCGGCTACAAATTGGCCCTTGGTATCCCGAAGGACTCCTTCTATGCTTGCTTGTCTGGGGTTAGAAGGAGATGTGCCATTCGTGCTGATTTTAAAAACTCCCAAGGGTGGGTGTTGATAGAGTAGATGCCCGACAAACCAATTATTTGGGTGTCATTCTTGTAATCTTTATACTCTATGTAAGTTGTAAATCTTTTTTGTGTATAAATAAAGTTGATCATTTTATTGGCATTCTTTATTCCTGAATTGTTTATTGCATTGCTTAGAATAAAGTTAAGTAGATCACACATAGTTGTGTGATATCTTCACGCATCGGATATGGTGATGATGGATAATTTCTCCAAGGTTGTGATCCTTCAAATTGTTCCAAGTCGTCAAAGGTTTATCGAGATGAGAGATATTTATGAATTTAGGAGACTTGCTTGTACGATGTACATTCTTGGAGGGGGTGTACTTTGTTCTACAGGTATTGGCATGATGAAAGTCGGTGCATGTATGAGGGTTCCCATTTGAGAAATGAGTAAACTAAACTACCCCATGGAAGTTCCTTAAATGAGCTTATTGAATCTAGAACTTTCTATGATTACGTAGTTATAAGAGCATCATGGACCTGAGATTCCATAGGTCATCTTGTGCATGGTCCACCATACTTTCATTTATCCCATGATCACCTAACAGATTATCATATGCGATATTTTGGTTATGGTCTGATTATGTACGAAGGTGCATGAGTTCCAAGATGTGATTCAACTCTGATTTAGCAAATTAGTCAATCTCATATGTTTATATGGTGTATCGACTTAAGAAAACTTCCGTCAGAGTAAGATATCTAAAGAGGCGTAGAGTTTCATCGTTTAGATAATCAAAGTCAATATCACTAGTTATGAAAAACATAGATATTGAGTTTTAGAGTTTCGACTAAACTGTTACCTTGCACTCAATAGAGAGATTGGATGGAAAAATCTTACCTACAAGAGGATCGTGATTATGAAAGGTCGTATCTTTACTATTCGTTTATGTCAAGGTTTTCATGGTCCATTGCTAGACAATAACCATGATTCGTAGATGTCTTGAATGATCATGGTCATTAATTCAAAGCCTGGTTGAATCAAGAGTGATTTAATCTAGTACTTTCCATTTTAAGAAAGTGCACTAGCACTTTAAGAAACTGCACTTAGTACTAGCACGTAAACGAATCTAAGGTCACACACTAAACTCTAGTAGGATTTCCGCGTTGATAATGTTGTTAATCAATTGGTGAGGATGAGGAAATTGGGCAACTTTAGTACTTTCCTAATTGATGGGATTAATTAATTGAACTATTTAATTAATCAATTAAATTAATTAATTAATGGATCTTAATGAGTCCAAATAATTTATTTTGTTAGGTTATAGGATCAATTAAATAAATGATTAATTAGACTGGGCCAAAAATTAAAGTTGAAATGTCATTGCTCAATTTAATTAAAAGGCTAAGGTCCTTTAATTAAATTGAGTTGGAGTCAAGAATTACATCAAGGAAAATAAAAATATTGTATTCTAAGTTTGAGAGCGTATAGGCGTGTTGGATGGAGGAAGGATTTTTAATCCTCCTCTAATCCTTGATCACGGAGAATCAAGAAGATTGATTTTGTATAAGGAGGAAAAGTCTCCTACATGGAAGTTTCCTTTTATCCTATATTTACTAGGCTTTGAATTCTAGATAAGTAGTTCAAGAATCAAGAAACCTAATCTCGGAGATTGGTTTTCTTTGGGATTCTAATTATACTACATCGAGGAATCTTTGCCTATTAACTGATGTTCAGAAAAATACACCAGACACTTTTTCAAGTACTAGAAAACCCCTACTGGGATATTTCAAAGTAAGAAATTGTTGTCCCCCTACCCTCTAAAAATTGTCCATCACCAAGGTGCAATCCAATACACAATTTTTCACATGTGCTGTTATTCACTAGATATTCTCATACCTTTTCACATAAAAGTCTAGGATCCAATACTTGTTGGCTAGCACCAATAACAAGGAATCAAGAAATCTTAACGGGGTGTGAATACTATTCTTAGAGGTGCAATGTTTAGGGCGCTACGAACCGGGAGATACATCGAGGAACATGAAAATTTGGAGCTGAGCATGTTTGATGATAACTTGGAGCATCACAATTGGGTTGATTACGATCCAATCCACCGGGAGTTAGAAATATCTCTATTGGTATATTTGTAACTTTAACTTATAATAAACTGATTGAGCAAATTGAAATCTTATCTTGGGGGTACGTGCATGTTATTTTAATTTTCACTGCGCACCGTCACCTCAGGGGATGTCAATCCTACAGTGGTATTAAAGTCTTGGTTGGTTCATTTGATTTATTTTATATAATTTAAATATGCACTTATATTTTTTTATATATATAAAAATTGTGGCATGTTTAATCGATGTTTATTGTCTTTTGTTTAACTTGATTGATATTGGGATTTGATTGTATTGATTTTGATCTTATAAAATCTTAATCGAAACAAATTTGGTATCAAGAAAGGTGAAAACATAATTCATCTCACCGAAGCTTATGGTGGTAGGATATGTGATAGGAGTCATTTTTACGTGTTTTTAAGCCCCTTTGCGTTTATGTTTTAGGTTCATTTATCACTTGATTTTGTCACTTGTGCGTTTAATTCGTGCATTAAGTGATTTCAGGCCTTAAGTGGATACAATTGAAGAAAGGGTGGAAAAATGATGTATAAAACAAGTTTACGCCAAGATGTTTCACACCTCCACGACCAAACAAGCAAGAAATAAGTTGGAGTTAGCCAAAATCATGTTTTAGTACCATTTCCCCGACAACGGTGCCAAAAACTTGACACGAAAAATCCTTACGTGTATTAAACAGCAAGTGGACTGGTCGTGTGTAGTAATAAAGTGGACTTTAAGTCCGAGTGACAATTCTAGATTGAATTAACTCATTAATCCTTGATGGAGGGAAGAACTTGTTGAGAAACTCTTCGACTAACTCTTCCCACATTTCAATTGATTGTGGGGGCAACGACTTGTACCACAAAGTCCCTTTATCCTTAAGCGAAAAATGGAATAATCGGAGGCGGATGGCATCAAGATCTCTTGGGTGGAATTGCATGGTAGATAACACATTTTCGAAGTGCTCGAGATGGTCATGAGGTGACTCTTTCGGATCACCATAAAATTGTTCAGCCTGAACCATGCTAAACATGTGAGGTGGAATGTAGAAGTTCGGCGTGGCAAAATTGGGGACCACAACAGGCCCCGGCGTAGTGTGTACACGGGCTGGCTGATTACCACGAACAGATGGAGGTGGTGCTGGTAGTGCCGGTTGCATAGCTTGGAACAGATTTTGCAACCATTCTCTATTCGCGGGCAGATTCATATCAGGGAAGTTGCCAGCCATAGCTCGATTTCTCTGGTTTGCACGAAGCGTACGCTCGATCTCAGGGTCAAATTCCTCTAAAGCCTCTCCTGAGGTTCGAGTCATTCACCAAAAGATCAACCTGTTTGAAACAAAGAAGCAAACCAACAGAAATTTAAAGATAGAAAATAACAGTGAGAATAATAGAAAATAATAAAACGACAAAAGAAATTAAAGCTAAAAATTGCAATAAAATCCGAAACTAAAATAAATCAAGTCCCCGGCAACGGCGCCAAAAACTTGACACGAAAAATCCTTACGTGTATTAAACAGCAAGTGGACTAGTCGTGTGTAGTAATAAAGTGGACTTTAAGTCCGAGTTATCGATCCCACAGAGACAAGATTATTTAAAGCTAGGAATTTAAAAGCAATTAAAATTGAATTAAAAGATTGTGATTAATTTACAATAAAAATGTAAAAACGAGACTTAGCAAATAGATTTAGATTCTTATGAGATAAAACAACTAAGACACATGCTTCAACCAAATTTACTTGTTAATATAAATATGAACTATTCTTCGTATTATTAGACTACTATTGCTTTGGTGAAAATTCCTTAATTAATTACTACCCGATGTGTCGGCTGTAATAATCCTATGATAAATTGACAGTTCTCTAAATAGGTCTATCCGAGAATTTAATCAATAATCATGCATTCAAGTTCTAGAATTTCCCCGAATAAATCCGGCTAACTGCACCCGGGAATCTCTACCTATCTCTAGGTAATATGATGTGATGATTTCCCTATTTTTTACGGATGATGTGATGATTTCTTTGAACCCTAACTTATATTCTTTCAAACTATTAAGTTAGGCAATATGACAAATATATGGCGATCAAACATATGCAAGTAATTACGCACAAAATCAAAACACAAAGCAATTGTAGAATTAATACGAAGAATAATATCATATATATATACTCATAACTTTGGCCTTCACATGGCCCTAGTTAAGGGAAAATTAGTTCATAATTGAAATTGGGAAAACAATAAAAACATAGAATTACTCATAGATAAAGATGAATATCAAACTAAGAAACTCCCTATTTTGGATTGATGATCGATTCTTGATTGGAAGCTTGAATCCCTCATTTTCCTCTTCTTAGCTCTTCAAGTATGATGATAGGATGACTCAAAACCAAGAGAATGCTCCCCCAAACCCCTGAATTTTCGTCCTCACACTCTCAAAGGATGATTTTTTTATGATCTCAAGTGAGCTCCCCACTCCCCTTTAAATACCCAAAAATCCACCTACCAAGAATTTGAGCTACCCTTCTCTTTCTTTCCTCCTACCAAGAATTTCTACCTACCAAGAATTTCTACCTACCAAGAATTTGCACCTACCATTCTCTTGTTTTCCACCTAACAAGAATTTCTCACCTACCAAGAATTTGCACCTACCATTCTCTTGTTTTCCACCTAACAAGAATTTCCACCTAACAAGAATTTCCACCTATCGATAAAGGGAAGGGGAAAGTGGTCTTTTCGGGTATATTCATTCAATTTACGATAGTCTATGCAAACCCTAAAACCAGTGACAATTCTAGATTGAATTAACTCATTATTGTCATTACGAACTACTGTCGTACCTCCTTTCTTGGGCACTACCTGCGTTGGACTTACCCATGGACTATCAGAGATAGGGAAGATAATGCCGGCATCGAGTAACTTGATTACCTCTTTCTTCACCACTTCTTGAATTTGAGGATTAGACCTCCTTTGTGGTTGTATAGTGGGCCTTGAGCTTTTTTCCATTAAAATCTTATGCATGCAGATGGCTGGGCTGATCCCCTTGATATCAGCAATCTTCCATCCAAAGGCTTTTTTGTGATCTCTCAACACCTCCAGTAACCTTGCTTCTTGTTGATCTGTAAAAGAAGAAGAAATGATGAGTGGCAAGGTTTCATCGTCATTTAAATAAACATATTTAAGATGAGAGGGTAGAGTTTTTAGGTCAAGAGTTGGTGGCTCTTCAATAGATGGTTTGGAGTGGCTAGACAGTGGGCTATCCAACTTCTCAAATTTCTTCGTGGGGTATTGTGCACGCCTCTCTAAGCTATGAGCAACTTCCAGTTGTTTATCACTGGCCGACTCAACATCCGTGGAGTTCATTATGCATACCTCAAGTGGATCATCAGAGATGTTTTCCTGAAAGTGCTCAATAATCAAAGGATCAAAAGCATCTATTCTTAAACATGACGCATCATCACCAACATGCTTCATAACCTTGTATACGTCAAAAGTAACTCTCTCCTCACCCACATTCAAAGTTAACTTACCATTGGCTATGTCGATCATAGCTTTACCTGTGGCTAGGAAGGGTCTTCCTAGGATGAGAGGAACTTCAACATCTTCTTCCATCTCCAGAACCACGAAGTCCACCGGGAAGTAAAACTTGTCAACTTGCACGATGACATCCTCTATGATTCCCTTAGGGTGTTTGATTGATCGATCTGCAAGTTGGAGGCTCATCGAGGTTGGCTTTGGATTCCCCAAACCCAATTTCTGGAACAACGAGTAAGGAAGAAGATTTATGCTGGCGCCCGAATCACATAGCACTCAGTCGAATTTGAGTTGCCCAATAGTGCAAGGAATTGTGAGGCTCCCTGGATCCTTGAGTTTCTGTGGCAACTTGTTCAACACCACTGCTGAGCATGCTTCAGTCAAGCACACCATTCCATTGCCTTCCCACTTCTGCTTATTGGATAGAATATCCTTGAAGAACTTGATGTAATTGGGCATCTGCAAAATCGCATCAATAAAAGGAATATTAATTCGAACTTCTCGAAGAATTTCTAAAATCCTAAGAAAACTCTTATCCATATCTTTCTTATTCTTTTTATGTGCTAGGGGGAAAGGGAGACGTATTTCAATAGGATTAGGCAAAGAAGGAGTCAAAGTTTTAGAAGACGCCCTGTCTGCCTGTGAAGTATGGACTTGATCCTGCCCCAAGTACGTACTTGAGCTGTGTGAAGTACTTACTTGGTTCTGGTCAAGTACGTACTTGGGAGACAGATTTGAATTTTCAAGTTTATCAAAAGTTTGAACATGGTCCTCTTCAAGTGCGGACTTGGACTGCTTGGGAGGTGCACTTTTCAATTCTTTGCCACTTCTCAGAGCGATGGCATGGCATTGCTCTTTTGGGTTTTTCTCTGTATCACTCGGCAGTGTCCCGGGTGCTCTTCCACCTGCATCAACCGATAATTGTGCAAATTGGTGCTGCATCTCTTTCATTCCCGTCATAACACCCTGTAACATCAATCGAAGCTCTGCGAATGATTCGTCTGATTTTTGCATGTGAGCCGCCAATCTTTCTTCGACAGTCGAAGGTCTTGGAACTTGACCTTGTGGCTTAAAATTTCCAGGCCTTTGAGTTTGGTTGTTGTAAAACGGAGGCCTCGGTGCTTGGTAGATGCCTTGTTGTGAATTTTGTGCGGGATTTGGCCTTTTCGGAAAATTCTCGGGTATGTGGAAGCTCAATTGAGGCTTGTTTGAATTTCCGACATAGTTCACATCACTAATGGTTGGCTCTGCCTCTAAATTAACATTTTGTTCTACCTCTTGAGCAACAGCAACCCTTCGGGATTGTAGAGGAAACTCATCGTCATCTTCAGGGTACAGTTCATCATCCCGTGCCATCTGCTCTAGTTTAGCCCACACTGTTCTGCTATCGAGACCCAAAAGATCACCGCCTGCTCCTGCATTAAGTCTGTGACGAATCCGAGACCGGACTCCATTAAAGAAGTGTAGCACTCGCTCGTCTCTTGAATAGGTGTGATCGGGGCACTTTCGAAGCAGACTCTTGTATCTTGCCCATGCTGATGCTAACGATTCATCCCGTTTTTGACATTTCACCAAAGAAAGAAGTTTTTGAAAGATGTTAGGCACTATCTGTGGGAACAGCCCTACTTGTTTAAAATTGGTGTCGAGGGAATTATCAGGCGTTGTGTACCCGAGGAAGAAATGACCTCCGTCTTGGCTCATTGCCATGACATGGTGATAGGTGGCCACTTTGGCCCATCCAAGACTGCTGCCAAGGTTCTGCAATCAGGTTTTTTCTGGCCTACTTTATTTAAAGATGCACACGCTTATGTTCAAAAATGTGATAAATGCCAAAGAGTAGGTAATATCTCTAGACGACATGAAATGCCTATGAATAATGTGCTTGAATGTGAATTATTTGATGTGTGGGGTATAGATTTTATGGGACCTTTCCCTAGTTCTTGTTCCAATAGGTATATTCTAGTCGCTGTTGATTATGTGTCTAAATGGGTCGAAGCTGAAGCTTTGCAAACTAATGATGCTAGGGTTGTTCTTAGATTTCTGAGAAAACATATTTTTGCACGATTTGGAACCCCGAGAGCAATTATAAGTGATGGAGGCACACATTTTCGTAACAAGCAATTTGAAAACTTGTTGAACAAATATGGTGTTAAGCATAAAATCTCGACCCCTTACCACCCTCAAACTAGTGGGCAAGTCGAAGTGTCTAATAGGGAAATTAAACGGATTTTAGAAAAAACGGTAAATAGCCATCGAACTGATTGGTCTCTGAAATTAGATGATGCATTGTGGGCTTACCGTACTGCTTTTAAAACCCCTATTGGCATGTCCCCATATCGTCTTGTATTTGGAAAAGCTTGTCATTTACCTGTCGAACTTGAACATCGTGCTTATTGGGCTATCAAATTCCTGAATTTCGATACAAGTGTTATAGGTAATAAGAGGTTGCTTCAACTGAATGAGCTCGAGGAGTGGAGACATGAAGCATACGAGAATGCAAAACTGTACAAAGAACGGACCAAGAAGTGGCACGACAAGCATATTCTACCCCGGGAATTTGAGGAAGGTGAGAAAGTTCTTATGTACAACTCTAGACTCAAGCTCTTCCCAGGCAAGCTCAAATCGCGTTGGTCGGGACCCTTTCAAGTCACCCGAGTGTATTCTTCCGGAGCTGTGGAGCTTATCACTGAGGATGGACAAGTATTTTTAACCAATGGACATAGGCTGAAACACTACTTGGGCACTGACTGGAGCACAGACACATTATCTGTCAAGCTCCGAGAACCATCGACTTAAGTCGATCCTGAATAGTCGAGCTATTGACTATAAACAAGCGCTTCTTGGGAGGCAACCCAAGTTTGTAAGTTTTTTTTTTTCCTTTTGTTTTTGTTTGTCTAGTTTGTTTGTTTATGTTTATGTTCAAATATGCACTTTTGGCATGTATGTTTTCGTATGCTTGATGGTTTGAAAAGTTGAAGTGTTAGATATGATAGACATTTGGACCCCATGTTTAGAGATGCTTATTTTACTCGAGAGGAGAAGAAGCTTTGTAACGATGCATTGGAAGTTAAAGGATGTTTTTCAACATCCTTGGTTGTAAGTGTTCTTTTACCGTTACGTATACTTGTTGTAACAACATTGAGGACAATGTTGGATTTGAGTTTGGGGGTAGAAGAGTGCTTATTTTGAACATTGAAAATGCAATGCTAATTTTTAGCTTGAGTTTGGGGGAAAGTTTGTATGATATCATGTTTAAATATTTTTTTGTTGAGAAAATCAAGTATAAACTGTTTTTTTTTTTTTATCTTTCCAATTGATGCATTAAAATTGATTAACTTGAAAAAAAAATGGCATGATTTCTTGAAATAATTTGAATTTAATGGAACATATATATCTTTGAAATTGCTCATGGAGACCCTAGACTAGGATTGATTTCTTAGATGATTCACATTGCACAATAAATCGAGGGTAGAGGAGTTGAGAGGATAACCATCTTGAGACACTTAAGGAGTTTTTCCCGGAAAAATTAACTTAGATTTTTCATAAGGTTATAAGTTGAGTAGTAATTTTTTTTATGCTAAACAATGAATTAAAAAGGTTGAAGTTTGGTATGACCACAAGTGGTCAGGCTAATATGTACTGGAGGTGAAAAGTTTCATGCCTATATACTGTACTATTATGCTAATTTGAGCTAAGCTCAAGCCAAAAAGAAGCGAATTGTTTAAAAGATCTAGTTTTATTTCGTGGCTTTTGACACTCGAGTGATTAAATCCTTAGGAGTGTCTTTACACTTAATGCCCCAAAACTATCTAGTTTGGGAGTCATTGATCTAAAGCTTGTTACATGGGTGTCATAGAAAGCCTAATGGAATAAAACATTGCACATGATCTAGCCTTAATGAAGTTAATTGGAAAGTTTCATATGAATTGAAAGTTTGAATGGTTGAGATAATGAAATTTAAATGGCTATGAGATTTTCTATGATTCTTATGCTTTGTGTTTGATCAAAAGTTGATAGATATGGGATTAATGTCCAAAATTTGGTAAGGATGCCTTTCGACTATAATACCTTAGATTTATTTTCACTACACCCTATGGAGTCTTTTCGAGTATTGGTGTCACATGAGCAAAAGTAGTTGATATGTATATATATTTGTGAGCTATAAAAGGATGAGTTTGTGCCATTTATTCTTGTTAATTATGTTGAGATGTATTCATTTGGTTGGGATTGAAAGTTTGTAAGATTTTATGGGTATATCTTTTGCAAACCCTCACGAGACTATAACTCGTCCTTTGAGGTAACTCAAAGGTTTAAAGGCTTGTTGCACATGCTAAGTGCAATCGTTTACTCCACGAAAGTGAGTTCGTTTGTTGTTTTTGTTTTCTCCTTTTGGTTGATGATGTTTTTCATGCCTAGAACTTTTATTGCTCGAGGTCGAGCAAATGATAAGTTTGGGGGAGTTGATAGGAGTCATTTTTACGTGTTTTTAAGCCCCTTTGCGTTTATGTTTTAGGTTCATTTATCACTTGATTTTGTCACTTGTGCGTTTAATTCGTGCATTAAGTGATTTCAGGCCTTAAGTGGATACAATTGAAGAAAGGGTGGAAAAATGATGTATAAAACAAGTTTACGCCAAGATGTTTCACACCTCCACGACCAAACAAGCAAGAAATAAGTTGGAGTTAGCCAAAATCATGTTTTAGTACCATTTCCGCACACCTGGGCGCCAAATCAGAAACAACCTCCACGTTGGAACGTCATTTTGATATTTTTAGAGACAGAATTGGATGAAGTGTCCTTCTACAAAGTTTTAGATCTATGTCTTATCTTTACATGGGTACTTGAATCATCCAATTCGAAGATCTGTGGAGACAATTATGAATAAAACACTATCCCTGCGCTGGAAAACACGAAAGTGGCAGCTCATGTTCTTGTTAGGTGGAAAACAAGAGAATGGTAGGTGCAAATTCTTGGTAGGTGAAAATTCTTGTTAGGTGGAAAACAAGAGAATGGTTGGTGCAAATTTTTGGTAGGTAGAAATTCTTGGTAGGAGGAAAGAAAGAGAAGGGTAGCTCAAATTCTTGGTAGGTGGATTTTTGGGTATTTAAAGGGGAGTGGGGAGCTCACTTGAGATCATCAAAAAATCATCCTTTGAGAGTGTGAGGACGAAAATTCAGGGGTTTGGGGGAGCATTCTCTTGGTTTTGAGTCATCCAATCATCATACTTGAAGAGCTAAGAAGAGGAAAAGGAGGGATTTAAGCTTCCAATCAAGAATCGATCATCAATCCAAAATAGGGAGTTTCTTAGTTTGATATTCATCTTTATCTATGAGTAATTCTATGTTTTTATTGTTTTCCCAATTTCAATTATGAACTAATTTTCCCTTAACTAGGGCCATGTGAAGGCCAAAGTTATGAGTATATATATATGATATTATTCTTCGTATTAATTCTACAATTGCTTTGTGTTTTGATTTTGTGCGTAATTACTTGCATATGTTTGATCGCCATATGTTTGTCATATTGCCTAACTTAATAGTTTGAAAGAATATAAGTTAGGGTTCAAAGAAATCATCACATCATCCGTAAAAAATAGGGAATTGCCCCTAGAGATAGGTAGAGATTCCCGGGTGCAGTTAGCCGAATTTATTCGGGGAAATTCTAGAACTTGAATGCATGATTATTGATTAAATTCTCGGATAGACATATTTAGAGAACTGTCAATTTATCATAGGATTATTACAGCCGAGACATCGGGTAGTAATTAATTAAGGAATTTTCACCAAAACAATAGTAGTCTAATAATACGAAGAATAGTTCATATTTATATTAACAAGTAAATTTGGTTGAAGCATGTGCCTTAGTTGTTTTATCTCATAAGAATCTAAATCTATTTGCTAAGTCTCGTTTTCACATTTTTATTGTAAATTAATCACAATCTTTTAATTCAATTTTAATTGCTTTTAAATTCCTAGCTTTAAATAATCTTGTCTCTGTGGGATCGATAACTCGGACTTAAAGTCCACTTTATTACTACACACGACCAGTCCACTTGCTGTTTAATACACGTAAGGATTTTTCGTGTCAACATGTACAACCGTTGGGAGTGTTAGGAGACTGATGGGCTGGCCAAAGGCGCTTCACCGGGTCGCTAACCTCCGCCGAAGACCATCAAGCCACCACGAGAAGTGGTGGTGCTTCCCAATTGCTCGTGGCTGCCCGACAGTATGTTGCCCATCATTGCCTATACTACATCGGTGGCGCCACACACGGCGATTGCCGATGACTAGGGAAGTTCCACTCCTAGTCTATTTCTTGACTTTTTTTCCTGAAACTTATTCTAAAACTAAAGTTTGGAAAAAGGTATTATTTTGTTGTGAAAATGGTGTCTTTTAGGAAAATATTCAATTTAAATCTTGAAAAATAGTTTTATGCTAAACCAAAATTTATCCAATATATGCAATTTTCAATTAGACAATATATAGGTAAATATAAATTATTGCGAGTCATATGCTTGGATGTGATTTTGCGATGATGGATGAATCATGAGCTTTAGTCTATGTCTAGGTAGTCTTTGTATGTAATATTTAGAAGTTGTAAATGCAGCCGGTTTGACTATATATTTAATATTATGTCTTTTAATTCATAGATTAGTTTTAGAAATTAGTCTTTGTAGCTAAAGACGGTGGACTGAAAGACGATGACAATTCGAAGATCTGAATGCAGTGGAGACCCATTGTAATAGATATGATGTAATCTACTTTTCTAGAAGTCCAGGTCACCGAGCATGGTACTTGACCATATGCTTGAGTCGAAGTCACCGAGCTTACTCCTGTGTTTAACACGAGTAGCTCCATTGTTTTGGCTGAAGACTTTTGACATCACTCATTCATGATGGTATAGGAGATATTCTTATTCACTAATAAGAGAATAAATTCCATCTTGCTAACCAATTAAGATTCCCACTTGCCTATCAAGCTACACTTCGAGGTTGACCCCACCAACAGGTGAATCGGGTCTAACTACTTCGACGACGAACTTGATATCACAAGTACATCCTCAACGTGATTCTTCAGGTCTAAGGTTAACAACAAATTAATTCTGTCATTGACTATTATAGAGTGAAATCAATGTGACAGAACTAATGCGAGTCGTGTTCGAACTCACCAATCTCACTGACGTGTCTATGACACAAGCTCCTGCTAACCCATAATGTCGACCGATACTTCCATGTCAAAGCTTATGCCATACAAGTCTTATCCAGTTTTGATGTCCAATCAAAACTCTCTACGACTTACGAATGAGTTTAGACATCAAATACAAAACACTTCTAGTGCCTATCTCCTTAACCCATAGGGAGTAGAAGTTTGGCCTTGATATTATAGACTTAACGTTGTTTATTAACTTACAAATTTAAATAAGAAAAACAACATAAATGCCTTTTATTAATATATAAATGTTCGATTATAATTAATACGCCCTATACATTCTATCATCTATGGCATCTGAGTGTATAACACCAACAAAAGGAAGTATGCCAATAAATGAGCTAGGGACAATAACCAAATGTGTTGTCTCATTATGCCCATGATGTCAAATGAGTTGAAAAAACAGCATGAGCGTATGGTCGCTGTAAGGGATATTGTCAACCACTTAGAGAAGTTGTACGGGAGTAAGAATAGAGGAGAGAGATATGTGATCTCCAAGGAATTACTTGGAGCTAGGATGAACGAAGGGGCATCCCTGAGCACGTCCAAAGAATGATCCAATTAATTCACAAGATGGATGATCTAGACGTCCTGCTCAATGGTGACTTTTGTGTCAACCTGGTCCTACAGTCTCTCACTATATCTTATGACAAATTCATCATCAACTTTAATGTTAATAACTTAAACGCCTCGTTGAACGAAATGTTAAACATGTTGAAGACTGCATAGAGCACCAGAAAAGATAGATTACAAAAATATTTAAATAGTTATCTTTAACACCCTCGGGGGAAGCGAGAATCAGGTTTGGAATAAAATTAAAGATAACAAAAATGAGTGTATTTTAGACCTTTTAGGGATATAATGAGTGAACTCAAACTTTTAAAGAGTAAATGGAAGAGCATAGCAAGAACTTATAAAGAGGGATAAAGCATAAATTCAATTGTGAAGAGGGGGTAGTTTCATGGCTTAACTCACAAGCTCTTTGGACCAGAGAAGTCTCATCTAACCCACAGAGCGTAATCTTGAGATGGGCATTGAAACCAAGCCCTAAAATGAATATCGATTGTTACACTAGAGTTCTTAGACTTCTATATATAATTTGTTCAATTTCCTTTCATTTTCTCGACGTGGGAACATTACAATCACCCATCCTTCAAGGAGCGACGTCCTCATTGAAGCGTGACACTATCCGGGACACGCCACCAAGCATCGAGACTCTAGCGGTGGCTCCATGGGCTCAAGAGGTAGCCCCCAAACGAGTGGCACTTTGCGCTGCAAATCTCAAGAAATGGCTCCCCAACATTTAGCATTTTGCCCTGTGTAGTACTTAGCTCCTGAAATTTCAATAGGCGAACAACCTTGATACCATTTATCACGTTACAGGCTTATATTATGAGCCCGTTGGACTAGATAAGTCACATTGAACCCCCTAGAGTAACTTGAAGTTGTGCATTTAAACTACGACCCAAAATGAATATCCATTGTTACACTAGAGTTCTTAGACTTCTATACATAAACTGTTCAACTTCCTTTCATTTTCCCAATGTGAGAGCATTACAGATACATATTAAAACGTAAAGTAAATTGGGTTTTTTTTTTAACCAAAATCCTCATAAAGAATGTCATATATCAAATTTTTAAGAAGTGTAAGAAAAAAGGCAAATATCGTTTAATAGGATAAGAGTATTTTTTATTTATTTATTGAATAACATCATAGTCAATAACATCATAATCCTTTCTAAGGTTGATATAGCAAATGATAGCAATCAGCAACACTTTGCTATATATGTATAAGACGATCAAAATATAAATAATATTTGAAAGTCGTTACTAGAGTATTGGTTTGTACTTTTCTATTAATTAGAAAGAATCATCATGTGTCGCATGTAATTTTCTAACGAGGAGTTATATTGAAGTAAATAATTATGAAATTTTTGTGTGCGCATGTCAAGAGTTTCTAATATATTTAGGCAAATAAATTTAATTATTAGTTTACTTCTAGTTTTCTGAAGAGAATAATTGATTATTTATTATTGTTTATTTATTAATTTTTTATTTTATTTGTCTAGTCATCAAATATCATCATAATGCATACTTAATTTAATTTATTTGAATGTAAAATAAACTTCGATAATTAGTATAATTGTCTAGCATATTCAAGTATATAATCATCATTCTACGTATCTTTCCTAATTAGCCACTAACGTCTTCTTTTCTTCTCTGTGATCCATACAAGTAGATTAATTTCTTTCGCCCAGTCAATATATTTAATAACAAAAAAAATATAACATCAACATTTCATATATCTATATACAAACATATGGAATATATTATTTATTATGAGAATATAAAAACATCATAATGCAAACATTAGATTACATAAAAAAACTTTGTGAGGATGTTAAAATAAAATATAGAGTACATCCTATTCTCACTCAAGTAATTTTGCTCATTTTTCTTGTCAATTAATTTTTCACTTGACAAGTAGTTTTCTTGTAAAGTAATTTTTTACATTTGTTATTCATTTGGGAAAATTGTAAAATTGGTGCACTAAAGGATTTTGCTCATTTTTTTCCAACAAAAAATTGGAACTTCAGCAATTTGGGTACACTGCTGTGAGAAATTTGACAATTTCAGTAAAAATTTCACCAAAAAATTCAAAATTGGTCTGAAAATGTCATTTGGTGGAAAATTGACATGAAATTGTGATTTTTTATTTTATTTTAAATTGGTGGGAAAATTAACCTTCAGTTTGGGAAGTTTGGCATATGGAGGGAAACCTGACTTTTAATTCGGGGGTTTAACTCAACTACTTTCAAATTATTATTTTTGTTTACTTTATTTAATTCGTTGAAATTTTAATTCAAATATTTTTTTCATCTGAGTTATCTTTTATTTTATTTATCATAAATAAAATTTGTATAAAATATATCTATAGATAATATAACATGCATAAAATTCAAAGTAAATTATTTTTTTCCTTAATACTTTGATTTTATTTACTTGTTTTTCAAAAAAAAAAATTGATTTTGTTTGCTTTCTTTGTTTATTTTTTATTATTCCTTATTATTTTCTTATTTTTCAATTTTTATTTTATTTTTTAAAAAAATTTATGTTTTTTGTCAATGAAAATCTATTGCCGTCATTAGAAAACAATAATTTTTTAATTTAAAAACTAGTTTAAGATATAATTTCTAAATGTTCACTAACTTTTTAACATTTGTTATTTTTGCTTATATTTTCTAATTTTGCAATATATATATATATATATATGTATATTATATAAATATTTTATTATTATATTTTGTAATAAATAATTATTTTTTTCAAACTACAAATTAGTATGATGTACTTGTTATTATGAGACCTTAAAGAAAGAATAACTGTAAATATATTTTCATAAAAAAATACTCGTGTATATGAATGTTTCTTATATTGAATGGTGTTTCTCTACTAATGTTTTTTTTCCTATTAATAAATAATTAATGGAGTTCATCTACTAAAAGGATTTTAGATCAAGTATCGGTATGAAAGTATTTTTACAATGGAACAAACACATAAATTATTCACATATTTATATAGAGAATAGATGCATAATTTACTTATGTCATTAAGATCTTTGGTGGATTGATTTGTTTCTCAAAGTCCAACACATTGTTCTTAAGTTTTGAGCGTATGTGATTTCTACTTTCTAAATGGTAATCTATACCATTTATGACATATTTTTGTCGCATTTGTGGATCATATTTGTGTTGCTGTTAAACATGTCCCCTTCTCAATGTTAATTTACTAGCATAAATGATTAATTGGTCTTCATGGCCAATTGAATCAATGACAAATATTGTATATTTATTTAATCACGACTCTATTCAAAGACACGTAATGACTTATCTGCTATACATATCTAATTTTATATAGATGGCACTTAATAAGAAATATGAGCTCTATCCTTATGATTATGTCACCAAATACGTTTAACAAACTATTTGAATTGGCTTTTAATTTTGTCATGCCTCGAATTTCCTAATTTATTTTAATTTATTTGGTTTAGTTGCAAACCAAATAGATCCCTTCTCTAAAACTACTTTTAACTTAGTGTTAATTCTATAGAGTTGCATGAAATATTATTGTTTGACTAAGAGGAATGCACCATGTCAAGTTCATAGGATTTATGAAATTATTGACAATCTTTGGGTAAAAAAGGTATATTTAGATGATACCAACATATAACTTCAATAGTTCTTAGTTAAAAGATGCCCATTAATAAGTATGTACATTGCATCGGAACCACTTTCAAGACGGTAGGTTTCGGTTGACTATACGTACAAGCTTGGTACATTTGTACACTGCAGATTGTGCTAAAAAAGAATGAAAATAACCATTCTTGGTTGGTTCTTGAATGGAAGTCTCAAAATAATTTCAACCATTCATAAAGTGGAATTTTGTAGAATGCCTTCTTTAAACTATTCAACCTAGCATAGGTAATGTGGAACAACTTGGTTATGATTCTAAAACATGAAAAGAGTGTTGGTGCACATTTCAAAATATGGTCCCTTACTTTTTTGTCCAATTTGAGTCTATTAAGATGCCTTACTTTTATATTACTTATACTTTGTGGAACCTTCGTAACTTGATGAAGTCTCCATCCATGGAGAAAAAGAATAAAGTTACTCAATAAAGGCAAACGAATGAGTAGAAAGAAAGGAGAAACTAGTGAAAAATGAGCATTTCTTCAACTATCTACATATATTTATTCTAGATATTTTAAGGCCCATAGTACTATTTTGATTCCAATGGACATTATTATCATCATTTCTGCACATTACTGTCATAGTTAATTGGTTATTTTTTCTACCTTATTTTGCTTATTTGAGTACCCTTCAAGATAACTTTTGGCTAGCTTTTGACCTTATTATATTATATATTTCTAACTTATATATATATAAACACACACATAGTTTTTAGTTTAAAATATTCCAAAAGAATGCTTTAATCGGTGTAAAACATAGAGATTTATTATTTATTATTTCATTGTATAACACCAAATTAAAAATATATGTAAATTAAGACTAAAAGAAGATCTGGTCAAGGAATTACTCCGATATAGTATGAAATATGAATATTACGATGTAGAACATGCCATATGCAAATAATGGTGGTTTTTTTCTTAACATAAATCATTTTTTTATATACATATATCACACATGCATAGTTTTGATCTGCTAAATAAGTTTCCAACACTAAAGTAAATTTAAAGAAATAAAGTGGTTTTATTTTAAATTGCTTAACTTTATTATTGTAAAAGTAGATCGTGCACCATTTACAACTGTGATTGTGGAATTTCTGATACACGATTTTCATGTCCATAGTAAAGCTCACACTGTCCCCAAGAGTTGGCCGAATTGGTTTGGTAGGGTATTTCCTACCAAGGTAACCCGGGTTCAAACCTCTCTGGGGACATGAGCCCATCGCAAAGGGTTTTTCTAGTGCGGCTTACCCCCTTTATGTGGTTTGCGGGCTATTGCATGAGGGTGGGGTTTACCCAGAGCGTCCTTTTGGGTAACGACTGCGGGTTCACTAGTTAAAAAAAAATAAAAATAGTAAAGCTCACACTCACTTGTCCTATCATTTGTTTGAATGGACGTTGAATTATACTAAAATTACTATTATAATTTACATAATATGGAATGCCGTAATTCTCTTACCATGGAAAATGATGGCTTGTAATAACTAATAAAATATAACTGTATTGTCCAAATGACATTGGGAAAGAACATGTATAACTTTGGACTTAAAAATAAAAGACATGGGACCGACGCTCTACTTTTGGCTCCCAAAAAACCGAAAGATTAGACTAGAATAAGTTCATTACTGACCACGACCACAATATTAAATGCATCTAAAATTGAACGTATGGCCACTATAGAGCATTTTAGGATTTTCAAGATTCTATAGTTGACCTCTCTCTCTGTTTTTTTTTTTTTTTTTCAAATAAGAAAAAGACTGGATTGAGTGAAAATGACTGAATAAAATAAATATAACTGTCATGATTTTATTTCTTTTACCAAAACTCGACATGAAAAGAAAAGAATTGGTCATACAACCCCACCAATATATTTGAAAAGAAGTTATAATCCTAATCAAATAAAACATTATTAACTTGACTTCTAGTTTCACGTTGCAAGTAACACACTCTAAAGTTTGTTCCAAAATACCTACATAAATTGATTTGAATGAAGATTTTGAAAGGAAGAGACTTGATCTAGTCATTTAGATAAGAAGACTCGAGTTCAATTTTTTGTGTTTGTAAAAATATGTTTTTAGCAGGAGTCCTGATGATCGTGTCTGATCGTATTTTGATGAATCAGTCTCAGATCTTCAGAATTGAGATACTTTGAAAAATAAGAAATTAAAATTAAAAAGTTTGTTCTAAAATATTAATTGTTTTGAATAGTTTAGAACTCTAATTTTAATAAACTGTATTATCTTCTTTGCATAATGAATGTCTCATTTTTTTTCTTGGTAAGTGAAAGTCTCATTTCACAAAATCAACTTTGGCATCTCTTTTTCTAGGTGGTTAGGAATGGTAGCAATAAAGCATAAAGAAAATAAACAAGAAAATATAAAACTAAGCATGAAGATGACACTGGGAGTTTAACTTTGGTTCGGCAAACTGCCTGCATCCACAAGCCAATACTAGATCTACATCTTTATATCTGAGTGAATAGAGTGAATCAAATAATTACACGTTGAAAGCTCTTATTTATAGAGTAGAAGAGTTGATATTCAAGGAAACTAAAACCCAATGTAAATAAGAAACACAATGTCATTCTTAGACAATGAGGAAACAATCTTTTTACTTTTCTTAAGTGAATCTCGTCTACTTGGCACACTTGTCCTCGCTGGAGAACATCTGTCTTAGTCAACCTGTCTTTTTGACATCTTTACACCAAGGACTTTTCATTGACAATCTTGGATCCCTTACACATCTGCTCTCTGCCCAATTGCATGAGCCGCCAATACTTTTGGTTTTTCAATGGCAATCTCGGATCCCCCCACATATCTGCTCAATGCTCTCATTGCACAAGCTATGTCTTATCTATCCGCCAATAAACCCCGGCTCCACTAATTTGCCATCTAGCTTTGCATCTTGCCACATTTTCTCTTTAACGTTAAACGAAATTACTCTTCTTGGCCTAGCGATCTAACTTATCTCATCCTCCTCCGTAATCTTCTATGCCTTCACCACAACCTCAATTCGTGCTACCTTCAACGAAACTGTCAAGCTTGATTATTCATTCATCACCTACCATTGCTCCCACGACAAAACCCACGCTAACCAAACCGCTTCCCCATAGATCTAGATCTAAGACGTCTCCTAAATCTACAACATATGGCTCTGATAGCAGTCGTTAGGAATGGTAGCAATAAAGCATGAAGAAAATAAACAATAAAATATAAAATTAAGCATGAAGATGACACCAGGATTTAACGTGGTTCGGCAAACTGACTACATTCACGAACCAACACTAGATCTACGTCTTTATTTCTGAGTGAATCAAATAATTACAAGTTAAGAGCTCCTATTTATAGAGTAGGAGACTTGAGATTAAAGAAAAATAAAACCTAATCTAAATAGGAAATACAATCATATTTTTAAACAAATAGGAAAAACAATCCTAATATAAGTCAAATGTCAAATTCATAGTATTAATCAATCTTGAAAAACCTATCACGGACTTCCTCTTCCCGCAAATGAATGGAATATGTGCGGAATTATCAATGGATTGAAAACGAAGAAAGAGAATATTTTATAGGGAATTGATAAAAGCACTCCATATTTTGTTAGAGGCACTCCACTTTTATTTAAATTTCAGTACATGGACAAAATTGCCCTTTAATACACTAAATAAATTCTTATCATTTTCTTTGACAAACTTTTCTAACTAAATGTAAAGTATTCAAAATTTGATAATTCATAATTTTAAAATTTAAAAGTGACAGATACCTACCGTAAATAATAAGTAAAAAAAAAAAGGTTCGTAGATATGACTAAAAGTTTTACTTATTTATTTAAAACCAAATTTGGATCAATGTTGTGTTATTTTGGATAAAATTGACAATTATTTTTTATTAAATTTAACAAAAAATAAAATTAGCTATTATTCTAGGTGGACATATTGAGTTCGTCAATACTAACTCAGTATAATATAATCTGACGACTATTTTTACTTTTTTTTTAGTTTTTAGGCCTTTGATTTTATATTAATTTTCAATATTAAAAAAAAAAGTTCTGATATTTACTATGGAGCAAATGAGCAACACATATAATTTAATGAGTTCGATAAATATCCATGGCAAGATAATTTTTTTTATTGCACTGATGAAAAGTAGTTTTTTTTTTTCAAAAAGATGCTTGAGAAAAAACGCATTTTTATTTGGTATTATTTTCACAAAAAAGTAGTGAAATATTCTTCAAAGTTTATTTAGATAGGATTATTCATTTCACCTTTTAATATTAATAAGAATTCTATATGATGCATTGAGGGGCATTATAGTCAATTTAATTAATTTAAAAAGGATGTGGAGTGCTTCTAACAAAAGATGGAGTGTCATTATCAACTATTTTATATTGCAAAATCAATGTCCTAAGTTTAGTTCGATTTATATTTGTTGTCTACTTTTTCATATATAAAAATTATTTTTTCTTAAATAAGGTAAAAGTGTTATGACAATCTTTCCTTTAATATAAATGAAACGTAAAATGTGATATACCACAATAAATTAGTACTTTTATTGTGATATGGACAAATATTAATGAAATACGGAAATTCTTTTGGGATGGTAAGAAAAAGAAATAAAGATTACAACTTAAGGCAAAATCGCAGTTTTGACCTCATGAATAGAGGGATAAACGTATATGCTATAATTATTTAGCCATACAATTTAAATATTATTGCATATTTGGACAAATCCGCTAATTTTCTGACACAATTCGTTGCATGTGACTCACATCATCGTTAATTTTACTGATTTGATTGAAAAAACTAATGTGAAAGACACATAAATACTTCAAAAAAGGCATTTCGCTTTACTTTTTCTCACCAAAATGACTAACATTTTTCCCAAGGCATCATGCGTCTTTCATATGATTTTTTTTTCATATGATTTTTTTTTCATCAAATCAACAAAATTAATAATTCGTACCATTCATGTGGCCAATTTAATCCAAAAACTGATTTTGTGGACCAAATGTGCAATAATTATAAATTGTGGAATTAATTGTATAGATTTATAAAGTTCGGGACTAATAGTGCTCATCCCCATCCAATACGACTAAAATTATAATTCTACCGCAACTCACTATCTAGTATGCTGAAGTGAGGATGGGTTTCCCTAAATAAAAAAGTGAGGATTAGGGTCAGGCACATCATTTAATCGTCGAGTCCATATTAATTCTCCGTTGGACCCTAACCATTTTAATTTTCAAACTTCCGTTTTCTATTGAAATGCTGCACAAGTCCATTGACTCATATTAATGGGAAAAGTTAAGAGGGTAATTTGACTTTCCTATTGTCGTGCTTTGACAAGAATGAAGTAGATCGGAAAATCGCTTTCTTAATTAAACTTAACAAGTGGTAAATTTTATTTGATGTAAAAGTCAAATGAAATTGTGATCAATTTGAAAAGTGAATGTGAGATTGGTTACATTTTTTTTTTATTTACAAGTCCTTCACAAAAGAAAAAAAAAAGACGAGAAATTCCACATGATTGTCCTACTATGATATGAAGGATGAAATGACTAAATATGCACCTTGCAGTCGGATACAAACTATTAGAATAATTGAAGTTTCGATTTGTTACTTGAATTATGTCATATCCATTTTTTTTATCTGAAAATAAAAATAAACATTTTACACTGTTTTTAGTTGAAAATATTCTTATTTTTATTTTTGTTTCTTTCATTTATTTAAAATTACATTTCACCTCAGTTATTTCACAATCCATCAACATCCTCTCTCATCAATATTTAATATAAAATCCAATATTATTCATCTAATCATTATTTTTCAATCATTTCACACATCACCTTTCACAAATTTCAATCATTTTAAAAAACACAACCAAATACAACTACTTTTTTTATTTTTCTCATACGAAAATCAAAAACATATTCTTTTATATATTTTAGAAAATAACGATTGAAAATAAAATAAAAATCCGTCCAAACAAAGCCTTATAAGTCACACGGAAAGCCAATCTAGTCTGAATAACACACAATAATTAGCCCCCATGTAAACTAGAAAAAGTTTATAATTACACACATTACATCCATTTTCTTGTAAGATAAATTATTTAGCCGTGGTGTGGTTCGTTATAATTTATCAATCCCAAAAAGAAAATTGATTCGTCAGAAAGAGAGGAAAGAGAGAGAGAGAGAGAGAGAGACAGAGTCTCGAATTTCGAGCGCGGTGTTTCCGAGATACAACGGCGTCGTCTTGTGGCTGTTTGATCTGTCCTCTGCGCGAGAATGAGGTTGGTTACCACGAATCCTGGAGTTGTGGAGTGCAGTGGCGGCGAGAGCACCGCCGCCGCCGCAGCCGCCGTTTCTATCGGCGACGGAAGTGGCGGTGGAGGCGCGGTGGTGGTGGTCGGAGTGAAGTTGGACTCCCGGAGCAAAGAGTTGCTGACGTGGGCGTTAGTGAAGGTAGCGCAGAGCGGCGATCACGTGGTTGCGCTCCACATCCTGGATCCCAATGCTGGTGAGTTATTTTACATTCGCTGAAATTTACAGTGTTTTAATTACGGTAAAATGATTTTTTTTTTTTTTGACCTTTTTCTCTGCCACCCATTCCTTCAAATAGTTGGAAGTTCTCTTGCACAGTGGTTTAATTAACTTTGTAACTAATTTGAAATTCGAGGTTTTCTTTGTTTTCATAATGAATTTACCTATGCTCTGGATTTATGATATTCTAAGTTGATAATTTTGTTCTGATAATAATTTCTTCTTTTGATTTTGTGTGGAGAAGATAAATCGACTCTGCTTTCCCTAGTGAAGACCTTTGATTCAGTGCTGGCTGCTTATGAAGGCTTCTGCAACCTAAAACAGGTAATTCTAATAATTTTATATGATTTCTCTTTTGTTTTTTCATAAAATTTTTACAGACATGGATATTTGCATCATAAGGTTTTTGATTTACCAAATATAATTTACTAACAGGTTCGTTAATATAAATGTTTCGATTCACTTCCATTTTTTTCTCTCCATAAAGGTAGTGGTATAGTCATTTGCGTCACTACTAGGTTTCTCCTTTATTGCTTCGTCTTTATTTAAATTGGGGATTCGATTTTCAGTGTGGTTCTACATCTCAGTTGCATCCGTAGTCTTTTATGAACCATTGCAAAAGGATTATTGCTAAAATCAGAGAATTTTGTAGGTGGATTTAAAGCTTAAGGTCTGTAGAGGATCTCCAGTCCCTAAAATCCTATTTAGGGAGGCAAAATCATGTGGCGCGACAAATTTAATCCTTGGTGCTTCAAAAGTCCATCACAAAATTAGATCAAGGATCTCTGTTGCCAAGTATTGTGCTAAGAATCTCCCAAAGAATATATCAGTGATATGTGTTGATAACGGGAAGATTGTATTCAAAAGAGAATCAAATTCCTCCAATGTGTCTGAGTTTGGAAATATTGATGTGTCGGAATCGAGATTCAAAAGGAGAAAGATTTTGCCCAAAAGCCCTTTGAGTCTATCGAGCAGTGGAAGTGAAAGCACTTCGATGGCTCTGGTACCTGTAAAATCCCAAGAAATACCAGATTATAAATCGGGATGGGCAGTATTGCGCAACGTGTTTTTACATGGTCGAAGAGTATCCGAAGCTTCATCTGTTAAGAAATCATCTGTAATGCAATGGATTCTGAAACTACCAAGTCGGCAATCTGTTGCAGCTATCTATCCTGATCAGAAACAGATTGCTTCATCTGATAGAGATGAATGTCATTTAGATTTGGATGACAAGCAGGGTGCTATTGTACTATATTCAGCTGACACTAACTCATCTATGATCTTCTCGGAAGAACTCAAGTCGCTTGCAGAGAAGTACTCAACAAAATGCGAATTGTTTAGCTATCAGGAACTCTTGTTGGCAACAAATAACTTTATTCCTGGTTAGTTCTCTTAAAGATTCTCCATTATATTTGTTCTGACTCACTTTTTCAAGGTCTAATACATTACTCCTAACAATATCTTCAGAAAATTTGATTGGAACGGGGGGAAGCAGCCAGGTTTATAGAGGCTGTCTACCAGGAGGCAAGGAATTGGCGGTGAAAATTCTAAAGCCATCACAAGATGTCTTGAAACAATTTGTTTCAGAAATTGAAATTATTACGTCTTTGCATCACAAAAACATAATATCATTAGTTGGCTTCGGTATTGAAGAAGACAGTCTGCTTTTGGTTTATAATCTTTTATCAAGAGGGAGCCTGGAAGACAATCTCCATGGTACGTATACAGTGATTCATCGTGACTTTTGTGTGGATCCACTAGCATCATTGCATTACTTTTAGAAGCATTTCACATAACTACTGTGCTCTGAATTAGGTATTCAAAAATCAGGAAATTTATTTGGTTGGGAAGAGAGATATAAGGTTGCGTTGGGAGTTGCCAAGGCACTTGACCATTTACATAATACAGCTGGATCAATTGTACATAGAGATGTAAAGTCTTCAAATATCCTTCTTTCAGATAATTTTGAACCGCAGGTATAATGTGAATTCATCGTGGACCCCATCTTTGCATTCTCCATTTTTGACTTCACTCCCATGTATGTGACACTCGAGCTTATGCTTGTTTTACCCTTACAGCTGTCAGATTTTGGCCTTGCTACATGGGCTTCAGATTGTTCACATCATATGGATACCTCAGATGTTGCTGGCACATTTGGGTGAGTTTAGTAGTCTCACATTAATTTCTAGCTATTGCCAAATCATTGGATGACATTTTTCGTATTGCAGCTACTTGGCTCCGGAATATTTTATGCATGGTAAACTAAATGATAAAGTTGATGTCTATGCATTCGGTGTTGTACTCCTTGAGCTATTGTCTGGTAGAAAGCCAATTGATAATGGACAACTAAAGGGCAAGGAAAGCTTGGTGATGTGGGTAAGTATTTTATTTCACAAGTCCTAATTTGATATTTATATTATTCGCTTTTATCTGTATATATCTTTTGAATGAATTTAGATATCTGCGTGCCTTATGGTTGTATATCTAGTATGGCTTCTCAAAAATTGTGCCTATTTGTCTTCTTTAAATTGGCTGGCTTAAGGATCATGCTTGCATGTTTTCATATTATAACTGTGAAATTATTTCAGGCAAAACACATTTTGAAGGAGGGTAAAATTTCAGAACTACAAGACCCAAAGTTGGTTAATGCTTCTGATCAAGATCAGTTTGAGATAATGGTCTTAGCTGCAACCCTTTGTATCAGAGAAGCACCTCAATCTCGTCCCGACATTAGCCTTGTCAGTAATTTTATCAACTCGGGCCCTTTTTTTTTTATTTGTGAAAAAAGTAACGTAAGAGGTTAAATGTATTTTGACCATTTGTTGCAACTTAAAACAGGTTCTCAAACTCCTTCAAGGTGATCCAGAAGTTATTGAGTGGGCGAAGCAGGAAACTAATACTTCTGAAGAGTTTAATGTTATCTGTGATGAACAATCTGCCAAAAACATCCAATCCTTCATTAATCTCGCGTTGCTTAATTTGGAAGACGATTCGGCTTCTACTAGCAGCAGCACTGAACATAATAACATCTCTGTAGAGGATTATTTGGGAGGTAGATGGAGCCGTTCATCAAGCTTCAATTAAAATATTTAGTTTTAATTAAAATTCTCCAGGCAACAAAATTGTTTGTTCTGTGGTTTGAGTGTGTATATGCATTTACAAAGCGTTTATTTGTTCAATTATTTCTAGGTCTCGGATGAGAGGATTACAATTTTCTGACCTCCTCCTTGCCTAATTATTCTACCCTCCACAAGAAATAGGTCGCATTGTTTTAGGATGATTTGTTCATGTAGCGAAAGTTGCTCTACGTAATTTGCCATTTTAGTAATTATTCTACCATCCACAAGAAATAGGTCGCACTGTTTTAGAATGATTTGTTCATGTAGCGAAAGTTGCTCTACATAATTTGCCATTTTAGTTATCTGTTAGAGCGGGCAGAAGTAACTATTACCCGACAACTGCACTCCACAGTTGAGAAATGTAAAGGAATTGATTCCTTTCTTGGTTGCTTGTTTATTTTACATGTTTTATTGATGGAGGTGGTTTAATGGTCCCACGTTTTCTTCCGCTTTGGAATGGAATCGGATTCCAGGACTACCGGATTGACGTTTGTCCCTACTCCCTACACTTATGTCTGATGTTAACATCAAGCGTTGAACTTTAGACTTGCTTCGAGTTGTTTAGACTGACTAATACCAGAGTTAATATTGCTTATGGAAGTGTATATATGTATATGAATACACGTATTAACATTTTCATTTATCAAGTTCAGACAGATATAATTGTTTTTGGGTTTCTCACGGTATGCTAATCCAACGCTTGATACTTAGCCCAAGTATATCATGTGAAGTTCCAAGATAACGACTAATACTAAAAATATCCAATTTTAAGTTCCAGAAAAATGAGGGCAGTTTTGCAATCTCTTAAAAAAGCGCTTCTTGGCTTCAAGTTTAAGGGAGTGTTTGCAAACACAATTGCTTACGAAAAATGATTATAAGAGGAAAATAAATGATTATAAGAGGAAAATAAGCAAATCAGTTAAGAAGCAAAAGCCAGTAGTATTTGCAAATACAAGCAAAACCTGGAGAAAAGCTAGCGTTTGCAAATAGAAGTAATTATCAATTAATTTTTTTTTCCTTCAAAAGTACAACACTACCCCTAAAATATAAAAAAAAGAAAAAAGAAAATTCTTCATATTTATCTCCCTACAATTCGTTTTAATAATATACCCTAAAAAACATATGTTTATCAAATAATATGATTTTCTAAAAAATTATCAATGTAGTCAAAAGGTGTCCATCGTGTGTAAACCGTTAATTTTTCTATTTTATTTATTCCTTTTATCTTTATTAAAAAAAAATGTAGACCTCTTTGCTTGCAATAAGCGTACGTTGTCTACGAGCTTCTTAATATTTTGATGAGAAATTTTAATTTCATTTACTTTAATTTAATCAATCCCAATTTAACTCGCTCTATAAATTATACGATCCATAAAAAGACATTTTCTCATGACAATACTATATATAGCCTTGGTTATTTTGTATAATTAGCCTTGGTTTTTGTAATGAAATGAAAACTATATATTCCTGTAAACAAATAAATAAGGGAACAAAACAAGAATTAGGCAAATCGAGCTCATGTAACACGGCGAAAGAAGAAGAGTTGTGATATTTTTCTTGAGCAGGAGAAGGAGTTTTAAGGTTAATTTAGGAATATAGAAGCATTTTCAAGGATAATTATTTCATAAAAGTTTTTATTTTAATTGCAGAAATATCAAAAGCACCTAAAAGTATCACCCAATCAACTTGAAACTTTTGATTTCTAAAAACTTAATTTTAGAGAATCAGAAATAAAAGCAGAATTTACAAATACTACAAAATGCTTACTTTTAGCTAAAAGCTCAAAAGTTTTCTTTTGTAGGGTTTGCAAACATTCCCTAAAGCGTGTTGAGACTTGAGAGTGCATATATATGTTAGAAAATTTCACGTTAGATGTTTTGATGATAACAATTAGACCCCAAGTATGTAAGTTTAGATATATGTTAGACCCCAAGTATGTACGTTTATATTTCAATAGAAATTTGTATAGGCTTTGAAATTAGATTGGTATAAGGCCTTTTCATTTACTTTAGATTGTTAGGCTAAGTGTCTGAACATTTGAGCATTGATAGAATTCTAGATGACCTATCAAGTCAGGTCTAAAGATCGAGCGCCTGAAGTCTTTTAAAAATGAAGATCTACGAAGCATTAACTGAGCGTTGAGGCAAAGTCAAGGCCTGAAGATCATTCAAGGTTGAATGAGCGTCAATCAAGACATAGTTCACATGAATTTATTCCTAAGTTCACAAGGAGTTAAACGCAATTAATGTCTGAGCATTAATGCCCACCAGACATTTACTTTAAATGATGATAAGAGCATTAAATGTGATACAGTCTGCTGTATATACGAATAATCCTTAGTGATTGGACTGTCAGTTTTCAGAATCCGCCGCACCAACTTTTGTAGCAGAAATTTTGGGATAAGGACGGAAAGTTTGTTCACTCGTCGAAGTGATGAACATGGGCCAAAATTAACATCTAAAAAATATAGCAGTTTAAAAATGCTAAAATTCTTGTTAAATATTACAATTTTCTAATACTACAAATTAATTAAATAAATATCAAAATATAAATCATATCTAAAAAACATGATTAGCAAATGTTAAAGTTATTATAAAATTTTAAAAATGTCTAAAAATACAAAAAAGTATTAATCATAAATAATTTCAATTATATAGAAATATATTAAAATTATTGTAAACTATTAAACATTAATTTAATTTTAAAGTTATTGTAAACATATATTAAAAATAATCTAAGAAACATAGATAATATTAAGTCACAAATTTTGAAATTTGAATAAATTTAATTTATTGAAAAAATATAATAATGTAGTATTTCATTTTTAATTTTTAAAAGTAAGTTAATTCTTAAGAAATTGTTATAGAATACGTTACAATTATTTAAAGATTACCTATATTATTAATAACATTATAAATATTGAAAAGTAAAAAAATATTTGTTAAATTATGTTGTTGTTATGCCCTCAGTTACCCTAGAGGATAAAATGTATATGGCATATTAATTGTAATTGAACATTTATTTATTAATAAAAGGCATTTGTGTTGTTTTTCTTATTGGCATTTGTACGTTAATAAACAATTTAAGTCCATGACATCAAGGCGAAACTTCTACTCCCAATGGGTTAGGGAGAAAGGTATTAGAAGAGTTCGGTACTAGATATCTAAACCCGTCCGCAAGTCATAGAGAGTTTTAAATGGACATAAAAATTGGATAAGACTTACATGGCATAAGCATGGAAGTGCCATTCGAACATAATGGGTTAGCGGAAGCTTGTGCCATAGACACATCAGTGAGACGGGTGAGTTCGAACTCGACTCACATCGGTTCTGTCACATAGGTTTCACTCTATGACAATCAATGACAGAACTGATTAGTTGTGATCGGTGCACGTGAACCTTAGACATGAGGAATAACATTGAAGATGTGCTTATGATGTCAAGTTCGTCATTAGAGTAGTTAAACCCGATTCACCTATTGGTGGAGGTCGACCTCAAAGTGCAACTTAATGGGCAAGTGTCAGTCTTAACTAATTACTAAGATAAATTTTATTCTCTCATAAGTGAGTGAACATATATCCTATGTCATCATAAATGAGTGAGGTCAAAAGTCTTTGGCCCAAACAATGGATGTTAGGATTATGACCCTCAGATGCCATGGGGATACAATGTATAGGGCATTCGATTTGTAATTGATTTATTATATTTATAATAAAAGGCGTTTTATTTGTTTTCACATAAATCTTAGTAGCATCTATGAGTAGTGTAAAACATATTGTCTATGTAATCGATACAATCTCTCTACTTCTTATGAGATAAAAAGAACGGCACTAGAGAGATTTATCTTAATTATTTAATTCGTTAACAAGTAATAAGGAGTGTTTAATAGGCAATAAAGACTTAGTATACTTGTACAATCTAAGCTTTGACATAGAAGTGCTAGTCGGACACTTAGTGATAGTGGGAGCTTGTGATTGTAGATACATCAGTAGAACTGATGGGTTCGAACATGATTCGCATCAGTTTTGTCACATTGGTTTTCACTGTATGACTTTCAATGGTAGAATCGATTATTTGTGATAGGCATAAATGAACTTTCAACCTGAAGTATCAGGCTATGATTCGATTTTTACATCAAGGATACGTATAAACAAACACAATTTATACTCTTAATCACTACGAATAATGTACAAGAATATATAAAGAACACTCACAAGATAACTAAAAATAGAACTCTCTTATTAACTTTTTCCGAAGAATATATACAAAAAGTACATAGAGATTTTTGTACGTAGGTGAATGAAAAAATATATATAAAATGACTAATTTCCTATTTATATGGCCTAAGGGCCAATTTTCTCCCCTATTTGGAGTGTGTTGGACGATTTTTTTATAGGGGGAGGGGATTGGTACAATCCCGAAGATGCCGGCGTAGTGGAAACAAATAATTAAATATAAATTCGGCATCCCCTAAACAAGGTCAAGCAGATATGGTTCCAATTCAAAAACTAACGAGAGAGTTTACTCGTGTTTACTTTTTTGAAGAACGAATCAGCAACGTTTCCATTAGGTCTCTTGACCTAGTGGGCTCTCTTATTTTTTCCTGCTTATCTCCTTTGGGCCCAAGTCAATTATTAATTAAATAAGTTCAATGGCTTATTATTTGTCTTCGCCCACTTTAATTAATACCCAATTAATTAAATACTCATTTTTCATCCAATGGATTTAAATTAATTTTATCTCCTAGTTTATAATATTATTTCAACATTAAATTAGAGACTCTAACTAATTAAAATCCTTTTTCTTAATTAATTAATTTCTCAATTAATTAATATTCTCCATTAATTCTTAAGAATTAACTATGCCAATAGATACTACACTAAGTTATGTGTGTGGCTCATTAGCAAGCTAGCAATATTCCAATCCCAAAGGCTTAATTAATTATTTTGATAATTAATATGGTCTTGAATTAATTTTACCAAATCAATTTAAGACACCTATTGGTCATGGGTCGATATCTAACAACGTCTCCATGACTTCCTAGATGCTAACATTGAAAAGCAAACCTATCCAAGTTACGATCTTCATTGAGTCGAATCCTTTTATCAATTTCCCATCTATAGTCTAGGGTTTGGCGACAGTCGAAACTCTAATAACTTTAGAAGCTATGACTGTGTTGTGACATTTAACGATCCAGTCCTCTAAGCAAGAATCACCAATCCCTATTATAAGACACTTTTTTTGATCAAAGGCTTTTATCGATCATTTAGATTATCGCAACATCGTAGGAAATACCGGGTGTTCAACCCTGGATAAATCCCATGTCGAATGTCACTTGTTCCACTATACTACAAAACTATACCCAACATACGCCTCCATATTACTCTCCTGGAGTGCCTGTGTATATCTAAGTATAGTGGGTAGTACCCTTCCCAGTGACATCTCAGGTCTGAGAACTAATCTCACACTATGAAACTCAAAGACTCCAAGTTCTACAAAACCAACGAGGAATCCCTACGGGGTCGTTCAATTCCATTCTCACCTAAGTATGAATCTTTATGCATGTATTGACCATCCGGACACTGTCAATGGAACATGACAATCTAGATAAGACTGATATGCACAAACAAATATTGACGAGGCCGTGATATCCCACATCTCACAGCCTCTATAACTTGAAACAAATTTTAGGATTATGGTCTTTGAGAGCATTCCATAGACATCAGGCCGCTCCCCTAACCTTTGTGTAGTCTTTGTAATCTCTATCTATACTATCATAAGTAAATAACAACAAAAAGAAGCATACTATAAAATTGTTCAATATATTTAAAACAAGACTGTAATAGTGTTTACAATTTAAACTGCCAAGTGCATACAAAGGCTCGCCATGCACATAACACTTTCAATCTCCCACTTGCCCTAGAGCCAGTTGCCCTTATACTCATGTACAGTCATTTTCAAATGTTTCTTTAATACACTTTGACTCAGAGCTTTGGTGAAGGGGTCTACTGCGTTTTTCACCGAGTAAACTTATTCTACTCTAACGTCACCTCTATCAACTATCTCCTTGATTAGATGATATCGCCTAAGGATGTGCTTGATCCTCTGGTAAGACCTCGGCTCTTTTGTAAGAGCTATGGCTCCATTGTTATCATAGTACATCAGTACGAGATTTTCAATGGATGGAACCACGTCCAACTCATAGATGAGTTTAGCATCCAAACAGTCTCCTTTGCTACTTCAGCAGCAACAATATACTCAGCTTCCATGGTGGAGTCAACAGTTGTCTCCTGCTTAGAGCTCTTCTGGCTTACTGCTCCTCCATTGAATAAAAACACATATCCTGATTTCAATTTGAGGTTATCTATGTCTGACTGAAAACTAGGGTTTGTATAACACTCTAGTTCCAGTCTCCTCTGTATACTAAGAAAAGATCTTGAGTACATCTCAATTACTTCAGTATCACCTTCACGACTGTCCAGTGCTCCATTCTTGGATTAGACTGGAAACGACTTGTCAAACTAAGTGTATATGCCATATCCAGACTAGTACATAGCATAGCTTACATAATGCTCCTTATAGCCAAAACATAGGGTACGAGTGACATCTTCTTTCTTTCCTCATGCAATCATCGTCGTTCACCCTCACGAACTGTTAGGAATTTCTTGTTCGACATTTTGATGATGAAAATTAGGATTTATGTTAGACCCCGACATATGTAAGTTTAAATTTCATTAGAAATTTTGTATAGGATTTGAGCGTTAGATTTGTATAATGCTTATTTTGTTTTTATTCTACATTGTTAGGCTAAGTATCTGAAAGACTTAGCGTCTGATAGTATTCTGAGTGAGTCTATCACAAGTCCAAAGATCAAGTATGTGAAGTCTGAATAAACATAAAGATCTCTAGGTAACTGTCTGAGCGTCAAAGCTACTCCAAGTGTCGGTGTAAAGATAGAAGCCAAAGGATCATTCAAGGTTGAATGAGCGTCTATCAAGACATGTTAAACCTGAATTTATTCCTAAGTCCACAAGAAGTTAAACGCAAATGTTGTCAGAGCATTAATGTCCAATGGGCATTAAAATCAAATACATTAAATGTTGATAAGAGCATTAAATGTGATCAGCACTCCATGACGTACGGAAGAGCCTTCCTATTGGACTATCAAACTCAGAGAGTCTGCGGCACCAAATTTTGCAGTAGAATTTCAGGGATATAAGACATAAAGTTGTCCACTAGAGAAAGTGAAAGACACGCACTCGACTTAGTGTCAAACAGACACTTTATTAAAGAAAGTCTATAAATAAGACTTCAGCAACGAGCCAAAATACAATAACTCAAGCTTACAAGGAAAAACACTGTTGCTTTGAAGCCTCAACCTTAAACTTTTAGAAAAGCTCAAAAAACTATAGCCAACATTCTTCAAGCTTTTCATAAATCCTGAGACAGTCATAAATATCTCAAACCTCTTCTCAAGAAGATCTTTATACTATTACTGAGATATTCCTTTGTTTGATTTTACCAAACACGACCTTTGACAAAAACCTATCCAATCTCTCAATCTATGTGAAAACGAAGTTGAAAGCTTGCATTATTTCTGAGTGAAAAAAGCAAGTAGATCAAAGAACCTTGAAGCAGAAATCTGTGTGACCAAGGAGCTCAAGCAAATTTTTGTTCTAATTATCCTCTAGTTTGTAGAAGTTTTTATGTGACTCTTTGAAGATCATTTAGTGGACTTCCTCCAAGTGAAAAAGGAGAAAAAGGATGTAGCTGAGATTACATCACCTAATGAACCATACAATCTTTGTGTTGTTTACTTTATACTTTTATTGGTTTTAATATTTCTCATTTCATTGCATAAAATCATATGAGGAACACATTGATGCTTACATATAAGCAAAAGCAACTATGTTAAATTTGAGACGCTCAAGCTCTTTAAAAGAAGACATAAAACCTTTCCGCTATGCTAAGACTGATAAAAGTACTGAAAGCTATACCTTAATTTGGTTAAGCATTCAAATCTTAAGTCTAAGCTAACTTTATAAAACTGTCTTCAAGCAGATGCTCATCCAAATGTATAGCCTTTTAAGTGTCCAAAAGATTTTGTGAAGGACAAAAAATTTGAAGTGCAAAAAAACTTCGGAGTCTATTCAACACCCCCACTTCTGGACCCTTTTCGTATGCCACTTGGAACTAACAAGTGATATCAGAGCGGTTGAAGTAGAAATCTTAGCATTTCCAAACGTAACTTTTTGTTTAGATCCTTTTTCAAAATAGTTGCTTTATTTGAAAAATCATTTCATACATATCATGGCTTTCACAAAATGACAAAGTTGACTGAGTCAAACTATGACTCATGAAAACTTAAAGCGTTTACCTACTTAGCTTCTGGCAATGACAAAATGTAAAGGTTGCCACCAGAGCGCCAGAGGTCGATGAAGCTACCTTTGCATGTATGTGGAGAAACCAAAGATCCAATGGATTTCTGAAGAGCGTCATAGACCAGATTTGGATAATGTTGGTAGACATGCTCTCTATTATGCTATTGGTGAGAATGATGCTCTATTTAACAAGATAAAATCGTGTACGACTTCTACGAAAATCTAGGATTGGTTTGCCAAAATCTTTAAGGGTCCTGATTAAATTAAAGAGAATAAGCTCTCTATAGCAATGCAGAAATTTAATAAATTCAAGATGAAACCAAATGAATCCCTTGACGAACTGGACTCCAGATTTACTGTGTTCAGAACGGAGATAGAATCTTTGTGACTGACTCTTAAAAATAAGAACGTGGTAGTTAAGATTTTCAAAAGTTTGCTACAAGAGAATATCTTATTAAGACAACTGCCCTAAGAAAATCCAAAGGACTGGATAGTTTTACACCCCAAGAGTGCTTTCCAAAGTTAAAAGCATTTGAGTTTGAGTTTGGAGATGTCAATGAAGTATCTACTTCAGGGACATATTCCGGAGCGTAATTTGTCTCTGTGATTGGTAGTTCAGTGTCAGAATCTTTTGAGGGAAAAGATGTTGTAATGTTGGCTAAGAATTTCAAGAAGTTCATGAAGCATAAGAGGGAAGGTAAACAATACTTTCCTAAGTCTAAAGGACATACTTCTCCAGGAACGCCTCCGCCATATCAACAAAATCATCAATCACCTCAGTATTCTACACCATAGCTTCAAGCGCCAATTCAATATCAAGCATCTCCAACCTTTCTCAGCCCCTACAGTTTCAAGACTCCATGTTAAAACAAAATTAACCTATGAGTAAAAATCAAGAACTGATTTGTGTTATAACTGTAGATAGGCAAGGCACCACTAGGTAAATTGCCTTTATCCTCCTGTTCCAAAGCCATCTATGCAAGAATAGATGGATAGAAACTAATTCAGGAGCAACCTTCATCAAAAAGGTTTTGCTAGTGGAATTCGAATTAATTCCTGCACCTGAAGATGGCGAGGAATCGTCAGAAGTGATGATGATGAGCCATCAAATGATTCGGTGCTCATTTGTCTCATGACGAGATATGATGAAGCTACATCAAACTCATTATCAGAGGTAAATAATGATCAATCTAATTTGCCTTCTTATGAGGAGTTACTTAACAAAATGTCACAATATAGTGATAGTTATCGAGCGCCAAATTATATCAAAAACACTCAAATAAAATTTCAGCGCTCAAGAGTAAGAATGCACACTCAAAGCTGAGTTGCAAGTTCAACAACCCTGCATTGAGAAAAGCAAATCACTAGAGATTGCAAATTCTCAGTTGAAAGGTGATCTTGATTTAATAGTGAAGAGAGAAGCTGAGCTGATCACCAAACTTGCTAAATCAGAACAGCTCATCTCATCGTTATCCAAAATGTCAAGAAAGCTAGATAACGTGACTGAGGTAACTAGAAATTCTGGCGAAAAGACCGGTTTAGGATGTGATAAATTCGGTAATAAATCAAAATTGTCTAAATTTGCAGTATCTAACAAAGGCAAAGGCAAAGGGCTTGTAGGTGCACGCTTTGTTGAGACCAGTTCAAATAGGAAACCACTATACGAACATAAGGACTTTGGTGAGAGGTAACATAAGGGGTACAAAATCGGCTTAGGTCAAAAAGTGAAGATGAAGGTAGATGATTCCTACGAAAAGAATCCTCTTAAAGGTCAAAAGACCAAGGAAAGATGTTATCCCAAGGAATCATATTCCAAGCATCAAGCGCCCAAATCATACCCTAGATAAGCGCCAAGGAAACACTAGCATCAATATCCACAAAGATCAAGATTATATTATCAATACTATGGTGATTATGATTATGATTATAACTGTGATCATGGATGTTATTATACACCTCGCAAGCACACACATCACAATGTGAAACCTAAAAAGGCTGATCCTTCTCAAATGAAGGTCAGACAAATATGAGTTCCTGAAGTCTAATTCAGACTAACATTACTAGTGTAAAAGGACCCAATCTGCAATGGGTACCTAAAAAGAACTAGAACTTCCCTTTGAATCCAGATACCTAAGACCAACACCGATACATCTATTTGGTACATTGATAGTGGGTCTTCAAGGCACATGACAGGCTCAAAACATCTTCTAACTAATTACAAAAGTACCACCAATGGTCCAAACATCATATTCGGTGATAATTACAAAGGTAAAACTAAAGATATGGGTAATATGCATAGAGGGAACATCATGATAAGTGATGTATGTATATTAGGTTGAGGGTCTTAAGCATAATCTATTGACCATTAGTTAATTTTTTGATAAAGTTTTGAAGTTAAAATATCAAGTGACTATTGCTATATAAATGACGCTAAGACTGGATCTATTAAACTGAAAGGAACTAGAACAAAGAATGTTTATTTAGTAGATTAGGGTTCAACTTAAGTAACAACCCTACATGCTGGCTAAGAGTCAATCAGAAATGAGATGGTTATGGCATAGAAAAATGAACCACCTTAGCTTTATGGTAAGCTTAATTTAGTAGAGGGATTACCTAAAGGCTTGTTCTAAAAAGATCGCTTATGTGATGCATGCCAAATGGGTAAACAAGTTAAAGGAGTAATGACATTTTCCCATCCAAACTATTCGGGTTTTTGCACTTTTGTAAATAAACTTTTTTTTTGCACTTTTTTATCTGAACTAAACGGGTTTTGCATTATTTTATCTAAACTTGTTTATTTTTTACACTTTCTTATATGAACTACACGAATTTTTACAAAATTTTATATTTTTAGCATTTTTCAGTCAAATTTTACTTAAGTTTTTAGCCTTATAAAGTTCGAATAAAAAAATGCAAAAGAAAAAAGTTTGTTTACAAAAGTGCAAAAACTTGAATAGTTTGGATGGGAAAATGCCATTACCCCCAAGTTAAATAATCTTTTAAGTGGAAGACACATCTATCTACCTCTAGAATTCTTAAATTATTACATATGAACTTGTTCAGACCTATACAAGTACTGACCGTTAGTGGCAAGTTATTTGGTCCTTTAACTAGGCCTCATTAAAATTTTGATCCTTTAATTTGACCCATTGCAAAAAAGGTCATCTATCTTCTCAACTGTTTCCAATTTTAGTCCGCTAATTTGTTAAAAGGTTGGTAAAATTTGTATCATGCAAAATAAACTTACGTTTCTCAAAAATGGTATCAGAACCTTAGGTTTTATTGATGAAATAATTAATTAGTATTACATATGTTATTCTATTTACTAACGGAGGAGATTTAAACAAGTATGGGACAACCGAACGATTGTTCGAGTTGTTATGAAAAATAGGTATCCTTCATTACATGGAAGGAAATTGAGGCGGATAATTCTAAGCTCTCTCAGGACCTTAGAGAAATCCAAAAGATGATTCAAGACTATGGGCACAGGTTAATCCATATGTCTGTGAAAATAGAAAATTTGAACCAAAAGATTGAAGAAATACTTCAAATCCTACCAGATCTTGGTAAAATAATGACAGATATGAAGAAAGATATATCAGATCTAAAAGGAAAACAAACAGAGACATCCAAATCCAACATAGAAAGGATCAGCGACGCCCTTGGAAAGGTACCTCTTCTACACCAGAAAGGTAAGGTTACGAAAATTCCAAAACCTAAAACTCAGGAAGATCTAATCCATGATATCCTTAAAATATAAATTAAATATGGATATATCGAGAGCAGATCTATTTGATCTTCAGGAGCTAGTGGAGTCTTTTTCTCACCTAGCAGTTGTGGATTTAGTTAATGTTAAAACCAATGAATCAACCCTAGCATTACCACCACCAGAAGGAAGTTCCGCATCACATAATCCTATATAGGATGAAACGATGTAAGAAAGTGGTGATTTGCATGCTAACGCAGGCCCCTCTATTGGGGGTACAACGTTTAGAGCAAATCCAGTAAGAAGTCCAAATAGGGTATACCAGAAAATACACAGTGGGCAAGAACTATGTTACAACCCCTGCATCCATATGGTACTATCCTTAATTTAGATGTTATTGATTTCAAAGACATCGAGAAATTAATCGATGAATGGGTAGCGGCTTTAAAAATAGTAGCGACCACACTGGAACTCCATAAAGAAAACTTCATTAGATTAATGGAGTTAAGCTTGGAAGGATCCGTAAAAGTCGGATGAGATCATACCGTGGAAACAACCAAGCAAGATGTTTTAGCTGGAGAATCTAAAAGTGCTATTGCTGAAAGATTTGGAAGGCGAATTAAATTGCATTTTATTGGAGATGGATACTTCGACCAAAGAAATTTTGAGAAAACTAGAGAGTATACAGAAGATCTTTATGGTATTTAACAAAGAAATATTTGTGTAGTAGATGAATATATCTATTGTTTCCGAAAATACTTCTATCAAAGTGAAATTAAAACAGAAATTGCTACACCCATGTTCTTTGCAAAAATTTGCAGTCCTTGAAGGGAAATGTTAACCCAAGCCTACAAGGTATCGAAAGGACAACGTGATTCAGTAGCCAGACGTATGTCTTTCTTAAAAGACAAACTAAAGGACTGGTGTTATCAAGCTTCCCTTCAAAAGAACATGAAAAAGCTAAGAGGAAAAATAAAGAAATCCCCTCTCTGTTGTGATAACAATGATTTTCCAACAATAATTGGAGAATCAATTGAGCACAGAAAGAAGAGAAAGCAATATAATAACTCTGATAACAGGGGTTACAAAAAGCGATCTTCTTTCAGACGAAAGTCTTGGTGGTCTAAATCAAAAGCCCGATCCTATAAACTTGGCCAAAGATTCGAACCGACATGGATGTCTTCCCATGGATCTCGAAAATTCGAGGGAAAATCTCCCACAAGACGAACTTTTAGATGGACACACACCCGGACAAATGAACGTTTCAAGGATTGTAATTGCTGGACATGTGGAGCTCGAGGCCACATTTCACAGACTAACATTTTGGTTGCAGTTTTCTACTGAGAATTGGTACCATTTTACCAATTTGAAAATGTCCCCTTAAACGAAAGTGTCTATGAGGAAAAAATAGAAAGTAATTCAGTTGGATCTTCAACCGAATTAGAATAACTTCATCGAGGGTAATAGGCTACGAACATTAGATAGCCTGTCAGGATTCTTTTCAAAGCCATCTATAACAGATAAAACTATGGAAAGAATAATGAGGCAAAACTCTAACCTTGGACCATATGATGGATTCAGAGTTAATGGAATTAGCCGAGTACTAAATCAAATAGGATTAGACCAGAGGCAGCTTAACATCCTTTATAAAGTAAGCTCTGGAGAGTTTGCAATTCCTATGGAATTAACTGGTAATGTGATGGATATGCAACTTATTCCAAAAGAATAAATTTTGGAAGAACAAAGTAGGCTTCGAGAAGAAGTAGTTATTACTATGAAATGGATCCATATCGGAACTATTGAAGTAGTAAGCCATCTTCAAAGAAGGAGTTGATTCTCCATTACATTTATCTATAATAGATAAAAGAATCAATAACTTGAGAGATGGTTGTCTTGGTACAATGGTAGGGAATCTATATGCAGGAAAATTGATGTTTGATATTCATCCCAGAATTGCATATAACCTAGCAGACCAAGATTTCAGTCATGTCTTAACCCTTCATCAAGATTTTAAAAGAAATGATCTTATGAAAGAAGGTAATAGACCATATTCTATAACTTATAAAATTGCATATGCACTTTCCAATACACATCATTCTGATTTGTTTATTAGGAAAGAATATATTGAAATTCCAAGAATTTTCAAGGAATTTGCTAAAGTAATGGCACCTGATCCAATTCAAATACCCAGAATTGGAGGTGTTGATATTTTAATCTGAGACCATCCAGGTCTAGATCGATTAATGAGCTCTAGAACAGATTTTAATAACAGAATGTCCTTTTCAGAAGAAAGGATTAGGAGTTTAAAAGGAAAAAAATTAATTGAAAATTTAACTCCTCAAGTTATTAGGGTAAATAATGTAAAAATTAGATACCCTGAAAGATGGAAAGAAGTGCAAGTTATATTTGATATTACAAAGAAAGATAATTACTTTCCTTGTGAGGATTTATATTACTTGCAGCAACCTATTGTTAACAAATATGAAGGCATGTTAGAAATGGCAGGCCATGAAGTGTTTGTTTCAGGTATTGCTGGACGTGATCAAGGAATTGTTACCTTGAGATTGAGTTTCCTTGACGATCATAAGCATTGGGGAAGAAAAGGGAATGGTATGGAATTTTGTGTAAAGGGTCATCTCATTAAAGTTGAATGACTAAATCAAATTTCTATAAACAATCCCAGGTGATATAAAATATGGCTAAATGTGATCATTATATTTTACACCATAATTTTGGGTGTAAACTATTTTGTGTTCCTCCTACTTTACATCACGACGTCGACCCTTATTATTGTCGATATTATCGACAAACTGATTGGTTGAAAAGAAATAGAACAAAACAATATTATGTGTTGAAAAGTATTGTATTTTGGAAACAAGAAATTGCCTGACCTGAATTCCAAAATAAACAAGGATTTATCAGAAACGGGTGAATCATCATGTGTACTGGTGTTTACCAGAAGAGTTGAAAATGCTACAGGACTCAGCCTCAAAGTTGGCAGCTTAAATGACTAGCCCATTTTCAATATACATATCTGTCGCAATGTTATATGAACAATATAAGTCAGAATACTTTGCAGCTTATATTGATTCGGGATCAAGGATTTGTACAATAAAACCCGAAGTTTTCCCTGGCAATGCTATGGAATCTTTACCTATTATTGTAGGAAGAGATTTTTCTCAGAAAATCCTAATACTCTATAAGGGAATACTTGAGGCACAAATCATGGTCGGAGGAGCATTTGTACATCTTGGTTCAAGGTAAAAATGCCACCTATCTACTTTCATGATACGGGCGCAAATATTTTGTTGGGTAATAATTTTATCCAAACTTTTGCAAAATATGTGCAAGATAATCACAAAAACTTGCTCACTTTTACTACTAATTATGGTAGTGAGATACAAGTTTTGCGGCGAGAAAAGGTTTTTAATAGGCTTATACCTATCAATTTTCGCAGCAAACATGGTGATTTTCATGATGATACCAAATTAACTCATCCTAAAATGCAGGATAAAAGGAAATTTAGTAAGGCTCTGTTGTCATTCAGACAACTGAGATATGAGGATTTTTGTAAAAAATATTCTAAAGGTACTGAAGAACTGGATGAAGAAGGAATTTACCTTCTTAAGAATAATTTACAAGAAAAGAAGTCCATCTTTGATATAGACGAAGAAAGTAAACTTTCTGTCGAACATATCAAAAGACTCATCCAAAGAAATTTCAATGAAAATCCTTTGGCATGGTGGGAAAGAAACAAAATCGAAGCTACTCTGAAAGTAAAAGAACAGTGCAAGTATGAGTATGTTTAATATAAATCAATCCAGATGAATATGGTGGATAAGAAAGATATGCAAGAAATAATTAAAGAGCATATCAATCTTAAACTCATTGAACCAGGAGTCTCTTCTTACAGTAGCCCAGGGTTTTTGGTAAGAAACCATGGCGAAGTAAAAAGAGGAAAAACCCGATTAGTAATCAACTATCAATGTATTAATAAAATACTAGAATTTGGTGGTTACTATATCCTGAGTAGAAAACATTTAATCGATTGCGTTAAAAATGCTTAAGTGTTTTCTAAGTTTGATTGTAAATCTGGATTTTATCAAATTAAGATAGAAAACGAGTCTAAAAAATATACTGCATTCTGCACTCCACAAGAACAGTATATGTGGAATGTGCTTCCAATGGGTCTAGCAAATGCACCCCAGATATAACAAAGAACAATGGGTAATCTATTTAAAGATTATTTTAAATTTATGTTTGTCTATATAGATGACATCCTGATTGCATCACAGAATATGAATGATCATATTAAACATCTTGAGAAATTTTCTGATGTATGTTTTAAAGAAGGATTAGTGTTATCTGAAAAGAAAGCAATAATCAGAGTTAATAGGATAGAATTTCTTGGTATCCTTTTTTATGAAACTGGTATAGAACTTCAAGAACATATTGTGGAAAAAATCCGCAATTTTCCTGATATTCTAAAAGATAAGAAACAATTACAAAGTTTTTTAGGAGTTGTCAATGTATTTTCATCAAAGACCTTGCGAAATACAAGAAAGATTTTTGGCCACTTTTAAAAGAAACCGAAAGTTCAAAATGGAAGTGGGAAGAAATTCACACTCAAAGGATTCGTGAGTTAGCCTAAACTCGCAATACCACAAGATAGTGACAATTTAGTAGTGTATACAGATGCCAATGATTATAGATGGGCAGCAGTGCTTATGAAACGAATAACTACAGGGGAAGAACCTTGTAAATATACAGGAGGGTTGTCTACTGAACAACAAGACAAACTTTGGCATATAAATGAAAAAGAATTCTATGCAGTCTGGAAGTCATTTAAAAAAATGGCCTTTATTTTTATTAGCCAAAGAATTTACTTTAAAAGTTGATAATAAGAATGTCAAAGCCTTTTTGAAAAATAAACTTGAATTAAAGATTGAAAAGGCACGTATTATTAGATGGCAAGCTAAATATCAATATTATTGTTTTGACATCATCATCAGCGATGACTTAAGAATTGAGAGAGCAGGAGTCAAAACCTGTGTTTAGAGAATGAGGCTCTATACCCAGAGCGACAGATTCAAATACTACTAGCACAAGTCTTATACCATACTCTGGTAAAAAGGAGACAATTGAACAATCGGAAGTGCAAACTCCTATTGCTTCCAATCAACCCGGCACCTCTGAGGTAAAAGAGGGAGAGATTAACCTTAGGGCACAAACAGGTACGTCTAAGGTTAATAATAATGAGACTAATTTACCATGGCAGGTATACCAGCAGGCATGGGAGAAATTAGTTTAAAAGGGGGGATTAATCCAAGAAGAACCCTGATTGAAACATCAGGAAGATATCCTAGAGTTTGGATGCTCGAGGGGTCTAATCCAGAAGAATTACAAGAATGGTATGATTTTGGAGCACTTGCTTCGATCCATACTATGTCACCAAACTTTTCGAAAATATCTAAATTGCCAGAATGGATTAGTGCAGCCGTGTACGATTCATGGCAAATCAATTCTCATCTCAAAAGAGAAGACATTGTGGAGCTAAAGTTTATTTCAGCAGCCCCATAAGTCGTTGGAAAGGGGTCTCATCCAGCATTTCATTTTATCAAACTGCAGAGACCAGATATGGCAGCATTTAACCATGTTAAGGTTGACGATAAAAAAACACCTTTCGTAGTCTGCATTAGCGAAGATGGAATTTCTACCAGAAGGGCTTGGGGTTTTTGGGTCTGTCTCACTGAGATGAACAAAGTAAAGTATCCATTTAAAAATTTTTCACATAAAATAAATGGATCATTCTTGCTCAATTCTATGATAGGAAAGAGAGACCTCGGTAAAAAGTACGAGATGTAGTAAAAAACAAAAACGAGTTTAATTTAGGCTCAATTAGTTTACAATTTTAAACAAAATATAATAATTAGTTTAAAAATGTAATTTGTAAAATTTTGTCCAACAAAGGGCAAAATTGTAATTTACTGCAAAGAGGTTGATGGAAGCAATGACGTCAGAAGACAATAATCAAAAGCGGACAAATGGCCAACAAAGCCAAAAGCCACTTTTGACAAAAATCAGGTGAAATGTCGGGGTAAACCAACAGTAACCAGTATATAGACGAAAGTGCTGACATAGGGCGGCTGAAGAAAAGTCAAAAAGAAATCGACAAAGCACTATGAAGCAATTGTGGACTAAGACAAATGATGACGCACGCAATGACATTAGCAATAAAATTATTTTGAAGTCCGCGGCTTGACGTCCGAAGTCTGCCTATAAAAGGCAAAGGATGAAGCAGAAGGAAAGCATCGGTCATTCCCTCCTACTCTTCAATTTTTCAAGAAACCAGAAAGAAAAAGATTGTAAAATAAGTTTTAATTTTCATTCTGAGTGTATGGGTATTTCCCCAAAGAGTGTAGTCATCTCTCATACATGAGAGACTAACTAGTTTTCTCCTCCAATAGCTGAGTAGAATATAGCTATGTAATAATAATTTTATTTCATCAATAAAAATTCAAGGTTGTTGTTCAACCTCTATCTTCCAAATTTTATTAAACCTTTATTTTGGAATATCTTTTACGTCCAAAGGTAGGAAACGAAATTGGGCTGTGTTGAGTATTGCTGAAGGAGCTGGGTGCCTGCGAACCATCTGCTGCGGTTGTCTGGTTGGTTTAATCAGTAAAAACGAGGACTCGGAATACCCGGTGATAAGGCGGTCAACCAAAGGTATTACATTATGAAATTTTAATATTTTTGGGAAGCATGTTGGGCCTGAATTATTTTGCTAAATTCTTAGATTATTACAAAATTTACCATTGATCTTACAAAGAAAACAAAATTGTTAATAAAAAAACAAGATAAAGGACTAATTTGGCAAGGTGACAAGCTAGAGGACCACACCTCAAAATAAGCCAACTTAAAGAATGAAAAATCCAATTATCCCGTTTAAATGTTGTTCACTATATTAATCAAATATAGTGATGACTTTTTTCCCGTAGTCCTGATAAATTGGAACCAAATATCTAGTGACAAAAGATATTATTGTCACTAAAACTATGTCTTTAGTGACAATAATTTTATTATTAAGATTATCGTCAGAAAAAATATTTTTTTTTTGGTAGTGGTCATGTATCCAAATCTCTCGTATAAGTCTAATAATTTCAGATTTGCATACTGAACTCTCATTGCTATTGTATGAATAGTCAGAAAGTGGAAATATGTTAGTTAATGTAGAGGTTGGACTTCTTGAAGTAATTAGACAAACGAGTGATGTGCATGTTCAATTAATTGAATGGTATATTATCAACTGAAATTTGCTAATCAACCGCTCACAGGAAATAAGTAATCAACTAATCTCAAATAAGTATGTTATGATAAATCACGAAATAAGAGCATAAAGATTAAACGACACAAGAAATTACGTGGTTTGGCAATTTACTACAATAGAAATGACCTATAACAGCGGTTTTTTAGGCCTATTACAGCGGTTTTAACCGCTGTCATAAGTACCGCTGTTATATGGTTTTGACCTATGACAGCGATTCCATAGAAACCGCTGTCATAGGGTTCAAAACAAAAATTAATTTAATGTTGCTATGTCGGAATGACACGAAATTCGCACGGTCATAGCGAAACAGCATTCTGAACAAAACGCTTCGCCTTGCGGTCTTGTGATTTTAGCCATCTGAGATCGTTTAAGGCCTCAAATTTGTGTTTTATTACAAAAATAGGGTATTTTCGTATAAAACCTAAATCTGAGGCCTTAAACGATCTCAGGTGTCTAAATTCACAAGACCGTAATGCTTGGCATGCGTCTTGTTCAGCACGCCATTTTCCTATGACCGTGCGAATTTCGTGTCATTCCGATACCGCAAAATTTCAACCAAGAAATATTTTCGTATATACACAAATATACATACACCCATTAACATGTACACAAATATACATACACCCATTAACATGTACACAAATATACATACACCCATCCACACATACACAAATATACATACACCCATTAACATATACACAAATATACATACGCCCATCCACACATACACAAATATACATACACCCATTCACACATACACAAATATACATACACCCATGAACATATACACAAATATACATACACCCATCCACACATACACAAATATACATACACCCATTAACATATACACAATATACATACACCCATTAACATATACACAAATATACATACACCCATTAACATATACACAAATATACATACACCCATCCATATATACACAAATATACATACACCCATCCACATATACACAAATATACATACACCCATCCACACATACACAAATATACATACACCCATTAACATATACACAAATATACATACATCCATTAACATATACACAAATATACATACACCCATTTATATATACACAAATATACATACACCCATTAACATATACACAAATATACATACACCCATTTACATATACACAAATATACATACACCCATTAACATATACACAAATATACATACACCCATCAACATTTATACATACACAAATATACATACACCCATCCACACATACACAAATATACGTACACCCATCCACACACACACACAAATATACATACACCCATCCACATATATACATACACAAATATACATACACCCATCCACATATATACATACACAAATATACATACACCCATCCACATATATACATACACAAATATACATACAACTACATATACACATACACAAATATACATACAACCACATATACACAAATATACATACACCCATCAACATATACACAAATATACATACACCCATCCACACATACACAAATATACATACACCCACACATACACAAATATGCATACACCCACACATACACAAATATGCATACACCCACACATACACAAATATACATACACCCACATATACACAAATATAAATACACCCACACATACATAATTTAGATATACATACACCCACACATATACAAATATACATATATATATATAGGGAGAGAAAGAGAAGAGGCTTACGGTCGTGGTGGTGGCGGCGGCGGCGGCACAGGTATGTGGTGGTGGTGGCGGCGGCGCAGGTATGTGGTGGTGGTGCCGGGCTTTTGGGTAGGGGGGGATCGAGAGAGAGACCAAGAGTAGTGAGAGAGAGGTTGAAATGGGTTTTAAATTTTGAGAGTGAGAGAATTAGGGAGGCGGCCGGGTTACCTAGCTAAAAACCCGACCGCCTATGACAGCGGTTCGGGTACGAACCGCTGTCACAGGATTTTTAAATTTTTTTTTTTGAACACCGGTTCGGGGCGAACCGCTGTCTTTTTTTTATTTTGTTTAATTTTAATTTTCTGTAAAATTTATGTCAGCGGTTCGTGGCGAACCACTGTCATATCCCGGCACTATAACAGCTGTTCGGGGTGAACCGCTGTCATAGGTCCGAACCGAATAGCCCTATCACAGTGGTTTTGCAAAACCATTGTCATAGGTCCGAACCGAATAACCCTATCACAGCGGTTTTGTAAAACCGCTGTCATAGGTTATTTCTGTAGTAGTGATTGTCTACGTCTACGGGAAAGGAGAGATTATTTCACTATTACTAAAGAAGTACAGATTACAATAAATGTCAAAAGTATCGAACTAAACCTAACCCCTGATTTTTCCTCATAAATATCGCATAGTCCATACCGATAACTATAAGTAATAGCTTAATTTTGACCATCTAAAGATTAAACAGGGCTGGTCAATATATGATTAGTTTACAATGGATTAATTATTTGTAGCATATAGTTATATATAAACCAAAAGAAAACCTAACAAGTTAATCAATTAAGGATGTGTCTGAACTCATGGTAATACACTAACTAATCACTAATTGCTTGAAATGGATACATGAATATTACACAATCAGTACTAAATAACCAATTAACTGAATTACTAATCAAATAACTAATCGTTCTAGCTTAACTACCTGCGCTCAAGCTTAAGGAATTAATTGGACTACCAACTAATTTGCAGAATTCGCAGTTGAGAAGTGCGGCAGTAAGTGAACTAGTTAACTACAGTCATGTAATATTGATAAGTAAAGAAGTAAATGAAAATTAGCTATTTAACTCGGTAACTAATAGAAATTGAATAATGAAATGATTAGAAAGATGAAGCAGAAGGAACATACATGTTGGCTGATGTTTATGTTATACTATATGTATGTATGTGTAATAGGTGAGGTGGCACACTCCCAAGCCTTGTAGTGACAAGAGGGGCACTATACTGATCTCAATTGTTTCTAAATTTCATCATTAATTATAATTCAGTCCCTATACTTTCCACGTTCGTAATTGGACCTCAGCAGTTAATGAAACTTACGATTTAGTCCAAAACTTTTTATGTTCTTCCACTCCAGTATTTACTATGCTATTATGTTGGAATATATGCAAGGCCCATATGTCTAGCTGTTGACGCCAGGTGGTCAGCCCGTTTCAGTGAACCTGGCCCGCTTATTTAGCCCAATCTCTTGGGGTCAACCTGTTGTTGACCATTATTTCAGGGGTTGTTTTGCAATTACCTGTTAGGTTAAATATAAAAAACCCGGAGCCTCATTTCTTCTTCACTACTCTGGATTCTTAAGCGAAATAGTTATCTCTTCACAATTTTTTCCTTCTGCCATTTATTATATATCACTTTGAAGTATTTTCTTTCTTGTTGTTCGATAATATATTATGTGTAGGTTTGCTTATTGAATTGTAATTTCGTTTTCTTTCATATTGGTTTAATTTGGTCCTTCACCCTTATTCGGTAATTTCAATTTGATCCTTAATGCTTAATAGAATTTCAGTTTGACACAATTTCTCCAAGAAAGGTTTCCGGATAGATCTTTACAATGAAGATATCAAAAGATCAGTTGGAGCATATTTATATCACATAATTCAATACAATCAAGAAGGCAATAAAATCAATGATAAAATTTAATCAAAAACGAAGACATGCATGGACAATTAATATAATTAATTTTCAACTTACATTATCCAAAATTATAAATAATTAAACATACCACTAAAATTATAGGTGGTAATTAAACATACCACTAAAATTATAAGTGGGACGTCACATCCTCCCGCCTTAGAGGAATTCGGTTCTCGAATTCCAGCTAGCTGGTAATTTGCCGAAAAAGCATCTAAGAAACTTAAATAAAGAGAACTGCAAGATTGATCCTGTATCTATTAGGGGTAGCAAAGTTAGTCCCTTAACTTTGACGACTGGCAATTTTAGTCCTTTTAACCAAGCATTTCAGTAAAAATGTATCCACGCTCAAAAAATGGTATCAGAGCCTTAGGTTTTATTGATGAAATAATTATTTATTATTATATATGATTATTCTATCCCTAATGGAGGAGATTCAAACAAGTATAGAACCGAATTATTGTTCGAGTAGTCATGAAAAACAGGTATCCTTCATTACATGGAAGGAAATGGAAGTGGATACTTTTAAGTTCTCTCAGGACCTTAGAGAAATCCAAAAGACGGTTCAAGACTATTGTCACAGGTTAATTCATATACCTGTGAAAATAGAAAGTTTGAATCAAAAGATCGACGAAATACTACAGATCCTACCAAATCTAGGTAAAATAATTACAGATCTGAAGAAAGACATAGTAGATCTAAAAGGAAAACAAGCAGGGACATCCAAATCCAATAAAGAAAGGATCAGCGACGCCCTTGGAAAGGTACCTATTCTACACCAAAAAGGTAAGGTTACGGAAATTCTGAAACCTAAAACTCATGATGATCTAATTAATGATATACTCAAAAATATAAATTAATATGAATATATCAAGAGTAGATCTATCTGATCTTCAAGAACTAGCTGAGTCTTTTTCTCAACTAGTAGTTGTGGATTTTGACATTTGAATCAACTCTGGCAATACCACAGCCAGAAGGAAGTTCCGCATCACATAATCCTCCACCGGATGAAATGATGCGTGAAAGTGAGGATTTGCATACCAACGCATCCCTAGCTCTTGGGGGTACAAGGCTTAGAGCAAATTCAAAAAGAAATCCAAATAGGGTACCAGAAAATACACCGTGGGCAAGGACAATTTTACAACCCTTGCACCCATATGGTACTATCCTTAATTTGGATGTTATCGATTTCAGAAACATCGAAAAATTAATCGATGAATGGGTAGCGGCTATAAAAATAGCAGCAACCACCCTGGAACTCGATAAATAAAACTTCATTAGATTAATGGAGTTAAGCTTCGAAGGATCAGTAAAATTCGGTGGGATCATACCCCTGAAACAACCAAGCAAGAGGTACTAGCCGGAGAATCTAAAAGCACTTTTGCAGAAAGATTTGGAAGGCTAATCAAATTGCATTTATTGGAAATGGATACTTCAATCAAAGCAATATTAAAAATATCAGATAGTACACACAGGCTCTTTATGGTATTGAATTAAAAAATATTTGCGCAGTAGATGAATATATCTATTGGTTCCGCAAATACTTCTCTCAGAGTGACGCAAAACTAAATATTGTGGGACCGATGTTCTTTGGAAAAATTTGATCCTACAAGGTATCGGAAGGACAACTTGATTTAGTAGCCAGACGTATATCTTTCTTAAAAGACAAACTGAAGGAATGGTGTTATCAAGCTTCCCTACAAAAGAACATGAAAAAACTAAGAGGAAAAATGAAGAAATCCCCTCGTTGCTGTGATAATAATGATTTTCCAACAATTATTGGAGAATCAATTAAACACAGAAAGAAGAGAAAGCAATATGGTAACTCCGATAACAGGGGTTATAAAAAGTGTTCTTCTTTCAAATGAAAGTCTTGGTGGTCTAAATCAAAAGCCCGATCTTATAAATATGGCCAGAGATCTGGACCGACAAGGGTGTTTTCCGAAGGATCTCGAAAATCCAACGGAAAAACCCCCCACAAGACGGACTTTCAGACTGGCACACACCTGAACAATGAAAGTTTCAAAGATTGTAACTATTGGACATGTGGAGCTCGTGGCCACATTTCACCAGATTGTCCACAAAAAAGTGGTGACTTAAGACAATTTGAAGCCACGGCTGACATTCTCGATGCAGTCTTCTATGGAGAATTGGTACCAGTTTACCAATTTGAAAATGTTCCCTCAGATGAAAGTGTCTATGAGGATAGTGATTCGGATGAAACTTCAACCGAATCAAAATAACTTCAACAAGGGAGATAAGCTTCAAACATCGGATAACCTGTCAGGATTCTTTTCAAGGTCATCTATAACAGATAAAACCAAGGAAAGAATAATGAGGCAAAACTCTAACCTTGGACCATATGATGGTTCCAGAGTTAGCGGAATAGTCGAATCCTAAATCATACAGGATTAAATCAGAGGTGACATAACATCCCATACAAAAAAAGCTTCGGCGAGTTTGCAATTCCTATGAAATTAACAGGAAATGTTATGGATATGCAACTTATTCCAAAAGAAGAAATTCTGGAGGAATTAAGTAAGCTTTCAGAAGAAGCAGTTGTTACTATGAAATGGATCCCTATCAGAACTATTGAAGTAGTAATTAAAGCCACTTTCAAAGAAGGAGTTGATTCTCCATTACATTTATCTATAACGGATAAAAGAATCAATAACTTACGAGATGGTTGTCTTGGAACAATGGTGGGAAACTTATATGCAGGAAAACTGATGTTTGATATTCATCCTAGAATTACATATAACCTAGTTGACCAAGATTTCAATCGTGTCTTAACCCTTCATCAAGATTTTAAAAGAAATGATCTTATGAAAAAAGGTAATAGACCATATTCTATAACTTATAGAATTGCATATGCACTTTTCAATACACATCATTCTGATTTGTTTATAAGGAAAGAGTATATTGAAATTCCAAAAATTTTCAAGGAATTTACTAAAGTAATGACATCTGATCCAATTCAAATACCCAGAATTGGAGGTGTTGATATTTTAATATGAGACCATCCGGTTATAGATCGTTCAATGAGCTCTAAAACAGATTTTAATAACAAAATGTCCTTTTTCAGAAGAAAGGATTAAGAGTTTAAAAGGAAAAAAATTAATTGTTGATTCAACTCCTCAAGCTATTAGGGTAAATAATGTAAAAATTAGATGCCCTGAAGGATGGAAAGAAGTTCAAGTTATATTTGATATTACAAAAAAAGAAAATTACTTTCCTTGTGAAGATTCATATTACTTGCAGCAACCTGTAATTAACAAATATGAAGGCATGTTAGAAATGGCAGGCCATGAAGTGTTTGTTTCAGGTATTGCTGGACGTGATCAAGGAATTGTTACCTTGAGATTGAGTTTCCTTGAAGAACACAAACCTTGGGGAAGAAAAGAAGCAGGCATGGAATTTTGTTTAAGTGGTCATCTCATTAAAGTAGAATGACTAGTGCAATATTCTATAACCACCTTTTATAATTTAAAGCATGACTGACTTTAATCATCAAGTGTTACACCATAATCTTGGGTGTAGAATTTTCTATATGTATCCTAATATGCATCAAACCGTTGACCGCTATTATGGTAGAGGTTACAACCAAGTTAATTGTTTGAAAAGAATTAAAATCAAACAATACTATGTTTTGAAAAGTATTGAGTTTTGGAAACAGGAGAGAGCATCGCCTAATTTCCAAAATAGAGATGTGGTTTATCAAACCTGGGTAATTCATCATTTGCCATGTTGTTTACAAGATGAGTTGCAATTAATACAGGAAACAGCCTCAAAACTGGCAGCTTAAAATGACTAGCCCATTTTCAATATATATATCTATAGTTATGTTATATGAACAATATAAGTCAGAATACTTTGCGACTTATATTGATTCTAGATCAGGAGTTTGTACAGCAAAACCTGGAGTTTTCCCTAACAATGCTATGGAATCTTTACCTATTATTGCAGAAAGGGATTTTTCCCAGAAAATCTTAATACTCAATAGATGTATACGTGAAGCACAAATCATGATTGGAGGGGCATTTGGTACACCTTGGTTTAAGGTAAAAATGTCACCAATATACTTTCATGATACAAGAGCAGATATTTTGTTGGGTAATAACTTTATCCAAACCTTCGCAAAATATGTGCAAAATAATCACAAAAACTTACTCACTTTTACTACTAATTGTGGTAGTGAGATATAAGTTCTACAGCGAGAAAAAGCTTTAATAGGCTTATGCCTATCAATTTTCGCAGCAAATGTGGTGATTTTAACGATGACACCAAATTGACACATCTTAAAATGTAGGATAAACAAAAATTCGGTAAAGCCCTTTTGTCTTTCAGGCAAAAAGGATTTTGTGAAATGACTACAGAAGGAACTAAAGTAATGGATGAAGAAGGAGTTAACCTTCTTAAAATCACTTTACAAGAAAAGAAGTCCTTCTTTGATATAGATGGAGAAAGTAAGCTTTCTCTAGAACATATCGAAAGACTAATCCAAGGGAATTACAATGAGGATCCTTTGGCTTGGTGGGACAAAAACAAGATCGAAGCCACTCTGAAAGTAAAAGAACAATGTAAGTATAAGTATGTTCGATATAAGCCAATCCATATGAATATGATGGATAAGAAAGATATGCAAGAAATTATTAAAGAGCATATCAATCTTAAACTCATTGAACCTGGAGTCTCCGCTTATAATAACCCTAGGTTTTTGGTAAGAAACCATGGTGAAGTAAAAAGAGCAAAAGCCAGATTAGTAATCAACTATCAAGGTATCAATAAAATATTAGAGTTGATGGTTACCATATCCCGAGTAGAAAACACCTAATTGATTGTGTCAAAAATGCTAAAGTGTTTTCTAAATTCGATTGTAAATCTGGATTTTATCAGATTAGAATGGAAAAGGAGTCTAGAAAATATACCGCATTCTCTACTCCACAAGGACAGTATATCTGGAATGTACTTCCAATGGTTCTTACAAATCCACCCCAGATATACCAACAAAAAATGGATAATCTATTTAAAGGTTACTTTGAGTTTATGTTTGTTTACATAGACGATATCCTGATTGCATCAAAAAATATGAATGAACATATTAAACATCTTGAGATATTTTCTGATGTATGTTTTAAAGAAGGATTAGTGCTATCTGAGAAGAAAGCAAAAATTAGAGTTAATAAGATAAAACTTCTTGGTATTCTTATTGACGAAACAGGTATAGAACTTCAAGAACATATTGTGGAAAAAATTCGCAATTTTCCTGATATTCTAAAAGACAAGAAATAGATACAAAGTTTTTTGGGAGCTGTTAACTTTGCAGAAATCTTCATCAAAGACCTTGCAAAATACAGAAAAGATTTTCGGCCACTTTTAAAATAAACCGAAAGTTCAAAATGGAAGTGGGAAGAAATTCACACTCAAAGGATTCGTTAGTTGAAACTAGTTTGTGATAACTTGCCTAAACTCGCAATACCACAAGATAGTGATGATTTGGTAGTCTACACAGATGCCAATGATTATAGATGGGCAGCAGTGCTCATAAAACGAACAACTACAAGGAAAGAACCTTGTAGATATACAGGAGGGTTGTTTCAATCCATACTATGTTACCAAGTTTCCCTAAAATATCCAGACTTTCGACTGGATCAGCGCAGCTGTGTTTGATTCATGGCAGAATAATCCTCACCTCAAAAGAGGAGATATTGTGGAGCTAAAATGCATATCAGTAGCTCCAGAAATTGCAGAAAAAGGGGTCTCATCCGGCATTTCATTTTATTAAATTACAGAGACCAGACATGGTGGCCTATAATAGAGTAAAGGTCGTTACGGAAGAAGCACCTCTAGTAATCTCTATTAGTGAAGATGAAATTTCTACTAGAAGAGCTTGGGGATTTTGGGCCTGTCTCATCGAGATGGAAAAAGTTAAATATCCATTTAAAAAAATTTCAAATAAAATAAATGGGTCCATTCTACTCAATTCTATGATAGAAAAGAGTACTGAATTTTCAGAAAATTTGTTCGAACAAAATGGAAGTTGATCTGGAAGAACAAACTACCTGCAACCGAGAGCACAAGAAAGAAAGCATGCAACATGTTTGATCAATGGCATAATCATCTATGCCCAAGTTGTGCAACACAAGAGAAACCTTGTTCGGTACAAGAATCAGGATTACAAAGAAAGAACCCAAACAGGACAGGGGTAAAAGACCAGCATACCAAAAAAGGGTTTTCACAAACCTCGGTAAAAATTAAAAGATGTAGTAAAAAACCAAAAAGGAGTCTAAAATAGGCTCAATTAGTTTACAATTTTAAACAAAATGTAATAATTAGTTTAAAAATGTAATTTGTAAAATTTTGTCCGTCAAAAGACATAATTGTAATTTATTACAGGAGACTGACGGATGCAATGACGTCCGAAAGCAATTATCAAAAGCGGACAAATGGTCGACAAAGCCAAAAGAAGCTTTTGACAAAAAACAGGTTAAATGCTGGGGGGAAAACTACAGTAACCGACAAACAGATAAAAGTGTTGACAAAGGGCGGCTGAAGAAAAGTCAAAAAGTAGCCAACAAAGCATTAATTAAATTTGAATTTGAAAGCAATAAAAGTAGCCAACAAAGCAATAATCCACTGTGTGACAACTGTGGATAAGGACAGATGCTAACCGCAATGACGTCAACAATAATTAAATTTGAAATCTGCAGCTGAAGTCCGAAGGATGGCCTATAAAAGGCAGGGGCAGAAGCAAAAGGAAGGAATCGTTCATTCCCTCCTACTCTTCAATAATTCAAGAGACCAGAAAGAGAAAAGATTGTAAAATAGTTTTAATTTTCATTCTGAGTGTATAAGGATTTCCCCAAAGAGTATAGCCATCTCTCATACATGAGAGGCTAACTAATTTTCTCCTCCAATAGCGGAGTAGAATATATCTATGTAATAATAATTTTATTTCATCAATAAAAATTCAGGGCTTTTGTTCAACCTCTGTCTTCCCAAGTCTATTGACTCTTTATTCTAGAATACCTTTTACGCCCAAAGGTAGAAAACAAATTTGGGTTGTGTTGTGTATTGCTGAAGGTGTTGAGAATCCTGTTAGGCATGCGCAGCGGAAACATAAAGTAGATCCGGATTCCCAAACGTAAAAAGATTTCTCCCACTGAATCTTTGGGATAACTAACAAAATGTTCTTTTAAGGACCAAGCCTCTTGATTCTTTAGCTTTATCTTTTCTACGTAGGTTGGGAATTCCCATACCAACACGTGTTTAAGATCAAGCTTCCACTGGCATCACATCTGATATGGTGCCTTAGGAATGAATTTGGAGGAATATCTATTCAAGATGAACCTATGAGTAGCGCAAGACTCACTATGAATTGGGTAATTCTATGTAGCTTAGCATATAATGAGTCATGTCCGACGATGTCTCGTTCTTGCATACTACTACCCTATTCATTTGTAGAGTCGCTAGAAGTGTCAACTGTGAAACTATGTTACGTTCTTTTAGGAACAGGTCAAATTAGGAAATCATATAGTTGAAATTACAATCCAATTGTAGTGTCCTTAATATGATCTCATATATTCAACCATAGATGTCAGTATGCACAAACTTCAGAACTAAAGTGGCCCTTTAATATGTTCCCTGTGAAGGGAGATTTGGTCATATTGCCTATGAGATAAGATTCTTCAGTTTAGATAGGGATCTAATCCCAATGGGCATGTACCCCCATGTTTCTCCTAACTAGTGAATCATATTCTCGTAAGCCATGACCTAATCTTAGGTGCCAAAAAATTTCTCTAGTTTGTTTCTAGCATACTACGTTCTCTAGCTTATGTGTTCACAGTATACTAATTCCAAACTTTCAAATCGTGTTAACAATTATAGTAAGTATGTATTGTTCCTACAATTATTTCCAAAATAAATGCCATGAAAGTTATTAACAGGCTTAAAGATGCATCATTTCTTGACCAAGTCAGAAAATGATAACTCTCTTAATGTCATGTCATTTGATAAAACTAATCAATCATCCAAACGTGCTCAGAATTATAAAAGAACAGAGGTGGACTATATTTGGATACACCCGACACCATGTCTGGTTCCAATATTGATCACCTCTTGTTTCTCCAGCTTTTGTACTTCTTTCTAATTCTTCAATCATGAGCACTAGCTCTAGAATATAGAATACAAAAAAGTTGAGAAAACCTGTCATAGAACAGTTGTTTCAAAACACATGGCTCTATGTCCAGTGCGCCTCATATTTAAGCCCTACTCATCGTCTCATTCTTAGACTTGAGTAATGTTTGCTTCAAGCATACAAATCAAGGACTCAGAACTGAGGACCTTCCTTAAGTTTCTAAGTCTGTTGATTTGGTTAGGCCAGTACAGACAAAATTCTCAAGCATAATATTAAACGGGTTAATTTCTAAGAGAGAGATAAAATAAACGCATAAAATAAATAAAATTCAATTAGGATGTTTATATTGTACACAAGTAAAACTAGGACTTTAATTTTACTTGGCTCCCACTACATTTTTCCAAACATCGCACTCCCGTTGCAATTTTTGGAAATCTCGTTGGATAGATTTCGTAGTGAGTATTGAGTTTTTCAAATAATTCAGTGGGTTGCAACTTAACCAATTTTTGGCCCACTAATAATTCAAAGTGGTGTCGTACACCAATTTATTCAATAAATGATTCAATACCTTTCTCCATAATTCACAAAGCCGCAACCTAACTGATTTCTAAGCCCGTAAATTACCCGAGTTCATCCCACAAACTTCTTTAATCTAACATTTGAATTTCACCTCGCAACCTAACCGGTTTCTGGGGTGAAATATGCTTCGACTAAGGCATCTCATGCACTTAACAAAACTTCAAATTATTTCTGAATGCATAACCCCCATAACTGGGAAGCATTACACATTGGTTATAATTTTAATTTCATTAAGCTTAGTGGAGGGAGAGGATGTCTCACATCCTTTACTAACTCGGTATTATTTAATTTGGGAGAATTTTAAATATTTTAATCAAGGTATCACAAAACATATTAACTCCTACCGCGCTAACATGCATATAAAGCATAGAAAAACTTGACAATTCTACTATTACACATTTTCATGGACTAACTACATCGGCCCAAGCCAATGGGCTAATCTACATAAATTTTAAGCATGCATTATAAAATATAAATCCAAGTCCATGAAATGTGCATCTCATCACATATAACAAGCAGTTACACATAAAAGCACACATGCGATAAGAGTATAAAATAAATTTGATTTATTTTGTCAATCAAATCCAATTTGATTATTACAAAACTAAATCCCATTTAATTTTGTCACTAAGACTACATCCTATTTAATCAAAGTGAAATTAAATCCAATTTAATTTTATGTGATCAAAAAATCTATATCATAATCAATTAAATCTAATTTTGTTAATAACAAAACTAAATTTAATTTAATTTTGATATTATGATTAAATCCAATTTATTCTTCATGGAATTAAATCCAAATCAATTTCCATTAGAAGATTAATACTAATTTAATCAAAGCAATATTAAATCTATTTGAAATTAATACTTACTTAATTTCAATGGGAGGATTAAATCAAATTTAATCTAAGTGGAATTAAGTCCTACTTAATTTTCATGAAAAAGATTAAATAGATTTCAATCATTGTGAAAACGAATCTCACATAATTTTCATGAAAAATGATTAAATCAACTTTAATCTTAGTGAAATTAAGTCTCACTCAATTTATATGAAAAGATTAAATTAAGTTAAATCAGTGTGATATCAAGTGACACTTAATTTCAATGGAAATGATTAAATCAACTTTAATCTTAGTGAAATTAAGTCCTACTCAATTTCAATAAAAGATAAAATTAATTTCAATCAATGTGAAATTAAGTTTTCCTTAATTTCTATGGGCTTGCGAATCATTGACTAAGTCTTACTTGATCAATTACGAAATTAAATCTCATTTAATTTTGTTTAATAATTTAAATCTTTATTTAATTTTATGTAAATGAAATATAATTTAATTTATATTAAATCCAATTTAACAATAAGTAAATTTAATTTAATTTACAAAAAATGCTTGAAGAAGATTGACCCAATTAGTTAAAATTTTATTTGGGTCTTACCCAATTATAATTCAATTGCAATTGGATCCAAGCCCATTATCTAATTGAATTAATTCATGTTGAACCGACAATTAATTAATTCGTGATGGGCCAAGCCCAACACTTCTTAATTAAAAGTAGGCTGAGCTATTTCTTTAATTAATTCGAGCAGGCTAAGCCCAACTCCTCTTTAATTAATAAAATTAACTTGGGTTTTTGTTTAATTAATTCGATTGGGCCAAGCCCAACAACCTATTAATTAATTTATGCATTGGACCAACCCCAACACACAATTTAATGTGTGATGGGCTCGGCCCAATACAACAAATGCCCTAGCAGCCCAAAGCCATCATCTTCTTCACAACGCTGTCAGCCGCCGCTCCGATTATTTTCTCTCTTATATTTATGGTGGAGGAATTTCAGTTATTTTTTTTCTCTACTGAAAAATTAACTTTCAACTGTGTTCTCTGGCTTGTGTTGGAGGATTAAATAAATCCTCCAACAAGGCCCTACAGTACACGCCCATTATGGGCTAATTGGACAATGATTAGGCTATGTTGACCCAGTCAATCTAGTCCAATTAATTTAATCAATTGATATTTAATCCAATTAAATATATATTGATTAAATCAAGATTCTTATTAATTAATTAATTAATTTAATTAACTAATATTATAGTTAAAATATTTAATTAACCTAATCAATTAAATATTCAAACTAATTAATTTAATTTACCATTGTTTAATCCAATTAAACAACCAATTAAATTAATTTTGTCCAATTAATTAATTCATCCTACCGAGGGACAAATACCAGAACACCCTCCAAATACAAGACTTGATTTTCCCGTCTATTCCTTTGCAGCGCGACTCTCTAGGTTTGTCTCAATTGGCAATGGGAGGATACCAAAGGATGTGGGTGACACCTAGCCAGCATCGTGGCCCCACATCGCAACCCAATTGAGTACGAAATGACTATGTCATTACAAACCTCTAGATTTTGAATACTGTATGAGTATAAGCCATTCACTAACGTATCCCAATTAAGTGAGAGTCATGGAATATGTCAAACTCACAGGACTCGATGCTATGCTTAAGAATCATAGTAATAAGAGATTACTAAACACGAGTTAGTTCATCAGCTCTGGCTAGAGACTTTCAATCTCATTTACCTATGATCGTCTAGAATACTTCTCGTTTACTTTCGAGACAATGAATTCCCTCTTGGTAATCACCTCACATGCTACTTGCCCATTGGAACGCATTTCGAGGTCGACCCCACCTTTCAACGGGTGATTTAGGCCTAACTACTCTAGTGACTGAATCCAACGTCACAAGCACACTATGACCGTAACTCTTCAGGTCTAAGGCTCATGCATACCTTCATAATCAATAATCCAATCATTAACAGTCATTGAGTAAAAACTCATGTGATCAGATTATTACAAGTCGTGTTCGAATACACTAATCCCATCAATGTATCTATGACACAAACTCCCACTATCCCATAGCGTTCGACTGACACTCCTTTGTTAGAGCATGTGTCATACAAGTACATATGAATCTCAATGCCCAATTGAGATTCTCCGACTTGAGAACGATTTAAGTGATCAAGTATCAAACCCTTCCAGTGCCCATCTCCTTAACTATTATAAGGAGTGTGCAGGTTTGCCTTGACACACATGGACTAGTTGTTCATTTAAGACTTTATAGATGTCATCAAGAATTATACGAACAACATACTATTGCCTTTATATTAATTAGAGGTTGTACAATATAAACTCGTGTCTTATATTCTAACTCTTTGTTGGCATCGAGGGCACATTCCCAACAGAAGGAGCTGGGTGCCTGCGAACCATCGGTTGCAGTTTTGTGGTTGGATCCAATCTGTAAAAACGAGGACTCGAAATACCCGGTAATAAGGCGGCCAACCAAAGGTATTATATTATGAAATTTTAATAGTTTTCGGAAGCATGAACTATTCGTAGAACTATTTTGCTGTTATCCAAATTATTCTAGGACCAAATTTGCTAATATCATTGATAAAGGACCAGAATCACTATCATTTAGGAAGATACAAGACTATAATTTCCACCTTCGAAAGATAGAGGACCAATTTTTCCATACCCCTATAGTTACGGGACTGATTTTGCAATTTTCTCCTCAAATAAATCTACAGTTTTTAAATTTGAAGAAATTTAATTTTATTGACAAAATATAATAATGTAATATTTAATTTGTAACAATAAATTAATTCTTAAGATTTTTTTATAAAATAAGTTAGAACTATAGGAGAAAAAACATTATAAATATTTTAAAAAATAAAAAATAATTGTCAATTTTATATGTTAAAAATTGTTCTTAAATTTTAATATTTACTTGAATAATTTGATATTTGTTATGAAACAAACTCAAATATTATGAAATTGAGAGAATTAAGTAGAGAACTCTTTTATTGATATTCTTGTGAGTGTCATTATAATACAAAGGTATAGCCTATTTATAGGCACAAAACAAAGAATCTGAAAGGTTTATTACATTATAATAAGAGTAAACTATATTAATTAAAGTTGAGTGACCAACAAATTGAGAGATGAATAGACACCACAAGTAATGATTAAAGTTGAGTGGCCAACAAATTGGGAGATGAATAGACATTCAAAAATAATTATTCATAATACTCCCCCTTGGATGTCTATCTATTAAAAATATGCCTCGTTAAAACCTTACTAGGAAAAACCCAATGGGACAAAAACCTAGTGAAGGAAAAAGAGTACATATCAATACGCAATCAGATACTGCCTCATTAAAAACCTTACCAGGAAAACCCAGTAGGAAAAACCTTGGTTAAGGAAAAAAGAGTGCAGCGCGTATTATCTCCCCATCATGACAATATCAGTCAAGATCTTTAAGTCTACATACTCCAATATTGTAGACTAGTTTTTCAAACGTTGCTGTGGGAAGTGCCTTGGTGAACAAATCAGCAAGATTATCACTGGAACGGATGTGTTGAACATTAATATCACCATTCTTCTGAAGATCATGAGTGAAAAAAAAATTTTGGTGAAATATGTTTTGTTTTATCTCCTTTAATGTACCCTTCTTTCAATTGTGCGATACATGCTGAATTATCTTCATATAAGATCGTCGGGATCATTTTTCCAGAAGATAAACCACAAGTCCCTCGAATGTGTTGAATCATGGATCTTAACCAAACACATTCTCGACTTGCCTCATGAATAGCCAAGATTTCTGCATGATTAGATGATGTGGCCGATATAGTTTGTTTCATAGATCGCCATGAAATGGCTGTGCCACCACATGTAAATAAATAGCCCGTTTATGAACGACCATTATGAGGATCAGACATATATCCAGCATCTGCATATCCAACCAATTCGAACTTGGGTACATTGAAATAAAACAAGCCCATATCGAGTGTTCTTCTAAGGTAGCGGAGTACGTACCTGTTTAACCCCATTCCAATGCCTTCGTGTAGGAGAAGAACTATATCTTGCTAATAGATTAACAGCGAATGCTATATCAGGTCGAGTATGACAAGCAAGATACATTAGTGCACCGATTGCACTTAGATATGGTACTTCAAGACCAAGTAGTTCTTCATCACTTTCTTGAGGTCGAAAAGGATCTTTGTTCACATCTAGTGACCTTACGACCATCGGGGTGCTCAATGGATGTGATTTATCCATATAGAATCGTTTTAGCACCTTTGATATATAAGCGTCTTGATATACAAAAATTCCGTTCTTTAAATATTCAATTCGCAACCCAATGCAAAATTTTGTTCTTCCAAGATCTTTCATCTCAAATTCTTTCTTTAAGCAACTAACAGGTTTTGAAATCTCTTCAGGAGTTCCAACGATATTTAAATCGTCAACATAAACTGTAATTATAACAAACTCATTTCTAGATCTTTTCATGAAAATACAAGGACAAATTTGATCATTCTTATATCCTTCCTTCAACAAATATTCACTAAGACGATTATACCACATTCGTCCAGATTGTTTCAGTCCATACAATGACTTACTTAATTTAATTGAATAATGTTCTTAAGAACTTGATTTATATGCTTCAGGCATATTAAATCCTTCAGGGATTTTCATATATATATATATATATATATATATATATATATCATTATCAAGCGAGCCATACAAATAGGCTGTAATAACATCCATTAGACGCAAATCAAGTTTTTCATGCACTGCCAGACTTATTATATAACGAAAAGTAGTTGCATCCACCACAGGAGAATCAGTCTCCTCATAATCTATGCCAGGTCGTTGCGAAAACCCTTGGGCAACAAGACGTGCCTTATATCTTACAATTTCATTTTTCTCATTTCGTTTTCGCACAAATATCCATTTGTATCCTATTGGCTTTACATCTTCAGGTGTACGGACTACAGGTCCAAAACTTTTCCATCTTCAGGTATACGGACTACAGATCCAAAAATTTTTACATCTTCAGGTGTACGGACTACAGGTCCAAAAACTTTTCGTTGGTTCAAGCGAGTTTAACTTTGCCCTCATTGCGTCTTTCCATTTTGGCCAATCATTTCTTTGTCGACATTCATTAACAGACTTTGGTTTTTGATCCTCATTATCATTCATCATATTTAGCGCTACATTATATGCAAATTTATCATCAACGTTGACTTCATTTCGATTCCATCGTTTCCCGTTCATAACATAATCGATTGAGATCTCATTATTTTCCCAATTTTCAGGTACCTGAGGTTCTTCTGGAACCGAAATATTAGTTATGACTGGAGACTCTTCTAGAGTTATTTTATCCTCGATTAGACCATCTTGATTCTTAGCTCCTTTTCTTTTTCAAGGATGACTATCTTTGGAACCGATAGGTCTACCACGCTTCAGGCGTGCAGTAGACTCATTACTTTGACCTTCAGGGACAACAATTCTTACTGGAGCTTTAACAGCTGATACATGTGACTTAGTCACTTTTTTTAGGTCAGTAAATGCGTCTGGCAGTTGGTTAGCTAAACCTTGCAAGTGAATTATCTTTTGAACTTCCAGTTCACTTTGTTTTGTTTGAGGATCAAGATGAGATAAAGATAATTCATTCCAACTAATTTTCTTTTCCAGCTGCTTATTTTCTCCCCCTAATGTTGGGAAATCTGATTCATCAAAATGACAATCAGCAAATCGAGCCGTAAATAAATCTCCAGTCAATGGCTCTAGATACTTGATTATCGATGGAGACTCGAATCCAACATATATTCCCAATTTCCTTTGAGGACCCATCTTAATGTGTTGTGGTGGAGCAATTGGAACATATACCGCACATCCAAAAATTCTTAGATGGGACATATTTGGTTCCTGACCAAAAATCAAGTGTAATGGGGAGAACTTATGATAACTTGTTGGCCTTATGCGAATAAGTGCTGCTGCATGCAAAATAACATGTCCCCAACAAGAAATAGGAAGTTTTGATCTCAAAAGTAAAGGTCTTGCAATTAATTGCAGACGCTTAATAAACGATTCTGCTAGACCGTTTTGTGTATGAACATGTGCTACAGGATGTTCAACATCAATTCCAATAGACATACAATAGTCATTGAACGTTTTGGAAGTAAATTCACCTGCATTATCAAGGCGTATCTTCTTAATTGGATAATCAGAAAAATGTGCTCGTATTCTAATCAATTGAGCAAGCAATCTCGCAAACGCCAGGTTGCGAGTTGATAGCAAAGATACATGTGACCACCTTGTTGATGCATCAATTAAAACCATAAAATATCTAAATGGTCCACACGACGGGTGTATTGGTCCACAAATATCTCCTTGAATACGTTCCAAAAACGTAAGAGATTCATTTCCTACTTTTGTTGTTGATGGTCGAATAATCAACTTTCCTTGTGAACAAGCAGCACATGAGAAATCATTCGATTGAAGAATCTACTGGCTCTTCAATGGATGACCACATGAATTCTCAATTATCTTTCGCATCATAATTGATCCGGGATGGCCCAACCTGTCATGCCAAACAATAAACTTATTTTGATTTGCAAACTTCTGATTTACGATAACATGTGTTTCAATAGTAGATATATGCATGTAGTACAAACCGGAGGAAAATGCAGGCAATTTTTTCAATATACATTTGTTACCAGATATTGTATTAGTGATGTAAAGATACTCAATATTGCCATCACTTGTTGTCTCAATATGATATCCATTTCAGCGGATATCTTTGAACCTTAGTAAATTTCTTTGAAACTTGGTAGAATATAATGCTTCATCAATATAAAATTGTGTTCCTCCGGGTAACAATATATTAGCTCTGCCGGAGCTTTCAATTAATTTTGCATTACCCAATATAGTACTAACACTGGCTTCTTGCATTACTAAACAAGAGAAGTATTTTTTTTTATTTTTGAGGATGGCGTGAGTTGTTGCACTATCAGTGAGACATATATCTTCATTATTGATGTTATTGCTGATCGAGTAAATACTCATTCTTTATTGAAACATAAAAAGAAATAAATCAATATCAAACAATATTATGTAATATAAGAAACGATAATCGTATGAATAAAAACTTAACAAACTTATTTTTGAACACTTCCATCTCCAATCAAGTGATCAATATTTCCATCAGGTTCATCAAAGAAATCAGCAACATCTAAATGAGTGTCATCAAAATCGGCCATGATCAGAATCGTCTTCTCCAAAAACAAAATTTGTTTCTATTTTCTTTCTTTTACTTTTTAGCGATTCTTGGTAAAGGTCAACAAGATATTTTGGTGTACGACAGGTACATGACCAATGACCTTTACTACCACAACGATAGCATAAATTTTTCACAAATTTGCTATTTTGGCCACTTTCATGTTTCTCTTCATTATTTTTCCACTTCTAGTGGAAAGATGTGTTCTTTGAATAACCACCACGATTTCTATGACCATATCCACGACCACGTCCATGATTTCTTTAATGATTAAAATAGTTATGTGATGCTACCTTCACTTCAGGGAATGTAGCAGAACTAGTTGGACGGACTCATGATTAAAATAATTATATATTGCTCAACACATTCACTTCAGGGAATGGAGTATAGTTATTTGCATATATGAATTTATATATATTGTTCAACACATTCACTTCAGGGAATGAAGTATAGTTATTTGCATCAAGATGAATTTCAACATCTAACGCCCAAAGAAAATAATTCTTCCTCGTAATATCAAGAGTCACAAAGTCAAGTTTTGCAAGATTCGTCATTATAATACTATTATCAAAGTATAAAATGAATAACATAACAATCATTCAACTTCTTAAAATATTTTCAACAATATATTAATCGACACAAAATAACATGACGATCTATATTCAAAGTAATGTAATTTGATTATAGCCTCTCTTGTTTTTCATGTAAATGTACCATGTCTTATAGTATATAATTTCAGGCGCCCACAAGTCATACTTGTACATGCATGCTTTCATATAAATCAAACTAAAACATTATACCTGCTCTTATAAATTTTTGAGTTTAAATTACCATATAATGGGAATGCAAATTACTCACCTTGATTAGCAGACTTAATATTAGGCAACCACTTCTTTAATAATTTATACACCACCTTCGAATTGCTTGATAATTTTGTTCTCAAAGTTATGGCTTAAGCATGCATGTAACACTCCCTTCTTTTGACAACGTGAAATGATTAACAACTTGAGACAAATCGTGCTGATAACGTGTTATGAAATAAACTCAAATATTATGAAATTGAGAGAATAAAATGAGATAATTAAGTAGAGAACTCTTTTATTGATATTCTTGTGTGTGTCATTATAATACAATGGTATAGCCTATTTATAGGCACAAAACAAGAATCTGAAAGGTTTATTACATTATAATAAGAGTAAACTATATTAATTAAAATTGAGTGGCCAACAAATTGAGAAATGAATAGACACCACAAGTAATGATTAAAGTTGAGTGGCCAACAACTTGGGAGATGAATAGACATCCACAAATAATTATTCATAATAATATTTAGATTATTCAACCATTTAATATTTAAAAAAGTTCACATTAAATTTTTTGAAGAAAAAGAAACGAAATTTCACATCCCCCAACGCGCCCGTCGCCGCAGGTTTACCCTACAACCGTTAACATCTACCAGGACAAAGCTTCTTCGCTCGGTGTAGTAAAATTCTATGGAGGAGGAAGCACCGAACTTCTTTCTGGCTGTGGTGGGACGCCCTCTCAGTTTCGGAAGCACTAGGCGGAAACACAAAGCAATTAATTCAGCGGAGAAGGACGTGATGGGAGATGACGGTGGTGGGAGGGTGAAGAAAAGATGATTCTTCTTTTTTGGTTTTTTCTGTTTTTTCCAATTTTCATTTTTTATTTTTTGATTTGTCTTTTTAGGGTTTAGTCAAGGGTATTTTGAACCATTTGACATTTTTCTCTAGGGATTTTTCGGCCATGTAAGACTTTGTAATCGTTTGGTGTAAGGTAATTTAAAAGGAGGGTTAATCTATAATTTCGACAATCATCAGGAGTGTTTATGTAATTTTCCCTATGATTTAACATAATTTTAGTTTTTGTAAATGCATGTATATGTATTGATATTTATACATAATTGATGAAATTCTACTGCCTCTCCCATGGTTTATGCATATAATTTCAAAATTTTGTGTATATATATAAAAATGTTTATAAGAATTAAAATTATGTCAAAGAGATTACCGAAAATGATTGTTGAGCAACCAATATATATGATGGAAATTTGAAAAAAATAAAATTTCTTACAAAGAACATGATATTGTTATGTGCCCGGCGAGCCAATTGTTTGGGCTCAACTATCTTAAATGTAAAACACTATGACAGTCTTGTTTTAAGATTAGATTGGTTGATTATAACTTTATTTAGTATACAATCCGAGAATATGATTATCATATATTTGTACGATTCTTGCAATATTCTTGCAATATCATATAATATCTTGCAATATTATTTCCTATCAAAGAGATTGATATTGACTTCAATTTGACTACCATAGATTTCAACGTTGTAGAAACAAATTTTATAATGGATTCCAGGTTAATCTTCAAATGCTTTACCAATCTTTCCTCAATCTGTTCTACATAAAATAAGATCTCAAATGAAAATATTAAATCATATCAATCCAAAAGGAGAATTTTCAAGTTGTGAAAATACACTTTACTTTGACCACTAATATACTAGAACTTTTCCAAAAAAGAAGACGAGGAATGAATAGAATTAAACATACAAAATTGACTTCGGTTGACTATTTTTGCTATAAATACCTCCGTAAGAAAAAGATTTATGCACAATTTACTTTGTGGTGCACTTTACACCCAAGTTAAACTTATTTTTCGTATTTCTAATATAAAAGTTTTTTTTATTATGGCTGAAAGACAATCAAGAGGGCGCCAAAAGATTCCGATTAGGCTAATCGCAAACCAAGATGACTTATATGCGACATTTTCAAAACGTCGACTTGGTTTATATAAAAAAGCAAGCGAACTCTGCACACTTTGTGGAGTCGATATTGGTATAATCATCTTCTCTCCTACAGGGAATCCTTTTTCATTTTTCCATCCATCCATGGAATCTGTGATTGATCGTCACAGAAACCATAATCAACAAATAAGTGATTTTGCCAGAATTGTGGACGCTCACACAAGAGGTAGAATCGAGAACCTGAACAAAAGGCTAGATGAAATGTTAGACCTAAAAGAGGAGGCGAAAAAACGAGAAAATCAACTGGATGAGGTGGATAAAACTCGAGAAAAATGGTGGTGGGAAGAATTCGCAGTTGAGAGCTTGGACAAAGAACAAGTTAAGGAGTGGAGGGCATGGTTCGAAAACTTTAATGCTCGAGTGATTAACCGTATGAAGGAGCTGAATAATGAGGGCTCGAGTTCAACGGCTTCATTTCAAATACTGCAGAATGCTCCCAATATGCCTGGTGCATCACTTGATCAAGGAGCTGCAGGTCCTAGCATTTTTGGGCACAACTATGTTCCTCCTCGTCCTAATTATACACATAGTAGTGGTGGGATTGTTGGTGGAGGATATAATTATCCAGTTGTTGATGGAATTGAAGAAGTTGTTCCTAGACACTTTCATTTCCCTCCACCTTCTTCTGGAGAGGCTAGTACTCGCCACTGTTCTATTCCGCCTCCAACGTCACATAATCCATTTTCCAGCCAGTATCTTGACGTTCCTCATCGTCCACTGGCGCAAAATCCATCAGTTGGTGGACAGGCTGCAAGTCCTAGCAGCCAATATATCTTCGGTCCTCAATATCCACCGATACATGACCCTTTTTTTGGACAAGCTGTTCCCACCCTGTATCTCCTTCCTCGGCCTCCATCGAAAAGCACTGATCCATCTCCTGGTGATGGTGGAACGAGAGAGGTTGGCCCCAGCCGATATTATGTTCCTACACAAGGGCATAATCCATCTATTGGTGGTGGTGGTGGTGGTGGAACTGATGAGGCTGGTCCATCTCATCACGGGGGGGACAAGAATCCTTAGTTGGCTTGGAAACTTTGTTTTTGCTATTTAATTTTATGAACTATGTTTTTTTTTTTCATAATATAAATATTTCGTAAGAGTAGCTAACATGGCTTTCTTATATGAATATTGCGAAGAATTATCTATTGATTACTATATCTGTTCCGTGTTGATTTTTCTATCCGACATAGCTAACACCATATCGCTATACTTCCATGACACCCTTAACATTATATTCATTGAAAAAATTGATAATTAAAAAAAATCAAATTAGAAGACGGATGTGCCACAAAGCAAATTTACTCAAGTGCAATGACACCTAACTCAAAATGGTAAAGTTTAGGTATGCAGTCATAAGTTCAAATTCTATTGAATGTCTAGGAGTTTTCCACTTTCATAGTAGTTTATTTTAGTTGATCGTTTCACCATGTTTTATATTTATTAACCATTAATTACTGATATTTAATATCCATTTTTATTAGAAAGTATGTCGCGAAAATCGATTTTTCACCCTCGCCACATGGGGATATAAGAAATATGATACCAATTTTTCTAAAGATTCATTAGTCCTATAACTTTACTCCTTGGAAAAGAGATTAGAAAATATATCTTAGAGAAAATTGCAATTTTAGTCCTATATATTGGGGGGTGACAACTTTGGGATACCATTTTTCAAACTTGCAATTAAGTCCTTTATCTTTCAATTTTGTGGCAATTTCAGTCCTTAGAGTGGCAATTTCGGTCCTCCAGCCGAGGTTTTTCAAAAATTGAGGATTTTGCATCAAATTTGGGGATGTTTCAAATTTTGGAGGGAAAATTGGTGCTTTTGCTAATTTTGGGGGAAAATAATTATTGTGCATCCATTTGAGATGCACAATATAAAAATAAGCTTGCTAAAATACAAGTATCCTAAAATATATTTACATACATAGATAGAAAATAATAATATAATAATAAATAATCACTAAATAATGTCTAAAGCTAATTTATTTTTATATTTCACATTTAAAATGTATCAATTTTTTCTTTACTCACCTAATACTCACATTTTTAGAATATTATGAACTAATATAAATTTACATTATTATATACTGTATATATACATATATATATATAAATAGATATATAATAAAAATAAAATTTCATACATCAGAATGTATAGTAGAAATATATTTAATAAATTTATAGCTTCATAATGTCATGTTCTTATTGATTTATTTATGAATTTGTCATCTTTAATTACATTTTAAATAAAAAAAATATTTTGAAGTATGAGAATCAAAATATTTTCTAAAAGACTTTGATATTTGTTTAAAAAAATAACTTTTCATAGCTCTGATATAGTCATTGGAGATGGATGCGAGTAGGTTGTGTATTTGATATAGCCACGGACTATCTCGAAATGAAAAAAAAATAGATACAATATTATATACACCTGTAGGTGTAACAGATATGTAACAGACAAACGAGTACTTCATATTATTTAATGAAAGCTTCTGGTCAAATTTAAAATACTAAATAAAAAAATTATACAATTAATGAAAAGTATTTTTTGAATCTGAGAGGAACGGGAAGTTATTTTTCTAAAATGCTTTATAATAAATCAAACTGATTATGCTATAATATATATATATATATAAATATAAATATATAAGAGTCAAAATAAGCTAAAAGAGATTTTACAATTTATCTGAGAGGAGTACTCGACATGTTTTGAAGACGGGGAGTACTTCAGAATTTTCCTAAGGTTTGAAATTATATATATATGCATATAATATATACAATTTAATAATATTAATTTATATTATTTTAGATACTTTGAAATTATGAATCTTACTTAATAAACAAAAATAGATAAATAAGTAGGAAAAATAAAAAAATTGCTAAGTTTAATCACTAATGATTGTATATTATTATTTGAATATTGTTGTTGTGAGTGTGTGTTGTGTGTTTATATAACAATATATATAAATATAATATTAGCAAAAGCCCCAATTTTCCCCCCAAAATAATCCAAAGCTCCAATTTATGTCCAATTCGAAAAATCCCCAATTCTTAGAATTTTTTGGCCCGGAGGACTGAAATTGCAACAAAATTGAAAGTTAAAGGACTTAATTGCAAGTTTAAAAAGATACCGTCCCAAAGTTACCACCCTCCTAATATATAGGACCAAAATTGCAAATTTTCCATATACCTTATTACCCTACCCCTTAACATAGAGACAAGAAATTGAATAAAGAGGTGTGAGTTGTGACTCCAATATTGCTTATGAATCAAGTAGAAAATTAAATTGTATAGATAGATAGATAGATTAGGTTAGTTTTTGCATGAATTAATGATCCTTCAAATTTTTCATCTTATTCAGTGATAAGTTCGTATTTTACGCCTTTTTTTTGCTCTTATTTTCTTGGATTTGGCTTGTATTTGAGTGAACCTTATCCCACATTATGTCTTGATTTGTAGTATTTGTGTGTCTCAGGTCTAGAGCATTATTTGACCCAAAAGATGGGAGAAAAATCAAGAAAACGCACAAAAGGGTGATGTTGCAGCATCACATCGTTATACCGCGACATCCATGAGTTAAATGGCTGCTTCAGAATTGAACAGTGATGCCTCAACATTAATTTGTGATGATGCAGCATCTTGTCCGTGTACAGCAAAGTATAAATACGTGTTTTAGGTCAGTTTTTGAGGTTTACACACTTTTTACACAACAAGTCTTGAGAGAAAAAGAGAGAGGAAGAAGAGAAACCCATAGGAAGTAAGGAAAAAGCTTGAAGATTCCGATTTTGTCTACGAAAACTGAGAATTCAAGCAACCACAAGCAATTCAACATTGGAATAGGGAGTTTTTGATTTCTTTTTAGATTAGTTCTATGAACATGTCTTCTAGGGATTTTGTTTACTCCTTATTTTCGAGCATGAACTAATTTCCTTAAACTAAGGCCGTGTAAGGCCAAATTTATGATTTATCTCTTATGAAATTGTGTTTTTGATTATTTATTGGCATGCTATGTGTTCAATTTGTTGTATTAAATGCTTATGAGTGCTTGATCACCACTTGTTCCATAAATTGCTTAGCTTAGATTCCGGAAGGATATAGGTTGAGGAAGCTTGTACAATTGAACATCACGTGAATTAACTAGGAATTGATTCGATTCATTTGTGTAGCCTTCCGGTAATGGGGAAATCTCATAAATCGTGTTAATGTATATTTATTAATCGAATTCTCATATAGGGATATTGGGGATCGTTAATGAATATAGACGCATTATACCAAGGGATTGGGTAGTGCATAATTTAGGAGTTTCCTCCATAGCATGATAAGTTGATCATTGAATAATACATTTGATAATCAATAACAAGTAATTTGGGTGGATCACATGCCTTGGTTATTTCTCATCTTTGATTTGACTTCAATCTCAACATGATTTTATAGTTTTCATTAACTTTAGTTTAATTAAACAATCACACCTTAAATATTTGATTGAACTTGGAATTAGGTAACACAATAGTTTCAATACTTAAGTACGTTGTCCCTTGGGTACGATAATCCGGACTTAAAATTTCACTATATTACTTGCACAATCTAGTGCACTTGCTAGGTTTTTGCGTTGTCATTCAGCACCTTCTAAAGTTTCTATTAGGGGTGTATGCGATGTGAGTTGAGCTTTCAACTCGACAAACACTGAAATTGCACTTTGAAGTCCATCTGGGTTGGGACAGTTTTTGCAGTTTGATACTCTCTTTTTTTTTTTTTCCATAAGTTGTTTATTATGCATTAAATTTATTGTGTATTATTTAAAAGGGATAAAAGCAACCACCCCCTGACCTATGAGGGGTTTTGCACTTTGCCCTCGAGCCTATCAAAATGTGCACCGGACACACACATTTTTCGTGAATGTTGCATTTAACCCCCTGTGACCGGATTAGACAGAATCTTCAAGAATATTCCGGTGTATAAAATTGTCACTCAGGGGGCAAAATGCTAAGCACCCCATAGGATAGGAGGTTGTCTACTTTGATCCTAAAATTCTTTCATTTTTTTAAAATCTTCATTTTTAAATCCAAGTTTTCATTAGTTTTCAAAAACAAAAATAAAATTAAAAAAAATAAGAAAAACATACAAGCAAATTTAAAAAATAAAAATTCAAAAGAAACCTTTAAATTTCAAAAAGTACATAAAACAATCAATAAACGAATTAGAAAATCTAGAAAAGCGAAAATAGAAAAAAATCTAAAAATCTAAAGGGGGAAAATTCCAGTAAATTTTTGGAATATTAAGAAAAAAATACAAAAATCATAAGAAAAAAAATAAAAATCCAACAAACTAAAAAAATAGAAAAAAATCAATAAGTAATAATAACAAGGAAATAAAAATAGGAAAAACTAGAAAATTTCCTTTATAATAATCTTTTTCAATTTTTTGTTATTTTATTTTTCATAATTTTTCAAAAATTTGCTGGAAGTTTCTGTGTTTTTTTAAATTTTATATTTTCTGAACTTTCTAATTTTTTTTCTTTTAACTTATTTATGTAAATTTTAAAACATATATGATTTTCTTTCAGAATTTTCTCTTTTTTATTTCTTTCTTTTTTTAATTTGTTTTATGTTTTTCTAGGTTTTGTTCTTTTTGGAAAATTATGATGATTTAGATTTTAAAAATGAAGATTTGAAAAAATGTAAGAAACTTAGGATCAATGCAGTCAACCCTTTATCCTATCGGGCGTGTGCACTTTGCCCTTGAGTGACGATTTTACCCTTACATGCACCGGAATATTCCCCTAAGATTCTACCAAATCCGTCAGAGGGGGTTAAATGCAGCATTAATCTAAAGTGATGGTGTAGGGTGCATATTTTGATAGGTTGGGGGCAAAATGCGCAACCCCAATAGGTTGGGGATGTCTGCTTTTAATTTAAAACTCCTTAGTATATTTATTAGAGGAAATAATACTTATAGTCCCTAAACTATTATGTTTGTCTCACTTACGTCCCTAAACTGTAGTTTGTTAGGCTACCATCCCCAAAATAATAATTTCGTCTCACTTTAGTCATTTCCGATGATTTGTGATTGCAAATGTTGGTTTGGAGTTTCACTTTGGTCCCCGAAGTATCAAATTTGTATCAATTTGGTCACGAAACCCAAAAAAACAGGAAATAATATGTTTTTGACAATTTTACAATATATATTAGTATATACTTATAGGTAATGTAGAACAGAAGCATAAAAAAACATATTTACTAATAATTAATTCCTAAATAAAAGAATAGTCAATGTCTAAATAAAATGATAAAAAATAATATTTAGTTTTTACTCATTAAATAATTAAATGATTACTTAATCATTCAATTAATTGATTTTAATTAATAAAAATAAAAATCATCACAAATTACAAGATAATTATAATTGAGTTATTTTAATTTCTAATAATAAGATGAATATTTTAACAAGATACGTAAAATTTTATTAACTACTAACCAATTAAATATTTATTATACCAAGAGATTCATTATCTATTATAGAATAATAACACTTAAATGATATTAACAAATGATGTTCGTTAATAATAGGAAAAAAAACATAAAAAAAAAAGTAAAGCCGCCATCTCCACAGTATCAAACATGTACTTTGTATGATCTTTGGTCATTTTTTAAGCAATAAACCTATAACAAATTAATTTTTCACAATGAATGCTAAAACAAATAATTTAGTAATTTATCTATTCTATGTTTAGAAAGAACCTTTATACGTATGATTTTGTATAGTTGCACATATTGCCCCTATATCTGGTATATGTTAGCTAAAAAATAACAATTAAAATAAGGTAAATATTTTTATTCTTTAATTTAGGAATTAAATATTAATATATATTAATTTTTTATCCTTCTATGAAACAATACTTATAAGTATATATTAATTTATATTAGTTAAATAATAACACTTAAAATAAGGTAGATTGTACACACCAACATTTGAGCAAGAGAGATATCAAAAAGGACCTTGAAATTCTCGCAACTCAAATCCAAGGAGATTCAAGATGTTTTAGGCATTCAAGTCGGCGTTTAAAGCATTCAAGGCAGCGTTCAAGGAGTTCTAGGCGGCAATCAAGGCGTTCTTGGTGGCATTCACAACGTATCAAGGCATTCTAGGCAGCAATTAGGTGACCTCAAGGCGATATCCAAGGCGTTCTTGGCGACCTTCATAAAATTCTAGATGAAACTCATTAAATAATAGCATTTAATTCGTAATTAGGGTGGTAAATCCACAAATTAACATTATTGAAGTTCAACTCAAATTTGGGGGAGATCTGGATCAAATCCACTATCAAAACCTACCAATTAATAACGCTTAATTTGAGATTACGGCGCGAAGCCCTCGAATTAATGTTATTGAAGAAGCAAATCAAGCTTGAAGCAGATTAAAGCGCTAAGTTCCACCTTCAAGATTTCAAATCCCAAAGATCATATTATTGAAGCGTAGAATCCGAAAAAATTATGTTAGAAATTTGTAGCAACTATTTTATTTAATTCAATATATATATATATATGTACAATTTTTTTTTTATTTGTTTATATTGCTGACATTAAAATTTAGTATTCATCTTTCATTGTGTTTTAAACAAGAAGGTTTTAGCAAAAGGGCTCTACTTTTTTATATAATTACATAAGGTAACCCAATTATAAATAATACAGCAAAATACTATTTAAGTAAGTATATAAGTTTGCTCCTAATATTGTTTAGAGATAATTGTAAACGTATAAACATTACTTGTTTGTGTATAAAAGGGTAAGTTCAGAATTGAGAATATTTGGGATGCCAATGAATGTGAGTATTAGTTGGCAAGAGGGCTTGTTATGGGCCTTATGGAGTTGTGGACTTGTGGGCTTGTGGTTTAGTCGGAAAAGGCTCGTGTGGAGAAACTGTAGTCTGAGTAGTTTGAAAAGGCTCGTGTTAAGAAGTGTATCAAATATCATTATATACGTATACATACATGTATATCCTTGAATATATTCATGTTGACAAGAATTATTATAAACTTAACATTTTATTATAATTTCAATATTTAACTAAATATTAACAAACAAATTATTTGACTATTACATTAATTTTTATTCCCTTTTAAAACAAAATAAAACATTAATTCACCACAAAAACAATCTAAAACTTATACCTTAAAAGAAAACAAATCACAATTCCATAAAACATGTACGTTTTCCAAATAGCGTAATGTCATCAAAACATAACCAAACATAGCTTAAGATTTGGAATTCAAACCTACATCCAGACTCATTAATTAGGTCTAGACTCAAACCAGACCATAACATCCGAAACATAATTTTGATTCTGGATAATATCCGCCAAACACCCATTAACCCAAAACTCTTTAAGAGTCGGATCCCATTACAGATCCAACGATCCGGATTAAAATGATTGACTAAAAGAGTGAAAAATAAAGACCTCATTTACCTCTCTCTCTCTCTAACTCTCTCCGCCGCCGCCGCCGAGTCTGATCTCATCTCCGACGCGGCTGCCATTTCCACTGTTCCCTGTGGTTGTGTGATTTTATCTTATCAGGTTTGGCTCTCTCTCTTCTCTTCTCTTCTCTTTTCTTTTCTGCTTTAATTTCCTTTTTGAATAATAAAATCTCATAATCAAATATCATGAAAAGTCATTTCGGATTCTTTCTGATTTGGCATCTGGGTTTGGCTCCATCTCAGCGTCGTTTGTAGATTTGTTTAATATCAGTAGATGTTTACTTCATTTCATGTCAAATTCATAGTCTTTAAAGTCTACCACAAAGCTTTACCAAAGGACATAGGGTTGACAGGCACCAAGGGACTAACAATTTTCATGCACAAAAATGAACTAAATTGATATGAGAAAATACTAAAAATATTGTTTTATGATTGTGAGAAATTAGCTGCAACATCAACGGAAAAAGGGGGGAATGTGAACAAAAAAGCTTGAAATGAGGTATAATGAAATTGATTGTAACTTGAAATCATTCGAACAGACTTGATGAATTCAAAATTCATGAGTTTCAAATCCGAACATAGCAACCGCGATAAGAAATACACGAATACTAATGTTATATCCATTTATCAGTGAGAGGTTTGATCAACAATGTCATCCGATCCAAAAGCAGAAGACATAGGGCAAGCAGCTGATAGCCAGCAAGAACCGAGCCCTGTGGCTGCGGGTTGGGGAGGGAAAATAGAAGGGCAGTATCGGAGATTGAAAGAACATGCAGAAACCTACCCTTACGTTTGGGGTTCTTATATCCTTGTATATGGAGGATTTGGGCTATGGTTGACATATAGGTGGAGAAAGCTACGCACAACTGAAGACAGAGTTCGTGTTCTTCAGGAGAGACTCCGTAAACTTGTTGAAGCTGAGAAGTCTACTAACTCTGCTACTGCAGTTACAGAAAAGTCGGTCAACTCTGTGTCATTGACAAATAAGTCGTCCCCATCTGCTGATAAAGCTACAAAATAGTTGGAGTTTATGCAAATTTTTTGAGAATATATCTCTTAGAAAGTTCTGTTTTTTTGCGGAGGTAATTTGGAGAAGCCAAAAGTCCAGTAAAATCTAAAATGCGTTTTTTTCACCATAAATAGTCACATCATACGAGTAGAATTGCGAATTTCGTATAACCTAGGTTGTTCTTTTGTGCTTGTTTGAAGTAGCATAATTCCTTTGAATGAGCCACAAGATGTCGGTGATGGAAGAATCACTATAACATTCAGGTATTTGTTAAGAAGAGCATAAAGCTACGGCATAGGGAGTTTTACTCGTACTGCTCCTTCCTACTTCATAATTGTTTGGTTACTGTAATAAAACATGATGACGGAACATGATTTTGTGGATACTAACACACACTTGAATGTAAAATTTATGAATTGAGCTTCAACATTTCAGCTACTTTCTGTGCTCTTGATTAAATTTCTTCAAAAATTTTTTAGCTACAGGTAGTTCCCTGGTAACAAAAATTTGCTTAAAAACTAAGGAGCAATGTAGAAGAATTGCGTAATTGTAAACATGCATACTCAGCACACAATTTTTTGGAAAACAAAGAGAAATCGAAAAACACGGTTATTGTGCAGACTCGTTTGGTAGGAAAGGGCATTCCCTTCCTTTGCGGCTTCTCATCTGGGAATCCATTCCGGAAGCTGGAAGAACTGGTTCTAAGCTAGTGTTGAGTTCTTTCCTTTTTCTTGTGTCTTTGTCTTTCGTAACAAGCTTAAATTTCTTTATAGTATCTATGGTTAGCAAGTCTTGCTTGAATTAACGAAGGAGCAGCGGAGCTTTGCTTTAACTTTACTCGATTAACTGTGATAATATTTGGTGTCATGACAGGATCATGTTGCTAAAATAGGCAACTTAGAGTATTACTCGATTAACTGTGATAATATTTGGTGTCATGACAGGATCATGTTGCTAAAATAGGCAAACTTGGAGTATTTGAGCAGATGCATTAATAATTCACAATGTCAATAAATTTTGTGATGAACAAAGCAAAGCCAGCAGCTTGTTTTGATATCTCGGTGGTACTTACCAAATTATTATGCTTGCTTATGTATAAGAATTAGGGAAAATTACTGAAAAACCCCTAAAATAAATTTTTATATCCAAAAAATCTTGATAAAAAATTTCAATCCAAAAAGCCCAAGATTTAGGGTTAATAAATTTATGGACTTAATTGCCCTTAGTCTTTTAGATTGAAATTTAATTAATTGTAGGTTTGTGTAGATATTTATTGATTTAGAAATTTTATATTGATAATTGACAAAACATAATTTTATTTTAAAAAAATTTCAGATTTTTAATCTTCTTAAAAAAATGTAAAAATATAATTTTTAGATAATTATCATAGTAAAATAAAAAATAAATTATATAAAAGTATTAAAAATATTTAATACTAAAAATGAAAATCTTTGGCTATGTTTGGTTATGTTTTGGGATTGTATTTTGGTGAGAATTATTGGTGAAAATTTTATGGGGACACGTGCAATTTTGATGGGATTATGTTTGGTTATGTTTTGGGAGTTGTTTTTTGAGTGATTTTTTGGTGAGATAGTGTTTGGTTTTGTTTTCAGAGAGAACATAAATTGCTGTAGCTGTCAAATCATGTAAGTTTTTGTCTGTCAATAATTAAAAGTTATAATATAATATTGAGATTGTAATAATTATTATATAGATAAATATATATGTACAAATATATATGTATATATGTACGTAATAGTAGTATATATAATATTGAGATTGTAATAATTATTATAGAGAAAAATATATATGTATATATGTAAGTAATAGTAGTGTATATATATATATAAGTAATAGTAGTTGATATATATACTTAAAAGAAAAGTTTATATATATACATATATATATATATATTTAATTACAAAATTATATTTAATTTGCAAAATTAGAAAAAAATTGAAGACAACATTTCAAATGTCGTCTTCAATTTTTTCGTTTTATTTTTTTATTTATGATATGTCGTCTTCTAATTATATAAAAAAATAAAATATATATATATATAGAAAAAATTATATTTAATTACCAAATTATATTTAATTTACGAAAATTATAAAAAAAAAAATTGAAGACGTTCAATTTTCTTTTTTTTTTATTTATGAACGTGAAGACAACATGGCACATGTCGTCTTCACTGTTCATTTTTATTTATTTTTTTAATTATGAAGAAGACATTTTATATGTCGTCTTCTAATTATATATATATAAATAATATATACATATATATATAGAAAAAAATTATATTTAATTGCAAAATTATATTTAATTTACGAAAATTAAAAAAAAAGAAAATTGAAGACGACATTTGTCGTCTTCAATTTTCTTTTTTTTATTCATGCACAATGAAGACGACATTTTATATTTATGTTAAAATATATATATATATATATATATATATATATATATATAGTGTGTGTGAGAGAGAGAGAGAGAAAGTGAGAGAGTGAGAAAGAGAGGAGAGAGAATGTGTCAGATAGAGTGAGAGAGTGAGAGAAAAAGAGGAGAGAGTGTGTGTCAGAGAAACAGGGAAAACAATCATTATTATTTTTTTTGGACCAAAAATTGACAACTTTCTTGGTGAAATATTGTGTGATCCAAACATAACTTGGCCAAAAATTCGGACGAAAATGGGCTTGAAAACATAACCAAACATAGCCTTTATTATTCGACTTATCAATTTGAAAATTTTAAAACAAAAAAAAATCGATAAAAAATGTCAATTGATCAATTTTTAACTTACAAATGAAGGACAATTTAGTCAAAAAAATTCTTAATCTTGACTATTGGGGTTTTTTAAATGAAGAGTTTGTAAAGTGGGTTTTTGAGATTGAAATATGTTTTCATAGGTTTTTTGGATATAAAAATTTATTTTAGAGGGGTTTTAGTAATTTTCCCTAAGAATTATGTAACCCTGAAACTGCATACTGGACACTAACAATAAATCAATTTTTTAGAGGAAGAGAAATTGATTAGTTGCCTCTCCAAATTGTTTGGATGCATTCATAAAAGTCGATATTTCTAAGTGTCGTGGAACTCGTAAAAAAATTTGAGATATCACTATCATCCATTATGTAAGATCCCTGACTTGTACATGAATTAGCATGTGGTGAGAGGGGTGATTCTAAGACAGACCGGGTCTATTGGAGTCGATCTATCAAACACCATTGGATGCAGGGACGAAATGATAAAAAATATCTACATCACTGAATGGACCTGGTCTGTCAAACACCATTGGATGCAGGAACGAAATGATAAAAAACATTTATATTACTTGCATCCAATGGTGTTTGACAAACCGACTCCAATGGACCCGATTAGTCTTAGTATTTTTCCTGGCGAGAGCGATATCTATACATACTCATTGTATTTGTCATCCGCTTGAATGCAATATAAATAGTTGAAATACAGGTACACAATTCATATTCGCGCTCACATGTTGGTCCTTGTCATTTTTTATGTTGGACAATTGGACAAAATATCCATGCATTTTGAAACCAACATTCAGCTTATTTTTTTGGACGAAAATGTCCTCTAATCTATTATACTTCCAACTTGGACGCACTAAAATAATTACTCTCACCAATCACCCTTCTATGTTCCTAACTTTTTTTTAATTGTGAATTCAGGTTCTTAATTTTGATGTGGAGTGGAATCTGCCACATACTCATCTTCTTAGACTAACTACACAAATCAATTTTGCATTCAATTCATGTGTTGGTGATTTAAAACATTGTAAAATAAGAAAAGGGAAAAGAAAGAATTATCAAAATAGATCATTAATAAGATATAGTATGAAATGATGAATATAGTAATAGTCATATTGAGAAATTAACAAAACATGAAGTTAAAAAAATGTGTTTTCGCATGAAAATGATTGTAGTGTGGGATTTTAAAATATTGTGATCCAATCAGAAATTGTATTCGAAAACCTAAAGAGGCAAGGCCTTGGTCATCACACAATAAAATAAGTGCGAATAAACTTATATTGAGGAAGTTTTGTTTGTTCAATTTTAAATAACATGCAAGGATATATATTAGTTGTTTGTAAACAATTCCCAACATGTTCGGCAACCTTGCTAATCACAAACACATGAATTATCATAATAATTGGATGGTATTTCGAAATTTGAAGGTAAATGATGACGTTGCTGCTTAAATAGGCACAATATACTATTTGCAATGACTTTGTTTTGTATCCTGCCAAAAACTATCATACATTATAGAAATGATAGTTGAAAAAAATGTGCTAGAAATTTGTGAAACAGTCCTAAAAGAACCGTAATAACAATTCTGAAGGATAGCTTACGTTGCTGCGACAACACTGACTTTACCAATCCAAATGTCAGCCCTCAAAAAATAACACAAATCATGAACATTTGGAAATCCCGAGCCGTGAGAATCATACTTAAATGATTAGGATTCAAGGCGTATCATATTTACACGTAAGCAACACTTCATGATCTGGATTTCCAAAAGCAAGAATGGTAAACAAAATACCTTCTACAACTCAATTACATCATCCTTGTTTCGTTTGGCCATTCGCACTTGATCAAGTTGAACATTCAATGCAGCTATTTGCTTATGTATTTTCTCTCCTTTATCAGGGAGTCTAGAAATCGCAACCTGGATAACAGTCATATAGGTAGGTGAATATTCATAAAGGCCATCAACTATAATAGCACTAGAAAATTAGGGAAACCGAGTATAAGCAACAAAAATTTAAGGAATTTCTACAGATCAAATCAACAAATTATTCATTAGCATATCCAAATCCAACTAATGATAGCATTGTAACTGTAAAAGATGCCACAGATACTTGAACCGTCAACAAAGCTCATACGTTTACCAACTTAATAGAACATTTGAATCGAACATAAGGATGGCATATTGACTAAAAGTTCGGGAATATAAATGCTTGCTAGAACTTCTGTCTTAGGGTCCATGGACATTTTATCTAAAAATCTAACATGTATGTCCATATAAGAAGCAACGATATTTTGAAAATATTGTTATTTAATATAAATGAAACAGAAATTGTCAAACGATTAGTTACCCATAATTGGGTTCTTGACATTTGAAGAGTAGATTGTCTCGTTGGGAGTTCCATGATATACTTGCATCATCTTATGATCAATATGTATCATGTCATTACCATACGAGTTGGCCTCAATCCTACTTGATAATACATTTGCATATGTGTATTTCTCTGATTGATGTTCATGCTTGTCTTCGGCAAAATATATGAACTGTTAAATAAAGATGATACCTTATTAGCAAAGATCTGAGATAGGCGATTAATTCTCTCTCTGATTTCATCTTCTGATGGTTCCTTAACATCAGGAGAAGAATTCTTCTGTAACTGCTTTACATCTTTGGGGTTAAATGCGTAATGCGATCTGCATAGACGAAATGACATTTTTATCAGGTGAACAATCATTTATGATTAACAGTGACGATGAATCAGAATTTTTTTCTCAACAGCAATACCCATCAACATTATGTTCAACCGATGGGCGTCTAGATGCATTTCCCATGAATGTACTCCCTCTAAACCTGTATCCGAACAATCAGGTTAAGACTTTTGTTTCAAAGAAAAATAAATACATGTAAATGCACAGTTTTTTCTATGTGAATAATTTAGTTATCATAGGAACATGCATAAACTGTGACATCTTTCCAAGTTACTTGTGAATTCGACTTTAGAATAAAAAACAAAATAAAAGAAAATAATTGCACTTTGAATTCAGAATGAAGATTCACCTTCTCTCGTCCTCCTCTATCTCAACAGCTTGTAAAGGCGCTGCCTTGGAAAAGAGCAAACTATGCTGGCTAACACCGGCTATGTTGAGAGTTTCAAGGAACTCGACATGGGCTTTAAGAGACTCTTCCCTAAATAAAAAACGCTAACATTAGAATCTGGGCAGTGAGAGAGACTACAACAATGAAATGCCTTGTACAAATTGAAGTTCTTTTAACAATAACTGCTCAAGAGCACATGAAGAATGCCTTTTGTAAGACTTGAGGTATAAGAGGCTCACATATACACACACTTGTTTAAAGAACAAATGAATATGATAACAAACAATTCATTACATTGTATGCTGATGATCATGCTCTTCAAGCAACTGTCGTTGAGTAAGAGAAACATCAAATCCTTGTTTCGGCAAGCTGAAAAGATCCTTCAGATCCTGAAATTTAAACACAAGAATGGCCTCAAAAGTGATATTCCATGTAAAACAAATTGAAATTCTTATCTATCCAAATATAAAATAAATTTGACACATTTATAAGGAAATATAAAGTGGTAGTTTTCCAGGCCTTAACCACTTAACCTGTATAAAAATAGAGTTAAATAAAAGTTCGTATTGATTAAAGACAATGGGTTTTACAAGTAAACACAATCAATTTTCGGTGTAACAAGTATGTAGCCAGAAGGAGACCCAAAAGTTCCTCCAACTTTACAGGTACAGGTGGATGTATGTTTAATAACTGATACTGGAAATAAAGATGATAAAAAAGAAGTGCACATGTGTCTGGTGTGCCCAAAACATATTAGTGACATTTTTTTCCTGAAACAATGTGCATAAACATTCAACTTTAAGCAAATACCTGTTGGCTGAAATAGCGAATCTGTTCTTTATGTTCAGTTGCACTTCTGAACAATCCTCCTTTGAATACCTGAATTGTAAATTTAAGAATTATTACATACAACTAAATCTGAGTGCTCAAACTCAAAAAGCTATTCAAAATTGGCACATAGAATCAGGTTAAAGAAAACTACTGTTACACATAGCAAGAGTAAGATACAGAGATAATTCTAAGCAAGAGCATGCTCTGGCAAATTAACATAAGATGTTGCCATTAAGAAAAGTGAACAGGTGATGATTTAATACCATCGACTGTATTTTGGGATGAACATATCTAAGCTTTTTAGATTCGTACAAGGAAGCCCTACATCCAATTTCTCATAGATTTTTTGGGATAAAATGAAATACAAGTTGAATGCAGAAAAGAAGTGCCAAGATGAAAATGGTTTGTTATAAAACAAACTTTTACGTTCTGCGAATTTTGTACCTAGCTGCTACCTTCATGGGTACATCAAATTATAAAAATGAGAAATGAGGGATAAAATTTTCAGTGTCAAAAAATGTAACATGAAAACAAAGAAAATATGAACCTGCTTTCTGTAAATTTTCTCTTCCACGGTACTAGACGTCATTAATCTATAGACAATGACATCCTTCTTTTGCCCAATCCGGTATGCACGATCTACACTCTGATTGTCAGTGCTACAAAAGTTGTAACAAAGTTAAAGACTACAGCAAAATAAATCAAAAACTAAATAGTAATAGTAATATTTTATAAAAATGAACCTTGGATTCCAAGCTGGATCAACCACAATTACACGATCTGCATTAGTTAGTGTAAGGCCTAATCCCCCAACTTGGGAGGTTAAGAGAAAAATTGGGGCTCCTCGGCCCTCTTGGAAATCCTAAAAAGACAAAATAGATATAAGAAAATGGAATGTTTATAGGAGAATTATTTATGTGGTATTCTTTAAAAAAGAACCAAACCTTGACGAGTTTAGCTCTATCTTCGCTTTTTGTAGTACCATCTATCCGCATGTACTTGTAGTGATTAGACGTTAAAGATTCCTAGCAAGACATGCGTAAAGAATTATGAGTGGCCACCAAATAAGGAGAGAAAATTAGATGCATGGCAAATGTGGGAGAAGGAAATACAAGAGTTAAGACTCAAGAATAAAGATAGTGAAAGAAATAAAAAATTCGACAATTGCTAGATAAATGGGTCTCCTGTATAATAAGGAACGCTTAATCAAACTTTTCATTCTATCTAAGGTTCTCTTCAATATCATATTAATTCAATCCTTGACTGCTAGGGGAATCTGAACCAAAAATCCAAATTATACCTTTTAAGTAGAATACTGATTTGATACCTTGTATTAAAGTAATTTGTGATTTTGATAAGATTATCCAAGTATAAATATGCTTTTATATACTAATAAAAAAGGTGTCCAGTTTCCACATATATACACCAATTTGATGATTTCCATGGAGTAACATAGGGAAGTTATTGGAGAAATATTGACTTTCTAGCGAATCTGTCATGAAGAAGGCTTTTAACTATACTGCAAGTTTCATTCAAAGTATCACAGTATTATCTAATACTATTAATGAAGAACAAAAGCGTAGCCAACAATAATATTATTGAATGATCCTAATCTCTTATGTGGAGAGAGGGAATAGGGTTTCGGAGTACATAAAGGGCAAGGATACACAAGATCCATGTATCTAAAATAAAGCACACGAAACACACTAAATAAGTTGAATATATAATCCAACCCCTCATGATCAGCTTGTTGAATAGTGCAGTATTGGCATGCTTAGGCTCTGTTTGAATGTGTTTTCATTTCATTTTCAACCGTCATTGTCTAAAACTAATGGGAGAATGAGTTTTTTGATTTTTGTGTGAAAATGACGGCATGTTTGGTTGTGTTTCCAAAATAGTTGGAATTGATGATTTGATGATGTGTGAAATGATTGAGTTAGTTAAAACTTAAAAGTAATGATTATGTATATAGTATATATAAAATATTAGATAATTTATTGATTAAAGGTTACACAACATAGATTCTTAACACTCCCCCTCAAGTTGAACATGGAGATCTTGGTTGGAGTGTTCAAATTGAACAATGGATGTCAAAGTTTTCTTCAAGGTTGGATCAGCAACACGATTTCAGGTGTGATATAGACAGATCAACCAGGCAACCGAAATAACTAGACAGAGATCGAGGGAGAATTTTACGAAGCCATGACAAAAAAAAGACAAACAGAGACAGGAAAATTTTACGAAGCCATGACAAAAATAGACAAACAGACAGAGACCGGAAATAGCTAGACAGAGATCAAGAGAAAATTTTACGAAGCCATGACAAAAAAAAAGACAGACCGGGAATTTTTTTTATCGCTGGGACAGAATCAAACAGATATAGATCAAGGCGAAATGATATGTAGTCGTGAAGGAATACAACGGTCACTAAGAAGTTATATATAACTGTGACAGAAGGATAGACATTAATCTTAGAAAAGCCGTGACAAATCAGACAAAAAGAGATCAAAGCAAAGTCATGATAGAATCAGACGGATAGAGATCACAACGAAACATAATGTAACCATGACAAAATCAGACAGATAAACAAGTGAAAGAGGTGATGTTGGGCACAGGAAACGAGACCATACACCAAGCCATAGAGTAACACAAGGTAGGGCCTGTGGCTTATTGCTTAGGCTTCTTATTATTATTATTTTATATTTTTTAGAACCAGATTGATATCATGTACAAAGAAAATAGAGAAAAAGACAACAATTTTAATATTTAAGACAACTCCATCATAAGCAAAACTTGTGACAAAAAACCTTGTCATTCACCAAGTCCTTGTATGGTGTTGTTTTTCATCCTGATTTTTTTATTTTTCCTTGTTTCCAATTGATTTTAGTATTCAATTTGTTTTGTGTGAAATCTTATTAGTTTTGTCCAATCATATTAATTGAAGATAAGATAGTGGTGAGACTTATATTAGGATTTATAGGTATTAAATAGGTAGGTTGTGTTTGAAAAATGAGAATCATTTTCAATCAAAAACTAACAAACAAGTGTTTCAAGTTTTCAAATTGTTGAAAACTGAAAATTGAGATTACATGTGATATCATACAAGACTCAAGGCTTCCAAGCACATATTATCACATTTCACAGCATTATCTTGCAAGATAGTCTCGAATAGAATTTAAAGAATTTGTTTCCAGAGATGTGGAATAAAGTGATATGTGGAGCATGTGTTTTCAACTTAACAAGGTTAAGGGGAGAAATTAAATTTCTCTAAGCCTCTTTCTATATGATAATATGCACCTTGGTTGCTGCGCTCCCTTCGGGTAATAGCAAGAGAGTGAAGAACGAATGATCCTCCAACCAAAAAGAGTGAAAACAATTTGTGCACAAATCGAAAGATTTATCATAGAAAATGAATGACTCTATGATTCATGAACGCTTGTTTCATGGCAAAGAGTCTCATCTCACGTGTTGCTCTTAGTATATTTACAGTATGCCTCTCTCAGAATCTTGGAATATCTAAATATCGATGATACTCCTTTTTCCAAAATTTGTAATTCCATATCCTTCTTGGAATGTCACAGAATAAGGCTCCATTTCCTAAAATGAATATTTCCCCAGGAATACCCACCATCTCCCTTAAGGTAATGATGTGGTATATCCAACTCCAACCACTGGTTTTTGAGGACAGTAGTGCAAAGATATCAAAAAAAAAAACAATTCAATGTTCCAGGTATAATCTAAGACTCCTTAAGAGTATTGGCTTTCCAGTCTTCATCTAAAAACTTGTTCCATCAAAACAAGCAAACTCAAAAGGATGTGCCTAATTCACATGTTCTAAAGGAAGGTGCTTGCAGATAGTGCATATATTTCCTAATTATGCATTAGTGTCTTCCTTTGCCTTCAAAATGTCAAGAGACCATCCAACGTGTAGGCTAATCGGTGTCACTCACTAGAAGCTGCTTTATTAAATATGTAAGAGATTAGGTAATGGAGCTAGAAATGCATGTGGCTTTCTTGATGTGTATCATACGGAAAATGTCAACCAAGTAACTAAACTAACCTGAATTAAGTCTAGCATCTTCCGTGTTTGTGAAAATATAAGCACATTATGACCCTTTGGAAGTAAATCCCCCTGTAACCAAACAGTAATTTTAAGTTGTAAATTAATAAGCATATGTACAACATCCAAAGTAGTTCAGTGAAGGTATTACCAGCAAGGACATTATAAATGATATTTTGCAAGATATGTCATGATTCTCTAAAATGTCAGATTTCTCTGCAGCATCTGCTATGTGCATTGCCAATTTTTCGGCTACACGTTGATCTTCCTGGTCCACTGTTGAATCCATCCCTTCCAAAACATCTTCAGCAGCTCTTTTTGTCAATAGAAGCGGATGATCACATATTTTCTTTAGGATCTGCTTCCAAGGCAAAAAGTGTCAAACCTATTGATGCCAGGATTTATCTTTTTACAAAGTAGAGTAGCAAAGAAAAGTATCTTTTTTCGACATTTTCAGCCTAGAGGGATTAATTTCTTATCAAAACTAAGTGAAATTGTTTAGCAAGATAGATAGATTTAAGGTATTATTGAAATGCAAGCAAGTCAATTATGTTTACATCTGTAGCTTTATCAAGATATTGAGTATTGATTCAGAAACAAGAAATTGGCATAAATAGAGATTAATCTATTACATGCCAACTTCAAGGAGCTGAGTTATAAGAAGAAGCTCAGATGTTGTCATGCTAGGTTTATGTACTACTGGGACCGACGAAATAGTAGATATTGTATATCCTTGTCCAGCATTCACTTTCTATGGTGCAGCAGCATCTTAAATATGTTTTACTTAGTGCGCAAGACAAACAGTGCCGGCGGGAAGGAATATCAGGGCAATAATTGCAGATTATGTATGCTTTTCAATTGTTTATGCACATACAGCATGCAATTGACCAAAGCTCGACAATGCAAAATAAAGGAAGTCTAAATAAGATAATTAGTATGATTTTCAGAATCAGAGTTCCATTGTTGATAACAAGATGCCAAAGTCAACATCTTAGAAATAAACAAATAGTTGGCGGATACAAGACAGAAATTATAACATGGCATAAATTTCACCCTATAAAATTGTCATTATGTCAAAGAACTTAAGAAAGCCATAGGATCGATAACAAGCATTGAAAATCACAAAGAAAAATGATACTTCAGCCGTATTACCGTAAGTGCAGCAAGAGGGGAACCATCACAAGCTGAGATCACAATCTCACTCTTTAAGAAAGCTTCATAAAGTTGACGCTGGATTCATAAGGATTAATAGTTTATATAACTATTTCTCGAATACAAGGCAATTTTCTTAAGGAAAAAAAATACCAGTTGAACATATACCTGACATCGAGTTAACCGTAGCCATACAATAATCTCGTTCTTCTTGGAAAGTGAGGCATCATCACGAAATACTTCGCTTTTCATACGTCTCAAAAAATATGGTTCAATGCAGTCTCTCAGATCCTATCAACGTAAGATGCTATAAGATGTGACTAGGAATTCTATTTGACAAGATAATCCAAGTAATCTATTCAATCAAGCAACAAAACATTTAGAAGTTAAAAAGTTTTATTAAGTGTGTCTGAAGGATATATAAATGTGTCACAACTCACAACACTTCAGTGCAAGAGAGATTGTACAAACAGAAGTTCATATAAATAAATTTATTCAATCAACTTAGCCAATTCCAGTATCATGAAATTCTTTAGTGGAAAATGTTACCTGCACAGAGAAACTCATATCATCATAAAAATGAAACACAAACTGAAAGCACGTTCTTTAGGGGTTGATCAGTTTAGTTTTAGAATGTTGTCAACACATAAAACTAATTACAACTATTTCTGACTCTGCAAATGTTCAAATATAATTAGTGGCACAAGATCTTGAGTTCCAGGCTCAATAGACATCCCATGAATAAATTATTTACGACAAACTAATCTATACGATAAATTGATGCATACTGTGATATGAAAAGCAAAATTAAATGTCGAGCAACTCCTAAATCTTAATACTCCCCTGGAAGTACAATTCTTACTGGATAGGAGAGAAGAAGATGCTGTCGAGAATTTGGTATGACAATGGCAAAAGTAGCAAATTTTTAATTTGATGAAACTGAAATAATTACACAGCCAAAGCTTTAACTCCTGCATTTGTACTGTTTTCATGTACCTCAATTGAAATAAAATAGGAGATGAATGGAGAGGCCACGTAAACTCGTACATTTATCTGGAAGGTAGTATATTATCACAGTCAGACATGTCGTATTGGTTAGTTTTACTAAACACAGTTTCGAACAGTGGGATAACAAATACCGGATTTCGAGAGTTTGAAAGGATTTATAAGTGGGTCAGACTCTAGCAATTCGGTTTAATTATTTTCGCAAAGCAATGAAAAATGTGAAGTAGTGCCAGCAGAGCCCATTGTGTCGGGGCCTCGCTTGCAGGTCCCCACTCAGTTTGCCCGGGACATATGACAAAATGATATCAGAACCAATTCCAGGGTACTAAAGGCGGTTCTCGAGTTTGGAAGGAACGCGACGAGGACATCGCATGTCCAATAGGGGTGATTGTGATATCCCACATTAGATGTGGTAGAGTATTTGAAAGGATTTGTACGTGAGTGAACACTTATAGCAACTTGGGTTAATCATTCCGGATAAGCAAGGAACAAACAGGAAGTAGTTGTTAGCGGAGCCCAGCATGTTGGAATTTCGCTTGCGAGCACCCCAACCATTGGGCTCGGTTTGTGACAATCAGTATCCCAAAATAAATGAGCACATAAGGGCTCGATGATAAGTTAAAAAAAATGAATGGAGTATCGCAAGCATGAGTGAATGTGAACCCAAAAATTTGAAGGATATCAACATATTCTTGCTACAAAATTCGGAAGTGCATTATATTCTTGCCACAGCGAAAAAATTGCCTTTCTCCACAATCATCAATCATGCATTGCAACTTTTGGGTATATGCAAAGATTAAATCTAATCTTTGCTTCAAATGCAAAACTATTGTTTATGCACTACACAAGCCAAAGAGAACCATAGGTTTGCATAGGCAAATAGAAAAAGGATAGAATATCAGTGGTTCAACAATGACAACAATCTTTGCAGTAAAACGAAAGCATCAAGAACAGCAAAAAAAAAGGTCTCAAATGAAACAAAAACAAAGAAATAAGTTTGGCCCATGTAATTCATTTATAAACTCCTTATTTTAATCCACCAAAAGGAAGAAAAAACATCTAAGTTTTGAACTGAGGAATCACCTTTGCAACGGATGAACCAATACGCTTTTCTCGATCAGAGGCATTTTTCTCGTTTCCTCGATTGATGAAGTGCTCATATTTTTCCTTAAACCTGAATAAAGAGTAATAGGAGAAAAGTATAAACTTATGCCACAGTAGCTCATCAAAATAATGCAATTGGAAAATGGTACACTGATTACTCTTTCTTGTCGCCTAGCAGATCCGGACAGCAGAAACTAAATAAGGCCCACAGTTCCTATAATCCCAGAGAGAGAGAGAGAGCACCATCATAAATATATAATTTTTCCAATGTTTTTGAAATGAAATAAATACATTGTGAAAATCAACACATTAAATAAAGTCCAAAGGAGACAAACAATACTACCTTAAGATTGTTCTGTAGTGGTGTTCCGCTGATAATGATACGATGGAGACAAGGTATCTGAAGCAAACTTTTTGCCCTTTGTGTACTTGGATTTTTTATAAGATGGCCCTAAAATTTGATGAATTGAAAATGTTGGAAGTTAATAAAATACAGAAAGTCAGTGCATGCAAAATGGTTAAAATAATGCATAGAACAAGTAAAGCAAATAATTGTTGCATGTCATGAATCTATAAGTCAGACAAATAGATTTACTTCATCAAGAATCATATAATCCCATGTTGTTTCATCTTCTTCTCCATCATCATGGTAATGATAATCTCCGCATAAGGATTTTGTATTGTTCCGCACAATATCATAAGTTGTGAGAAGAACACCTTTGTCCTATGAGGAAGACAAATGGAAAAATATGTCAAAGTCCAAGAAATTAAAAAACAACTGTATATAAAAAAATAAAGGCCATCTACACGCATTTCACTGATTTCATAACAAGTAAAGGTCCAATACATTAACTCTTGCTTACAATTCAAACTATTCTTTCACCTGAATTATGACTTGAGCACAGCATGAAAGCAATGACTGTGCAAGATGCAATGAGTAATACTAGAGAAAAATAGCAGATGAGGCACAACGAAGTAAAACTTAGAACAAAGTTACAGAGACCAAGAATCATATATAAATAGGGTAAATTACACCCAACCCCCACTGTGATCGACCTTATTATCACTCCACCCCCTGTGATAAAAAAATTGTCAACTTACCCCCCTGTGAATAAATTAAAGCAGCAATTTAACTCCCTACGCGCTTCACTCGTGTGTCATGAGACTGGTGATTAGATTTTTGTCAGTGAAAGATTGTTTTGCCCCTAATCCCACAACCGTTGGACCCGATCTACTAAAATCAACGGTTCATATTAAATAATTTTACTTTTATATATACATACATTTTTTTTACTATTTTTTATATTTTGGAAATTATCAAAGATGTTTAAAGATATATATTAATATTATATATATATATAAGTGTGTGTGTGTATATATCTGCAAATACAAATCCTCCATCACCACTGTTCCTCCGCCGCCGCTAACGCCGCCGTGCCATCGTTCGTACTTTGCAACCACTTCATCCCCAAACCATCACACAAACCCACCACCATTTCATCCCCAAAACCACCACCATCTCCATAATTTCAGCCTTAAACCCACCACCCAAAACCCACTATTCCAGCCACCCAAGCCCAACCATTTTAGCCCCCAAACCTGTAATTACATCCCCACGCCGCCTCCCCTGCAAATCGGCGTTTTGTGGGGCTGAAAATGTGGAAATCGAACGATGGCGGAGCGTAGCAGTGATGGGGCGAGCTCAAACGGTGGTGGAGTGCCAGAAGAAGTTTGCTTTGTTTCATAAGTCTGGTTTAGGGGGCATAGAATGGAGCAGCAAAGAAGAAGCTTATTTTGCCGATTTGCTTCAAATTCAAATCTTTTTCAAATCTGCAAATCTATAGATTTGAATAACACTTATTTATATATATATATATATATATATATATAATATTAATTTATATTTTTTAATATCTTTTCATGATTGTAAAATTTAAATTGGGATGGGGAAGATGATTAGAATGATGGTCCATTCTTGGGGGGCGCTGATTTTGGGGACTAATTTTGGTTAGATAAGGAAATGGTGTATTAGGATTAGGGATTTGGGGGGAAGGAATGAGTTGGGAAAGAAGATGAAATTAAAGAAAAATAAAAAGGTAAATAAAAATTACAATATAAAATAATAGAAACAATATAAAAAATTAGAGTTAATATTTGTGTAAATATTTTCAATAGGCAAGGGTATTTTGGTCTTTACAGAATTTTTTAAAGGCAAAAATATTCGAGGGAGGCGGTAGATATCTTTTTAAAAATGGCAAGGGGGTAAGTTGACAATTTTTTTATCACAGGGGGGTGGAGTGATAATAAGGTCAATCACAGGGGGGTTGGATGTAATTTACCCTATTTAATAAAGTTTATGTTCAGCTTTATAAGCTCTAACCATTGGCGCATGACAATTTACTTAAACACAGTCCAAGCTGTTAAGAAACTGTTTTACTTGTTTAAAAAGAGTAAAGAGGCAATGAGCCGTAACTAACAGTTCCAAATGCTGAAAAAGTTATGAGCTTAGTAGAGTGAGTGAAACATAGGGTTTCCTGCCATTTGTATAGTATATAAAGTGTCAAAATTAGAAAGAAAACCTGAAGTATATATTGAAGCTCATAGTGTCGAGTTTTTGTACAAGTTGAAAAATACCTGCAAAAGAAAGAAAAGGTTCAAATGCTGGCATGCATCATATGTATACAGTTTACAGCAATGAAGAAAGTATAATTAACAGAATGTCATACTCTCTCGTCTTCCCAGAGAGACCAACAGTTGATAGTTCATTGATCCAATGGGTTAATAGTGTTTTTGGTGCAACAATCAAGACCCTCCTGATCAAATTTGAGTGGAATAATCCAGCTATGAAGCCGCAAATCTGAAAAGAAATGTAATTAACGAGGTCAATCATTCTCAAGGTCGTCCTAGGAAACAAGGAAATGATCACTAACAAAATTATTTCCTTCTACCTGCATTGTCTTGCCAAGGCCCATATCGTCACCCAAAATACCGCCCTTACCCTTATAATGAAGAGACCAAAGCCACTTTAGTCCTTCACGCTGATGAGGATACAACATTTTAGCTATTTTACCAGGCAACCTATATGTGAATTTTGGACCACTCAAAGTAAATTCATCTACATGATCATCCAATATAGTGACCTCATCAGATTCATCATCAGATATATCAATAAACTTCCCTTGCCTCCTATCAACTTGTTTAATAGTGTGTCTCTTACTCAAAGCCACAAAATCATCAGCACCACATTCTTCCTCTTCTCTTCTGGAATTGTGAAGTTGAGATTCTTTTGCAGATCCTGATTTTACACGGGCCCTCATAAGTTCATCATTCTTAAGACCTTCACAATGATACATGGTTCTATTGGCCTTACCAACAAAATTATCATTCTTAACTTCAGTATTAAAAGATTTTTTCTTCTGATGCTCATTGGTAACATTTCCTCCCACTTTTGACTCAATTTTCTCTGCTGGAAAATCAGATGAAAACAGAGATGAAGAGGCCGCAGTTTGATGTTTGGGGATTCCATCTTTTATATTCAAATCATATAATTTACTTCTCACTGACTCCTGCAAATCCTCGACTTCGACTTTCTTGGGAACCCTTTTCTTCTCAATGGAAAGTATATCAAACCTTGAGCTCAAATCATTCAGTATATCCCTAATCTCGTTTCCACTACTCTCAGATGTTTTATTCATCTGAAGGGGTGAATCAAAATCCGAAATGCCATCAAATAGTGGGTCATCATCTTTTGTAAAATCCGTACATGCACCAGCATCAGTATCACTATCACTATTCTTTGAAATTTTGCAAAGGCGGCGCCTGCCTTCAATTCTCACCTTTGTTCGCCCTTCTTCTCCTGCAATTATTTATCAATCCACAAATTCCATGAAAAAGAGAGATATTAATTAACCATGCCTCCTAAGATACAAATGTAGAGGATGCAAGAAGAGTCAGTAATACCTGGGAAGTTGGAACCAAGATTATCAACACCAGATAACAAAGATTTATTCTTGGAAGCACTATCTTCCTTTTTAGGTATTTTACTACTTTCTAGCTCAATATGCTTGAGTTTCATTCCAGCTGTATGATTCATGTTAAATCATATTAAGCATAAGGAAAAAAGGTTTCTAAGAAAAATATACACGAGAAGGAGAGAAGCATAGAACCGAATACCTGGAAGATTGGTATTACATTCATAAGAGTTGGAAATAGATGGATTTGTCTCAGATTCACAGTCAACTTCCTCAGCAACCTTACTACTTCCATGTGGTTCGGAGGCTTTTGGTACAATTATGGAAGAACGAAAAGGTATTAGTCTTTCTTATATTATAAAAAGAGAATGTGTGCATCAAATATCAGGGGAAGAGACATAAACAACTAATATTGGTAACTGCTGAAGCATGCACGCTAGAGAGAGACTACCTATAAATGGAAGAGAGTCAGAACTTCCAGTTTCTGCACAAGTTCCTGTACTGGTCATTGATTGATTATCTGCTTCCTTCCCTACATCTGTTAGAAAACAGAATCACACAGTATCAAATATAAAATGATAGACACAGTCACACAGTACACACAAATGTTGAATGCTCCCACTATCCACATCTCAATGTTCTCATTTATTGGTAAAATGAATCAAGTTAGAGTTAAGGAATCACAAATTTTTTATGCATGTTCATGTTTAAACTTTACCCCGCCCCGAAACGTGAATTTACAAAAAAGATATAGCCAGGCCGTGTACTTCTAAGATGGTTTAGGGACAATCTAAAAAGTAAGGGGAGCATTCAAAAATAGAAGAAGCATGATGTGCGTGTGAATAGGGCTGAAAGACGAACAGAATGGTTGACTCGAGACTCACTAAAAGCTCGTTTAAGTTTGGTTCTTCAACACTTAAAACCAAGCTTGAACAAGTATTTGTGTTCTATAAGTTTTGAAACTCGGCTATATTAGTAAAATAATAAAAAAATGTGCAAAAATATCAAGTTAGTCGGCTCTATTAAAGCTCATTTGAGCTTGGCTCAATAAACATCACACAAGCTTAAACACAAATTTACAAACTTGGTAACAATTCAAACAAATTTGAATGTCTTTGCATGTAATTATCTAGGAAAAGAAATATGTGGAGGTAAGAATGGATACCAAGAGTTGAAGATGGAGAATCAAAATCAGCAATGCCAGCAAATAGCAAGGGAGAAGAATCCTTAAGCGTTGCCACAGGCTCTACAACATTCACATCTCCTTCTCAAACAACAACAAAAATCAGCTCTCTACATACATGGGAAGTCTATTTTTAACTAGAGAAGGCAAAAAGAATACCATGAAGAGGAGGAGAAGGCAAATCGAAATCAAATCGAGGAACGTCGCCGTTTCCTTCAGTAGATTCAAATGCCTCGTCAAGCTTCACCTTGGATTGGGTATTATCGTCCACTGTGATTTTCCAATAGCAAACCACAAAAACAACGAACAGGAAAAGAGTTAATAGGATAACAATCAAAGCAACACATAGATACACATATACATACATACAAATGTTCCATTAATTGAATACCTGGTTTGGGTTTAGGCTTAGATTGAGAAGCGGAAAGGTCCGAAAGAAATCGATTGTGGAGCTGATTGAGGCTTAATCCCTGCTTCTTTTTCGCATCCGCCATTGACGATCACTGGTGATGGTAGAATGGATTAGAGCATTAGGGTTCACTTTCTTTGTTCTTCACTTCCCGCTTTGCAGTGGGGATTTCAAATTTGGAATTTTGGGGAAAAACAACACATTTCTTAATGTTTATTGGGGTTTTGTGTACTTTTTGCGTTTGAATTGTTACGTACAAACCCGACACTTCGGCTTTAGGTATTTTGAGTTTTATTTTTTGAATTACCAAGAAAATGGAAATAAATTTTATAAAAAATAATCAAATCTTAAATCCTACTACCCATTTCTCATATAACTTCTCATTGTTTCATCATTTCAATTACTTTTTTCTCTCTTTTCATTAATTACATAATTCAACTATCCAACACATTCTCTTTCTTACTTTATTATAAATAAAATATTATTCTAATTTCTTCTCCTCTCATCATTACTTATATAATTAATTCAATCAACTTTATATTATATCTACACATTTTCCAAACATTTCTCAAAAACACATTCAAACAAACAAAAAAAAATTAATATTTTCACACAAATTTTTATAATACACATTCTCCAATAAAACTCAAAATTCATTTTCGAAAACACAATCATATAGAGCCTTCGTATTTAATAACTTTTAGGAAAATTTGCTAGAAAAAAATTGAGGGTAAAATATGTTTTGTACCCCTAAATTATTCATTTTATCGCATTTTGGTGTCTAAATTATAAAACGTAATAAAATGGTCATTGAACTATCAGACGTAATAAAATAGTCCCCCCGATTTGACGGATGTTTGGCTTAGTGAGACATGTTGTTGACGTAGCATTGAGCTTAACCATTGCAATATGTAAATTTAAAAAGTTTGTCCATTTTGCCCTACTTACTTTTAATAAAATGAGTCTTTTGTATACTTATAATTTTGCTACATTTTAACTATTTGGTTACCATTTTCTGTTAAATTTTTCTCAGAAAATAATACACCAATTTTTCACTATTTTCTTAAGAAAGATTTACTAAATAGTCCTTAAAACAAAGTTTATTCCCAAAAAAATTTAGAGTTTAATAAAAAAAAAAAAAAAACCCATGTTATAATGTTTTTGCTAAAAACCCCATGGAAACACGCAATAGCCTAATCACCTTCTGTGTTCTTAAAAAGTCTGTGAAAATGCCAAATTTTGTTAAAAAGATAGAAAGAAATATATGTTTTTTGAGTGAAATAACACTATTTACCTTTTCTATTATATGGAGAGTGTATAAATGACAAATAAACATGTTAATAAACGTGAAAAACATGCTCACTTTCTAGTGGAATTTGGCTTTTTCGTAAATTGTTTAAGAACATAGGGGGTGATTAAGCTCTTTAGTGATCCCAGAGGGTTTTTAGCAAAATAGTTATAACACAGTGTGGTTTTTTGCATTTGACCCAAAAATTCATGACAATATTTTTCAATCAAAAAAACTCATTTCACCAACTATTTTTTCCTAAAGATTCAACATTTAGGGTTAATAAATTTATGGAATTAATTGTCCTTAGCCTTCTAGAGCACAAATTAATCAATTCTAGTTCTATGT